>PVIW01000234.1:85906-447368 GCA_004026585.1 Noctilio leporinus | reverse complement strand
ATACTGTAAAACTGAATTTTCATTTCAATCATTATTACTTATTCTTAATGCTTATTTTTGATGTTTGATAAATAGGAGATTTAAAAAAATGAGCTATATATGCAGAGATATCCATGTCAAAACAGAAGACATGTTCATAAAACACCGAAGGGCTCATTTTTACAATTGCTCACGTACTGAAATCTAACATTTATTTCTGACGATATCAATACCATATACCTTTTACCTTCAGAAAGTACCTCTGCTGCGCATGCTTTTACACCTGGTGGGGTGACCCAAACTTTAATTCCTGAAATGTCTGTGCTATTAGAAGGTCTACCTATTTTTAATTATTGATGTTTATTATTAATAGGACATAGAAATACTAAATAATACACCAGAGTACCTCCTATATTCCAGTCATACTATTACATCTATTTTTAGAAACAATTCGATTGGGAATCAAGTGCCCCAATGAGTATAGTTACTTCCTTCTTTGCCTATTGGTTCATTGGCAAGAAGAGCCCTGAGTTACCAAGTAACAGCCTCGGCATCAGTTAAAAGGATCATTTTATTATGTCGCCTGTTGGAAGTATTCCTCCACCGGGAACAAAATTCTGTAAACCAGAAGAATCCAAATTTGTGCACTAAGCAGGACAGTCATTGCTAGTGGATCACTGAGGCAATCCTATTATCATGCCCACCATTTGCATGCCTTGGTCTCTGGGTTCGGGAGTTCTGAAAGTAGAAGGAAGACGATTGTATATTTATTGTAGATTCAGAGAACATAACACATCCTGGAGCAAACCTCAGAGGCTCAAAGTGTTGTCATCTTCTGACTCTATCAGTGCATCTTTAAAAGGCCCTCTTTCTATTCTGTCGAGCCAGGTGCTTCAAGATGATGAAGTGTGTGGTAAAAATCAATAAAATGATCCAGTCTGAATCCACTGCAATACTTCATTTTCTATGAAATGAGTTTCCCAGTTAGAAGAAATGCTAAGTGGCACGCATGACAGTAAATAAGACATCCTATAAGTCTTTCATTGGAAATTTTGGCAGAATCATTGCAGTCAGGAAAGCACAGCTCTATCTAAAACAAATGCCCATTTCAATGAGAATAAAACACAGTCTCTTTCGTAATGAAATAATCCAGTGGAATCAACTAGCATCGTAGTGGCTGGTTGGTCTGCTAGCTAATTGTGGGCTCAGTGTTAAAATCCATGGTGTAGCCAGATTAGCCTTGATGAATTGATGTCCAAGCTTCTGAGCCTTGTCATTATGGCCAATTTGTTGATGAGCCATTGGGCAAGGATGGGAAGCCTGGGGAGGGAAGCTGACATATATGGAATATTCTGTCCTTTTTAAAAGGATTATTTGTTTTTAATTTTTACACACAGTATTATATTAGTTATTGGACACTTATATACCTTACAAAGTATCACTATGGTAAGTCTAGTAACCTTCTGTCACCCATACAAAGTTATTATACCATTATTGCCTATATTCCCTATGATGTCTGTTACATTTCTATGACTTTACAGCTGGAAGTTTGTATCTCTTAATCCCCTTCACTTTTTTTACTCATCCCCAACCCCTTCCCTTTGGTAACCATCGGCTTGTTCTCTGTATCTATGAGTCTGTGTGTTTATTTATGTATTTGTTTTGTTGAGAGTCCACATGTAAAGTGAAATTTTACACCTTTCTTTGTGCAATCGCGTAATATCTTCTAAATCCATCCACGTTGTCACGAATGGCAAGAATTCCTTCTTTTTTACTGCTAATATTCCATTGTGTACACTGTACTACATCTTTTATATTCACTCATCTATCCATGGATACCTAGGTTCCTTCCAATTCTTGGCTCTTGTCAATAAAGCTGCTATGGACATAGGGGCACATGAATCTTTTTGAATTTTGGGGTTTACATTTATTCAAATAAACACTTAGAAGTGGAATTTCTGGGTCATATGGTAGTTCTAATATTTTTAGTAATCTCTATACCATTTTCCAGTTTACAACCCTATCAACAGTGAACAAGGGTTCCCCTATCTCTACATACTAAATGAATACTTTATCTTACCCACTTGATTATTGAGGCTATTGAGATTCTTCAACAGCTGAGGTTGCTGTTTTATGAGCTTTGGTGTACCCCTCCCCCAGACCCATTGGTCGCCAACTTTCCCACTGTCTTCTTCCTAAATATTTGAGCATCAGACAAATTACCGACCATAAATTAGAGTAATTCCATATCTTTTGTCATCTGTCCTTAAGAGTAATTCCATATCTTTTGTCATCTGTCCTTAAAAGTAATATTCAACTGTCCTCTGGGCTGAGCGTATCTTGCCTAATAAATCATCTCTAGTATTCTGATATCTAAGCCTTGTGAAATCTCCTCTGCACTAAAATTATAGACATTCTTACATTTTACTTTGGTTCAATGAAGAACACCTGAGTTCAGTTTTTAGGCGTATGACTGAGAAAACTATTAAACCCACTCTTCACAGCTCTAGCTTAGCTGAATTCAGGAGTTTTGGCCAGTGTACCCCTCTGAAACAGCTGTCTTAACAATATATTCCTTCCACTCTGATCCAAAATGCTCATAAATTTTATATATATATATATATATATACATATATATATACACACACACACAGCTTATTTACAATAAACTATATAGCATACATATGAGTTCTTGAAAGACAATCTGAATATACAATCTTATATATCATATATATATAGTCTAGTTCTGATGAAGAAAACTAGCAAGGTTGGACCCAGTCAGTCTCCAGCAGCCTGCTAGCCCTGGATCTGCTTATAAACCCAAAAGCACTGACATTTTATGAGGACAGGTCTTTAGCAGAATCCTCATTTCCCCACAGAGCATCTACCTCTGCAGAACCCATTACATATTCTTCAGGCAAAGTAAAAAGAATCCATTTGGAAACACCAGAGTAGGCTGCTTCTCCTGGCAATTTAGATTTGGCAGAATGTGGAGTTTCACGTGAATGAGAATTTTACATTGTATTTCCATCCCAATTTTCAGTGCCCCACTCCTTCCCAACAATGTCCTGATATTAATTTAATATCAGGTTTAAATCTTGGTTTAATCTTGGGTTTAGATTTTCAGAAATCTCCACAGTATGACTAGAAGAGATATGGGTTACTTTCGGGGCAAAATAGGATTCTGGTTTCTTAGTCAAATGTGTATCTGGTGTTTAAAGGCATGTATTCAACTTTTTTCCTCTTCTAAGTACTTCAGGGCTCTAAAAACAAGCAAAACTACCCAAGATCATTATACTCTTTATTCCCACTAAATTTTTGGTCCTGTGGCAACAGCTACTTGATCACCGAAAGCCTTGCCTTCGGAAAGCACTTGACTCTAGTGGATTAAAGGTTTCAATTTGAGTGGCTCCTCTGGCCCCGACTAACCCATACTATAAAATGTCCCATTTATCCCCAGAAGCTTAGTTCAGCTGAATCCTGTCAGATCAGTAAACCAGTTCTACATTTCTGTTCCTAGAGTTCTCTTTCCATGGAACCACTGCTGATACCAACATCTGAATCTTTTATATTTTAGTCATGGATACAGAGAAGAGTATTGTGAGATTAAAGGATTTAGATATTAGATCTGTGGCAAGAGCTGAAGAGATCAAGGCCGGGAAAAGGAGGAGTTGGAGGATTAGAGGAAGTGTTACTAATTGTTCCTCTGAAACTCCCACACAGCTGAACAAGTCAGAGCTTTGGGTGAAATCTGAAAAGCCAGGTCAAGCCCAGCTACTAGGGTAGACCTGTACAGCGAGCCTGAGGGGTACGCCACAAGGAGGCGTGTTCTTAAGTGAGGACCCCTCTGCAGTTCTGTGTCAGGTAGAGAGCTGATGGCAGCCAGGTCTGCAGTCTGGGAAATAAGCCAGATGCAAGTCAGAGGACATCCAAGACAAACTGGACACCCTGAGCTGTTCTGAATTCACACATGAGCATACCTGCTCAAGACAACTCAGCATTAATGGTAGTTCCTGCATTTCTCCCTCCCAGACCTCTTGCTAGTTTCGGCTTTCCAGGCTTCCTGGAACACACAGCTCCAGCTTAGCTGTTTGCACCTCAGTCAAGTTAACCTGGAGACACAGGTCATGTCCAAGGTCAGTCCCCGAAGTATCGGTTGTGCAAACTGTTTTAATTATATTGACACTGGCTCGATATTTTGGGGACAGACCTCATATGCAACAATGTTTAGTTAAATCACTAGTCACCTTGGTAACTACCTTGGTAAGGCACAGCAGATACTGATGAGTGCAAAGTAAAGCTTTCTGTAGGCTACTCCCGACCAGCCAAGAGTTCTCTTTTCAAATTCTGAACTATCTCAGAATCTCCTAGAGAACCACATTCTGGAGACTTCTGACCTCCTACTGTGAAACAGATTGCATTCTTTACGTTTCATATCTGCTGAGTGTAGCTGTTGATTCCTGGAGTCTTGTGTCTTGATCTTTGTTCAGTCTGTGTGGTTGGAGGCCTTCTAGGTCAGTAGCTTCCTGAGGAAGGTGTGGGAGAGAAGGGAAAGACACAGAGGAAGAGGAGGAATAGATGCATATCTGAACAGTCTCTTTACTTTATTGTTACGCTGGAGATTTCCTGAAGATAAAATTCTAGGTTGAAAGTAATTTTCATGACATTGAATGCATGTATATCATCTTCCATCATCAATAAGGCTGTTGAGATATCTGTTGCTATTCTATTTTCCACCTCGTTTTAGCTCCCTGAAAAAGGCTTACAATCTTTTCACTTTGGAATTCTGCAATTTGTCAAGGCATGCCTTGATTTAGATAATTTTTATTCACTGTATGAAATACCCAGCTACTTCGTCAATCTGAAAAAGAACCAATTATTTATTATTTTTCTCTCAAGCTATTGTTTTTTTGTTGTTTTTTTTTTAAGATTTTATTTCATTATTTTTAGAAAGAGGGGAGGGGAGAGAGGCAGAGAGGGAGAGACATCAATGTATGGTTGCTTTTCACCTGCCTCCATACTGGAGACCTGGTTTGCAGCCTTGTCCTGTGCCCTGGCTGGGGAATCGAACCTGTGACCTTTGGGTTCGCAGGCCGGCGCCTTATCCACTGTGCTACCAGCCAGGGCTCAAGCTATTGTTTTAAGTAGGAAACCCAGGCTAAACTTTGTTGTCCATGGGAAACACCCTCAGTGTTCACTCAAACCTAGTTTTCCTTGTTTGATGCTTTGGAGACGATGCTGTCAGGTCCTAGAGATTCTGGGCCAGCAGGTTCTGCGAGCAGGGAGGCCTCTGGTCCAGTGACAAACATGGACTCACATGGAGCCTTCAGGAGAGTTGGCATGTTTTATTGCAAGCGGCAGGCTAATGACCACAAGGCCAGGCAGCTGAGAATGTCGGAGTTCTCAGGCATGGTTGGCCCACTCTTATCACCGCTGCATTTAGGTTAACCTCCACAGAGAGTCCAGACATCCCTACATCCCTCTCTCCTGCTTCCACACGTGGCCGGGCACTGAGTGTCGGCTAGAACATGCATGTTTTATCCGCTCCCCCACAACAGTGGTGCGCATGTAGCTTACAGCAAGGGCATCTTACATACATCTTATTGGAACAAAGGAGGCTCTTTACACATTAGAACAGAGGCTGTGTACCCCAAGGTGATATAAGTGACTCAGGGTTGCTAAATTTGTTACCCTTGGGGCTCAGTGTGTCGGGGCTCTGGGAACAAGATTAGCTTCAAAGCTGGCCCCCTGGCTGACCCAGAGGGAAGGTCATGCCACACAGAGATGGAAAAATTCCTCTGGCCTGACAGATGCTCAGTGTGATCATGATGTTTCCCAAATCTACTGCTGTGTGCCTCCTACCCTACGCCATGTTCATTACAATTTGTAGCTTTTATACAAGTTCCCTCTTTTTCTTATTCTGCTCATTCAATCATATCAGTCCGAGATCGTCTAAACATGCCCTTTGTCCTTTAGGCACATTTCTGAGCATTCGGCTTATTCTCCCTTCTTCTCTGAACGCGTGAATCCCCCATTTTAGTAATTTTATATGCATAGTAGAAGGCACTACAATAGAGTAATGTTTTTTGAATCTAGGATAGTTTGATCATTCTAAGAACATTTATTTGAATATTTCAAATAAATAGGTTATATGGTATGTGGTTTATTTTTTATTTGCTTTTATTAAAGACTGTTTAAAGTAGTTTACAATTAGATTTAGAGGAAGATACAGAGATTACCCCATATGCCCCTGTCCACACATGCATACCCTCCTCCATTATCAATATGGTTGTATGTATATACCATTTTGTAATACATATATATACATATGTGTATGTATGTATATATATACATATATATATATATATATGTGTGTGTGTGTGTGTGTGTGTGTGTATGATGAACCTATATCGAGACATCATATTTACCCAAATTCATGATCACCTTAGAGCTCACTTTTTGTGTATACTTGATACTAATGGATAATGACATACGAGGTCTGTCATTATGTTAATTATATTGACATTGGCTTGATGCTTTCAGGACAGACCTTGTATATCCATCATTATGTTATACAGAGTTATTTTCAATGCTCTAAAAATCTCTATGATCTGCCTATTCATTTTCCCACCCCCACCCACCCTTGGCAACCACTGATGTTTTTGTTGTCTCCATAGTTTTGCCTTTTCCAGAAGGTCATCTAGTTGAAATTAAGTAGTGGGTAGCCTTTTCATATTGGCTTTCTTCACTTAGTAATGTGCACTTAAGGTTTTTCCTGGTCTTTTCATGGCTTGATAGTACATTTCTTTTCAGAATAGCATTCCATTGCCTGGATGTACCACCATTTATTCAGGATTTTGTGTGGACATGAGTTTTCAACTCTTTGGGGTAAATAGCTTATCATATGATAAGACTACATTTAGTTTTTTAAGATACTGCCAACTGTCTTCCAAAGTGGCTGTACCATTATATTGTTATCACCAGCAATGTGTGAGAGCTTCTGTTACCCCATGTCCATGCCTGTGTTTGGTGTTGTACAATTTCTTAATCTGGGCCATTCTAACAGATATGTAGTAACATCTCATTGTTGTTTTAAGTTGTAGTTCCCTAACAATATCATATGCTTATTTGCCACCTATACATCTTCTTTGGGAAAACATTTTTTAAGTCTTAGATCTACAAGTGTATTTTAATGGAGCAGCTTATTTTTGAGTTATAAGAAATTTTATATATTTTTGTTAATGGTCTTATTAGACACCTTCTGTAAATATTTTCTTCCACTCTGTGGCACAGCTTCCCATTCTCTTGATAATTGTCTTTTGCAGAGCAGAAGTTTTCATTTAATTGAAGTCAGTTTATCAATTATTTCATAAATCTTGCTTTTCATGTTGTATTTTAAAAGTTATCACCATACTCAAGGTCACGTAGGTTTTCTCCAATGTTGTCTTCCAGGAGATTTGTTGTTTTGTATTTAACTGTTGTAAGTGATGCATGTAAAGTGTGTATATAGATTCTTTTTTTTTTTTTTTGCTTCTGAACATCCAGTTCAAGCAGTATTTGTTGAAAAGACCATCTTTACTCCACTGTATTACGTGCATTTCTTTGTCAAAGATCAGTTGACTATATTTACATGGGCCTCTTATAAGCTATTAAATGTTTTTGATCTCTAGAATTTTTTGATTTTTTTTCTCAGAATTTACATCTTTCCACTTATAATATCTGTTATTTCATGCTGTCTACTTTTTCCACTAAAGCCCTTAGCCTATTAATCATAGTTTTTACACATATGGGTCTAATAATTTTAACATGCCTGTCACCTATGACTCTAATTCTGATGCTCCTTCAGTTTCTCCTAATTTTGTTTTTTGCCTTTTCTGTGTCTTGTCATATTTTGTTGAAAGGCAGACATGATGCACTGGGTACAAGAAACTGTCATAAAGAAGCCTTTAATGTAGTAGGGGGAAGCGGACACATTCTCTAGTCCTGTGATTAGGACTGTCTTTTGGTGAGCTTGCAGCCCTGGATGTGCATTTCACCTGTGCCCTTCTCACTCTTCCCCTCCCTTCGGGCTCGTTGGCTAGAAATACTGAAGTTAGGTCTTTTTCTTTCATGTAGAAGGCTAGAGGTGTTGGAGTTGGGCAGTTGTCTTCCCTCATGGAGCAAGTTAGAGCTGATGGTATTTGGGCAGGTTAGACCCATAAAACATCAGCAGGCTAGGCTCCAGTAAAACAGTTTCTCCTGAGAGTGAGTCTTGTTAAGAATACTGAGGTATTTCAAAATGCTGCCTTTTCCTCCCCGCTCCCCCATCCTGCCTAGAAGTGAAAGGGAATCTCTCTGACATTGGCTGGAGGACCTGATAGAGCTCTTACAGGGAAATTCACACAAGCAGGGAGACCTATTACCAGATTTCCTCTGGTGTTTTTAACGCTCTGAGTTGTCTACACTGAGTCCCCATCAGTTTGTCAATTATAATTCAGGTTTTCCTGTCCTACCACTGATTCTCCCACAGGTTTCTGTTCTAATACGTGCTTATTTCTCTGCGTCTGCCTGTGTGTCTCCAATTTGGAGGGAAGTACTTTACTTTCAGACTTCACTTCTCTGCTACATCAAAGAAAAGGCATTGCTGTTTCAGTTTCTTTAACTTTATACTTGTTTTTAAGAGTGGCAGCTTTTCATCTCCTTAATGGTGATTTCTCATTTTTATAAAAATTTAGATTTTTTTCAAACTTCCCAATTGGAACAATCATCAGCAATTCTGTGTCCACCAAAAAAATAAACTTTTCTTTAAAAACAACTTTAAATGACTTGGACCTATTCCCGGTTGAGGGGCAAACAGGTTTTTTAATGCTAAAAAATCTTATTAGAACATGACTCTCTTACTTAATCATGAGGATGTAATAAATTTTTGCTGTGATGAAAGAAGACGCTTAAATCAATTTTGGTGTTCTCACTGAGCTGCACACAATGTTACTTTTCCTTCAGCATAATATAGACGCCATAAGCCATGCTTAAATGTGCAGAACACATCCAGCTTCCACTAGGTTTTTGGAGTCAGATTACACTTTATAAATTACTCCATTACACCTTATAACTACATTTTAATTTAAATGCATTTTTAAGCATAGCTTTAATCTCCTTACTAGCTGACCAAGGTAGTTAAACTTATAAAGTAACAGAATGTTTTAAACATCTCTTTTAAAATGCTTAGTCTTTATTCTACTTCTGTTATTTTTAAGCTTACCTAATGACATTGTAAGTTTACAATGTTTTAGAGCAATGTAGCATAGGATGCAATTACAAAATGTCCAGCCCTCAGTTCTAGGCACATTTCAGGAAGATTCCATGAATTAACTGATTTTGTTCCAGAGAAAAGACTTTTAATAGGGCAAATAATAAAATGACAATATACCCAAGAATCTGAAAGTTAAGAAACAAGGAAGTAAATTCAATCATATTTTAAGTATATTGGGGATGTGGAGTGGAGGAAAAGATGAGAATTTCTAATTTATACATAGTATATTGGAGGAAAATAATTCAGAGTTTCTATAAGCATCTTAATTTTTGTATTCAGGGTAATTTGTCACTTCCAAGGACTTCATGCGATAGACTGGGCTGTGTAACATTGAAGAGAGAGGATAATTATTTTCTGGGTACAAGATATATCAAGAAAGCATCAGATTGATTGATATATCTTATCCTAAGGAAAATCAACAGATGAATTCCCTCAAAGACTATGCTGAGCAAGGGTGGGGCCAACTCTTCCCAGGAAAACAAAGCTCTCATCCCTCAGAAGAGACTACAGTCCCCCTTTCTATAAAATCAGATCAGTACTCCAACTGTCACATTAGAAAAGACAACAGAAAACTTACAAGAGATGGTAAATGATGAGAAAGACTATGAATGCTAGGTTAGGCCGAGAAACAGTGAAATGATAAACATCACATGAAAAATAACATCGAGTACTTAAGAAACACTTAAGTGTGTCTGTGTCTATTCTGTGTTTTACACAGACTTATTCAGTCCTCATAGTAGCCCAGGGGGGTGTACTCTTAAAAAAGCAAGCACAGACCTAACAGTAAAGAACAGAAGTGCACATCAGGGTACTTCCAGGAGAGTTCAAGAGACCAGCCCATGCTACAGTGCTCAGTAATGAGCAAAGAAGTGAGATTTGAACCCAAACACTCTGGTACGAGTTGTGAACTATTAACTATCATAGGATAACACCCCCTGTTTATAGTGTAAATTATAAGTTATTTAATAAAATCAAAGTATTTATTTCACTGGCTACTTTGAATAATAGTTGCTAGACTAACTCCATGATCTTAACAGGTAGAAAACTGTAGACATACATGAAAATAATCCAACCACATACTTTAATTAGATGGTGGCTAATGGGAAGCAGAACAATATACTATGGTACTGAGATATGGGAAACAAATACAATTTGCCCCATGATCATTCTTGCTTCCAGCCTGGACATATTTTCTGAACTCTGAACCAAGGAGACAAGGAAGGAAACCAAGTAGGACATAAAGTTTGCATGGAGCTGAAGAGACAGGGAGCTGGAATTTATGGAATGGTGCAAGAGAAGGGAGAGCAACTCAGAAAAGGGGCTGCAGGAAGCTGTGTAATTGTCCCTTGGGTCTTCCTATTGCATGACCATGAATCCTAGACTTTGACTCCAGGCAATGGCAGGTTGTCCTCTAAATCCTGTAACCCACCATTAGATTTTCCATTAAGTACCATTAAGTAGACATTCAGATGAAGAATGAGCTATTTTCCTATCGTCTAAAAACATTCATAACTGATAGGCCCAGGGAAATCCAAACAATCTTCAGTTCTTTTTATTACCTTAAGTTGACTGGTGTTTACATTATCTCAATTTCCTTTCTAGTTTTACTTGTATTTCTCAGATCTTCATTCTTCACCCTTCTGCAGACTCTAGCGCTATTAGCACAATACGGTAACTGCTGTTATTGTTATTATTTCATCAGTCTGTCCTGCCTCATCATGTAGCACATAGACACCATACATGGACATATATTGGAGAATACTATAAGACTGCCTTATGTACAGTCCAGACTCTTGCCTTATTAACCCAGCTAAACCTCCAGACATAAAAGCCAAGTTAATGAAACTCTGGTATCTCAAAAACAAAACAAGAAAAACCTTGGACTAATAAAAAAATCACAGAGAGATTTTTAAAATAGATTGAGAAACAGGCATCCAAAAATAAATTCTTTTTTGTCCCCCCCCCCAACTCTTCCCCAGCCTTTTAAAGGAACAGTGAGCTCCAACTGATGCCTTTACAGAGATCCAAAAATTAAATAGAAATCCTTTCTGTTATCAGGAAAAAAAATGATGCCAGAGTATCTAAAATCAAACATCCTGTTCCTAGATGTGCCACCAGGAATGTTATTTCAAGGCTAAAATAATGGTTGATGGGAATGCGTATTGGTACCAGGTGGTCATTGGTTTTAGTTATTTTTAGTGGCTAAAACTAGAAGAGTGAAAGATATGTATACATGCACACATACATAGGTATAGAGATTAGTAATGCAAGTTTATAGATACTTTTAATTAAATTTCAAATCTATAGAACTTAATTTTTCCCTCTTCTTGTTTTGGATCTGTCTCTCCTTTTGTTCCCACACCACTATATGCTTGCTTCTCAAGGTCATAGTAAATTTGAGAATTAGACTATCTCAGAAATCATTTATTTTTAACAAATGTTACATATATTATAGCAATACAAATCAATATAATTCCTAAAAAATTACTTTGCACTTGTTTCTCTTCATCACCTCATACTTATACCTATTGATATTGTCTGAACATGTTGCCATACCTATTATAACATACTCTTACCATCTTAGCCCTACTTTTATTTCTATAGGTAAACATATTTTATGCTTAGCACACACCAGTCTGGATATGATGGTCTCCCTGGTTATTTCAGTGGGATGAAGATCATTACCTAGCAGATTCATCAAGAAAGACTCATGGGAAAACACACACACAGAGTCTGTCTCTGTCTCCCATTTAAAACATATGTACTCTGATTTCCTGCTGTTAATAATAGGTTGTTCAAGGCTTTTATTAATGAGAATCTGTTTTGCTAAAATTCTTGGCTCACAGTTTCTATTCTTGGCAATCTTAGATATGTTATTGATATTTTTTTTGACATAAAGCAGCACTATAAAAAAGTGATCATTTGCATTTTTTATAAGTCACTTGATCTAATTTTTCAAAGTTGATTGAAAAACTTTCAAGCATAATAATTATACTGAAACATGTCTTGGTAATAGCGATTTGGGATTGATATTTTGAGTGTGCAACATGTCTTCAGTATGTAGTTTCCAAAATTTTCCTCAAAGTTCAGGAAATTTGCCTTGAATTTTCTCTTCCGCTGGTCTGCTTTTTTCTTAGGATCTTCAATTACCCTTATGATGGGTTTTCTGTGCCTGTCTTCAACATTTATCACTATCTCAAATCCCTGTATCCTTCCTCACTTCATTTTGATTCAATTTTCATTTTCTTCTTTTCAAAATTCTCTAAGAGAAATATCAGCTTGTTGATTATTTCTCATTCTTCTGGATCCCTCTTTATTTTAAAAAATATTTTTAGTTTATACTAATTCTTTCCTCATTCTGTCTCTTTTCTGAATTTTTCCAAATTAACTATTGATTTTTCATGGACTCTATAATTCATATTTTTTTAGCAGGCTGAATGTATAGTTATAGGTTTTGTCAGTTGGACTCCTTTTCTAATCTATAATTTTTTTCTTATAATAAATTTGTATGAGATTTGATCTTGATACTTTGTTTTCATGTAGGGTTAGTTTTTCTAAACTTTTAGAAAGAAGCCTAGTTTAGGGAAGCTTTTCCTATTCTGGAGTTTCCACTTTTGCTTGGTACCAAAAAATTGTATGTGGGGGTGGGGTGGGGTAGTGAGGGGTTGGGTACTTTGTTTTTCTCTGAGTCTTTGATTTCCTTTGTTTATATTGTCACTGATCTGTTCAATTTGACTCCAACAGTTTCTCCTCCCTGTAGGGCCCTGTCCTATAAGTCCCGTTGTGACAATTTAAAGAAGGCTTAAAGCCTTTTAGATGATTTCCAGTGATAACTGTTGGAGTTGGGGGGCGGGGGCGGGGGGGGGTGCCTAATCTTAGGTTAGTACATGACAATCCTACACTTCTTTCTTCCTCATTCAGACACAGACAGAAACCACTACCCCATGGCTGTGATTAGCACTTGCCTTTAGAGGGTTGTCATGGTTACCTTATCATAGTTTGCTTATCACAGTTTGCTTATAAATGTTATCACTGGGTTTTTATTTTGTTTTTGTGTTTTTTCTATGATTTTGCATCCCGATTCAGTGAGATTTTAAAATGTCATTGCCAAGTTTCCAGACTCCTTACCTTTAGTTTTGAAGTCCCCACTCAACCTCCCTCTCATCTAATAATTGTGGTAATAAACTTATTTTAGGGTAGCTTTTGATGGCAGAGATGTGTAAAGATAGCTCAATGAGTTCCCATAGAAGCTTTTAAACATACTGAAATTGAGTTTCCATTTGAGGAGTCTGGACAATTGTATACCACCTAAAGGACATTTTGCTGGTATACGCTCCCTGACCGGCTTACTCACTCCGATGGTGCCAGTTGCCATTTGTGGAGAGATGCACAAGGCTCTGCCATCTTCTCAACAGCCATCTGAGTGAGCAAGGAAAGGTATCCTTCCCTGTCAAGCCTGTAGCTTTGTGACAGAATCAAGCTAAAGGACCCAGCTAAGCCATACCTAAACCCTGACCCAGGGACAGGGGGATGATAAACGTTGTTGCATTAAGCCCCTAAGTTTTGCGGCAGTTTGTCACGCAGCAGTAATACCAGGAGGCTCTGGGCTAACAGCTGGGAATACAGTTGTCACTGCCACGGTCCCTGCCCTCCTGATGAAACAGGGCTCTTGGGGAGGGGGTCCTCAATTTTAATGGGCCCATTTTGCCCATGGCCAGGGATGACTCTTTAACAACAGAATTTGAAGAGAAAGCCATTTGTTTATTTGAGGTGCAATTATGTCGTTAAATCCCACTCCCTTTAAATACACCCAAAACACACAATCCTGCCTATTAGGCACACTTTAAAACAGATGAGCAAAACATTCCATCTTTCAGAAACACAACTCTTCACAATTTAGTAGTCCGATTATAAATTCAAAGTTCCCAGCAGCTGCTACACTCAATTAAGGGAGTATTTTGCACACACTCCCCAACTCTTCTATCACAGGTAATTCCCCATCTGCGCAGGTAATTCCCTGTTCGCGCAAACTGCAGGTCTCCCTTTCGCCCCTTTGTAACCCCTTCTCAAACCAGGTGAGTTCTCAGGCCCTGTGTCTGTCTTCCCTTAGTCCTGGGGGGGGGGGGGGGACCATGTGTCTGCTACCCTATTTTAAGCATTAATAACAGCTTGTGACGCATTGGTTGTGTGACCAATTGTGGCCGCCTGTGAAATTCCACCGTAACCCTGTAAATTCTTTCTTCACTATTCTATGGTCCAAAACCCCTCCCATCTTCTTGGGGGAAAAGGTTTATCAAGTTATTTGCATAACCAAGACACTAGTCACCAGCCATACATATGCAAAGTACCTCTCTCAGGAAAGGAGTGGGGGATTTTTGGCTTTCCCCCACTCTATCACAGTCCTGAACTGCTGGAGCCTGAAAGGGGACCATAGCACAGAGCTCCCCTGTTTTCTCTCAGTGATGAAACCCCACTGTTCCTCAGATCACAGTGGAGCTAAATGGGAGGACTGGGCATTTTCTTGCCAGACGCTTGCAAATAGTATGGAAGATACTACTTTGGTATCTTCTCAAATGACATGGAAGGAACGTTTCTACCTGCATTCACCTGCCTGTTCGACATCCCCCTCCTGCTTAATATTCATGGGAATTTGCAGGAATCTGTGTTAATACTCAAATCTGAAATCTCTAAGCCAAGTGCTACCACCCTGGGACCTGATTTGCATGCATGAATATGCAGTGGCACCAAGTTCCTTGCCTGGGATTTCTGCCCCGTGTTGGCGCTGGTGTTGGTGCACGGCTGCGAAGTTTCTCTTCCTGAACTGAAGAGACGCCAAAGCTGAGGAGCAGAGGATAGCCAACCTGCTTCCATATTCTTCCTACTGTAGTAGTTCACACTGGTCCCTCTCCTGTTTGCACTTGTATCTAGATTCTGGGAAAGTTCATTAATATGATTTTGTAGCTTCCTCCAGCCCTAAGGTTTGAGAGAAGGTGAGGAAACTATTTCACTATAGCCAATTGCTTTACTACTGTACTACTCAGAGTAAAAAATATAAAGAGCAAACTCTGAAATATATCTTTAAAAAATAAATAGCTCATTTCCAAACACTTAAGAAAGGTAGAGTGTAATATTTAAAACTTTCAATTAATATTTTTATATGATGGGTGCTTATCATAGAGGTAAGAATCCTTTGATATAAATTAAGGAGACTTAATTTATCAGGCCCATTTTGATTCTTGTAACAAAGACTCTTGTTTCTTGACAAAGTACTAACCGAAATGGCTCTGTTGGAAATCACCACTATCCTCCTCATTATCACTATCTTTATCATCCTCTTGGATTCCTTTGATGGGCCCAAGTGATCTAGAGTGAAATGGGTCCTATGTGGAGGAAGAAGTAGAAATCATGGCCCAGGCTGGATCTGGTGCCAGCTAAGCTCCGTCACCAGAAAATGAAGTACAATTTCTTCCCAGATCCCTGCTCTCAGTGCCACTGCCTGGGCCACATGGCAACAAACACAACAGGTCAGTTGGACAGTATGCCTTTACTCCTTTAAACACTCAGAACTAAGTTTATAGTCAACGGAGCATTGCTTTAAAAATGTCACAGGAGCTTAAAGAGACAGTATGTTATTTGGTAAACAGTAAGAGCACTGCTGTCAGACCAGATAAGAAGAGTAAAGACCTAATCCAAAAATGATCTGAGAAGGGCAATCAGCATTCACAGAGCACCCAATAAGAGATATTCTCTAGAAGCAACAGGGAAACACAATGGTTAAGACAAGGGCTTGAGGGTCAGAACTCCGAGAATGGATTCCCAGGTTGACCCACTAGTAGCTATGGGTGACCATGGCAAATGAGTATGAGTTTGTTCCTCTGTAAAATAGTGCAAGTACTGGTAATTGTTTGACAGAGTCATTATAAATTATAATTTGCATGATTTAAATAGGAAAAGTGGTGGATAACCCTCAGTGATTGGTTTAGTTTAGTTACAGTAATGGGGGATGGTACAATCTCTCCGCCTGTATTGCAAGGATGCACATCTTTTGCCCAGGATTAGCTGCCTTCAACCAAAGGCTTAAACAAAGAAATGATGGCTTTCTCATCTGATTGTAGAATACCCCAATGTGAATTACTATTTTTTCTTTGTAAACATAAAAAGTATATACACTGATAAGACAAGTTCCCTTAATGTGATCAAGCTCTAAATACATGATCCAGATCCAAGGCTTACATAGTATGCACTTACATAGTGCATGCAACTGTGTATTCAGATAGACTAATCCAAGAAAAAAATAAGCTTCCTTGACATTAGTTAATATAATTTTCTGTCAACAACACTTATTACTAATTTTTATAGGTACGAAAATGAGTTTTAGAAAAGAAATAAATTCCCCAGTTGTTATCAGAGAAACCCTGGTTCTTCTCACCAATGTAGTCAAGAATTACAGATTAGCAAGCCTACTAGTGTGCACGCAAAATTTATTAATGAATGGGAGAGCAAAAACAAAGGTGGCTAAAGCCAAGGTAGCAAGCTTGCCCTAGTGTGGCCAGAAGCCTGGAGCCATGGGCCAAGGGCCAAGAGAGCAAATCCTTTGTTCTGAGGACTTACATAGTTGGCAGGATGGGGGTGAAGAAATTACATATTGATTGACAGTTAAAGGTGATGCCAGCTTTCCTGGACTAGTGCGTGGACACCCAAAGGTGTTAAAGGCACTATGGGCCCTTTCCTGAATTTTGGCCCTTGGGATGTAAACAGAGATTTCAAAGGCTTTTCTTCCCACAGAGTGGGAAGGATATACCATTCTAAGACTTTTCCTCTTTCCATGCTAACATAACATTTCTTGTGATATTGAAACACCTGGTAGTATTATCAGACCAGGCCCAGGACTGCTGGGTTAGCAGATGAGACACATCTTCTGCTTCTAGCTTCCTGTAACAGAGTCATTTTGCTAATAGGTGTCAAGCATCATTATTTAACCCTGGTGATGTACTTTACTTTATAAATATAACTCCATGGATACCTCCAAGGTGAGGCATTTGAGGAGAAAAGAAGGCAAACAGCTATCATGGGCTATCTCCAAAGGGTGGATAAGGAGGTGACTTCTGAATTACCTTTGGCAGTGCTAAATGTAACATCATCCTCTTCTCATTGCCACCAGAACACAAGGAGGGGAAGTTCTTTGATAAGGAGTGCAGGTGCCCAATGACGTCTGGACACCATCTGACATTGGATTGCCTGCTCCCTTGATCCAAGAGGGCTTTCATGAGATAGAGTATGTCATGATAATGGGGTATTGCTCAAGTATGCACCTGTCAAATATCACTAGATGCAGGAGTTCGGTTATGGAGGACAATCAGCTTTCCCTGATAGTGAGGGGCAGGCAGCTGAGTCTCTGGAAGGGATGTGAAAGGATTAGTTCCTTTAAGCAGGCCCCAATCTGCACAAAACACATGTTCTTCAGCCTCTTCCTACAGAGATTCTGGGTTCATCTGGGGAGCAGAGTTTGGCCTCATTAACAACTCAAGCTGCTGCTTAACAGGTTTTGCTCATTGGCCTTTTATATATATTTCCCTAGTTTGCACATTCTGAAAGCAAAAGGGAAAAAAAAATACAGGAAAAGTTCTTGCTCTTACATTGTTTATCCATTCATGTTTAAGGTTATTCTTATTTCTATAGTTTAACCACTGCTGTTACTTTCTCCCTACCCTACAGAAGTTTCTTTAGGCAAATACAATCATTATTCCCATCACACACACACACACACACACACACACACACACCTTTAAACTGCTTTGTTGTGTTCACTTTCCTGTGTAGGCTTTTTTGGTTGTTGTTCAGAATCTAAAGTTCTTTCTTATCTTTAATAGAATGAATCCAAAGTTTACTCGACCAAATCAGAAAAGAAAATTTTCATTATATATATGTGTGTGTGTGTGTGTATGCACATATGTATATGTGTATACATATATGTATGTATATAGCCATATATACATTTGTGAGCTACAGACAACTTGGCAAAATGTGAATTGTCCCTCTCTTGCTCACTGGCTCGAATTGAGTTGCAAGCCCCATTTTTTTAAAGCCAGCCCAGATGTTATCTAATCCAAAGGAATCTGGAATACCCCATTCTCACAGGAAGGGTAGTTCATCTGTGGCAGATGAAAATAAATATATATGGATCCTCAGTTGCTAAATTAAAAATGTCAAGTCTGAATTAAGAGGTCAAAACATAATTGGTGTTCACACTAGAATTTGTGAGCAAGATAGCACACTTACAAAGCTCAGTCTTCAGGAACAAAGGATGAAGGTGTATGGATGGATGCTAGACAGGATGTCAAAAGCAGTACAGGTAACCATCCACTCTCTTCTGGGCCATAATTAAATGTCACTTTAAACAAAATTGTTTAGAATTGAACATAGGTCATTTATTCACATTTAAAAAAAATTTAAACTTATATTACAGACTGAAAAAAATAGATTAGTGGCTATTTTCAGAGTTTTCTAGAAGCAAAAATGTAGGTATCCAGGTATGTACTCTGGGGTCTCTCTCAGAAATCTTGTGCACTTGCCTTTCCATCTAATTCCCAAAGCATATTCTGGAACTAAGAGTAATGGTGAGGGGCTCACTTCACATTTCTTACTCTCATATTTCCTAGTAAGGAATAGCATGGTCTTTGGCATAATCTTGCCTACTACATGATTCATGAAATTGTTATATATTTAAAATTTAACTTGATGAAGTCACTAGTTGCATGCTGGTACTTTCAAAACCGCAAGAGTAGAGTAGCTGAGTCCTGTTTCTATAAGACATTAAAGACAAGATCTGTTTCACTGATAAGTCTTTCCTTCAACACATATGGTTATACTCATATTCTCGCTCTCTCTTTCTCACACACACACGTCTAAAAATCTCTTTAAGATAAAAGGTCATCCTTATATCATAGTTCAGTAATAATGACAAATTCCTTAGCAAACACTGATGTCGTTACTTGATTTCAATTATTCTCATCTAGCACAAAGCAGAACTTAGTGACTTCCCCCATCTACACAGGCATGGTTAACATATCTCCTCCAACATCCTTAGCCAAGCCTCTCTTTATGATTTAGCCTTAACTCATAATAACAAAACTTAGAAGAGATAAATGCCCATTTATAGGGCTAGATAAAATCTTACACAAACAATGGAATTCTATACCTTTTTAAAAATGAAGACTTGTTCTGTATATTGTTATGAAGTTACTCTTAAGCTTTATTATTAACTGAAAAAAGCAATATACATGTCTCTAAAAGTAGGGGGTGGGGCTGTCTGCTGAAGAATACAAATAAAAAAAAAGAACTAATAACAATGGTTTCCTCTAGGGAAAACAACTGGTTGCTGGAACTGAAGGCAAGTAGTGAGAGGCAGAACTTTTGCTTTGTAATGTCTGTACCCATTAAATCTTGAACATTTTAAATGCATTATCTGTTCAAAAATAAGCATAACTAGATTTAATTAAATGGAATTTCAAAAAACTAAATTGAATATGAATCGTTGCCTCCTTGTATTTGAATATAAATTATTGCCTCCTTGTATTATCCTTTTAGGATTATGCTTCTAAATAGTGAATCCTCAGAGGAAATCTCAGGAGAGGCTGAACTGCAAGAACAGAGAATGCCTGTGGGATTTTCAGCCAGCCTAGATAGCAGAGAAAAGAAATGTAAAGGAAGACAGGAAAAGTGCCCTTGGTGGAAAGCTTTTTCTCCTACGACTGAAGGCATCAGGAATTTACTACATAGCCACACTCTTCTTAATGATAACATGTCAAATAAGAAATAATGAAGATAAAGGCAATGCTAAAAATTAGCTTAAACTATGCTTTTAAGAGACAATTAGGCTCTTTTATTATTCCTCCAAATATGCTTTAATTATGGTAGAACAGCCAGGAACAAAGGTATTAGGAAAGCATATCATGTTGACGCACATTTACATCAATGCCTACTCACTAAAAGATTTTTCTAAACTTTTTCTTTGATTATTGCTTTGATCTTTGTCAGTACAAGTGAATGGAAATGGAGGCATGTGAAGATTAAAAACAAAATTAAAATAAATGGTATTCTGTCAGGTTAAAAAAAAACCAAAAAGCTTCTTCACAGCAAAAGTAACCAACAGAACAAAAAAACAACCAAGCTAACAAAAGAAGATTTGCAATGATTTTCCAGTAAGAGTTATTGTCCATCTTATATAAAGAATTCAAACAATTCAACAACAACAAAACAAGCAACCTGATTGAAAAATGTACAGAAGGATCTGAGTAGGTGTTTTTCTGAGAGACAGACAGATGGACAACAGGCACATGAAAAGATGTTTAACATCACTAATAATTAGGGAAATGCAGATCAAAACTACAATGGGATATCCCCCAACACTTGTTAGAATGGGTATTTGTTGGGATGGGAAGATAAAGGAACCCTCATACCCTGCTGGTGGAAACATAAATTGGTGCAGCCACTATAGAAAACAGTATGCAGTTTCTCCCCCAAATTAAGAGAACTGCCATATGATACAGCAATTCCACTTCTGAGTGTTTACCCAAAGAATATAAAATCATTAATTTGTAAAGATATATGCAGCTCTAGGTTCACTGCAGCATTACTTACAATAGCCAAGGTATGGAAGCAACCTAAGTGTCCATCAAAAGATGAATAATAGAAGATATGTAAGTACACGCACTCAGAGACACACAATGGAATACCACTCAGCCATAGAAACCTGCAATATTGTCATTTGTGACAACATGGATAGACCTAAATGGTATTATACCAAGTGATATAAGTCAGACAAAAAAAAAAAGTATATAATTTCACTCGTGTGGAATACAAAAATGAAAACAAACTCATAGACAAAGATAACTGATGGGTGATTACAAGAAGAGAGGGCATGGAGGACTAGGTAGAATGAAAAAAAGGGTTAAACATATGGTCATAGACAGAAACTAGACTTTGGGCGGTGAGCATGCTATAGTGTATACTAATATCAATTATAATGCTACATATCTGAAATTTATATAATTTTATTAACCCCTGTTTATCCAATAAAAAAATGAAAAAGAAGAAAAAATTCATTTGTGTGTCTTAGTTTTGCAAAAAAAACAGACAAAATTTAGCTCCCTCAGAAAATGTGAAGGGCAGTTTTCTAATTTCACTTCTGAGAGATGTTTTTCAACTGTTTAATTTTCACTTCTCAGGAAAGAATTTCTTTCTTACATGAACTGAAGTTCTAAAAGTTGCAAAGAACTAAATCAAGATTAAATTACTTATTCCAATGCATAACAATACGATTTCAAATTTAACCACTCCTGATGCAAGCCAGAGAGACATTTGAAAGGACTAATTTAATCTCCACCTAAACATTCTTAGAGAAATATGATACTATTACTTTGTGTCATACAAAATTACAACCGCCTCACTACAGAGATGTGTTTGAGTTGAAATACTTGACCCAGAAGATGCCATTATTATGGAGGTGAAACAGGGAACAACTTGAACATTCAAATCAGCTAACAAAACATTTGTAAAAGAAATACAGAAAGAATGGCTGAGAACTCAATGTGAACTGAACTTTGGGTTTCACATAGATTATCTTATGAATGATCCTGTTTATGGAATACTTATTTTATCCCTAATAAAAATTTGCACTTTTCGTAGCCTGAACACCCTTGAAATCCTTGGCTTCTTTAAACTCTCTTCACTAGACACACATAGAAATCCAGCCCTCAGTTAATTTCTAGGAGTGACAAACTCTTCATTCCTTCTCCAGTGTAGCAAAAACAGAAATCATTATTATGTCCTGTGCACAATTCAGTCTATAAATGCCTGTAGGATTTAGGGGAGAGTCCACTCTTCTGACCAACAATATGGAGCATATCTGATGAGAGTGATCACTATGTGATCTTTGAGGAGAAACAGTGATGGCAGTGGGATATTCCCCATGAGTCTCAGGCAGGGAGCATGCAGTAGCTATTGCCTGCTATTACCCTTTAAAAAGAATAGCTAGCATCAGGATTCAAGATGCCATAGACCCTTAAGAGGCACATGCCCATAACCAAACCTATTTCTAGACGTGACCTCATGCTGAGTGCCAATTGCACCTGCTACTGATCCCTAGGTTTCTTACCGTTTATTTTTTCACATCAAAACTCAGCCCATTGGTTTGGGTGAAGTGGTTAGGTTTTTTGGGTTTTTTTTTTTTTTCATCTTTTGTTTTCATAGCCCTCAGATGGGGTCAGAGACTTTTCAAGTGATAATCTTTCTTCTCTTGCTGAAATCATGAAATCAATAAGTAAAGGAAACTAAGTCAAAGTGAGAGACTGAATAGGTGGGTCTCACTCACTCCTCCCAAAATCATAATGGCAGAAAAAGGAAACACTAAAAGTGCTGAAAAGTAACTCCTATTTCTTTTTTTCTTTTTTTGAAGATTTTATTTATTATTTTCAGAGAGAGGGGTAGAGAAAGAGGCAGAGAGGGAGAGAGACATCAATGTATGGTTGCCTTTCTCCTGCCTCCAGCTACAGACCTGGCTGGAGACCTGGCTTGCAACCTGGTTACGTGCCATGACTGGGGAATTGAATCAGCAACCTTTGGGTTCATAGGCCAGCGCCTTATCCACTGTGCCACCAGCCAGGGCAGTAACTTATAATTCTAAGTCAGAAAATATGGACTCAGGAAAAAATGGGATGTCTGAAAGATATGTGACAGAAGAATTCAGAAAAAGAACCAGAGAAACTATGCAAAAAAACAAAACAAAACAAACAAACAAAAACACCAAGATTCACTGGGCAAAATAATTCCCAAAGATACTTCACAAATTGTCAGACATTAGAATAAATAAAATAATACCTCAGATAAAAAGGTTATTGACTGCACTCAACTAAAAAGATACATTTCTTATAAGTAAGAAATGAGGGAATTAATTGATCAAAGCCATAAAAATTTAAAACAAAAATAAGCCAATGCCCCAGGAAAGATTGGCTGGTATCCAAAATGCACGTGTTATAGGTAGGTTACAAATTGGTCTTGTTACTGCTTAAAAGCCAAATCAAAAAGTAAAATATGACTAGTGACAAAATATATACCACTTGCAACCTAATAAAATAAATAATTTAGCCTGGTGGCTTAGTGGATAGGTGCCAGCCTACAGACCCAAAGGTCACTGGTTCGATTCCCCAGCCAGGGCACATAACCAGGTCCTTAGCTGGAGGCAGATGAAAGGCAACCATACATTGATGTTTCTCTCCCTTTCTTCCTCACTCCCTGTCCTTCTATCTAAAAATAATGAATAAAATCTTAAAAAAAAACAAAAAAACAAAAACAATTGATGAGGAAAATGGCAGCCCATTTCATAGTAACAACTGCAAGAAAATTCATTCATGGTTTTCATGAAAATAATATGCTCATTAACTTTCTATAATAAATGAAATAACTGTATTCATAGGAAGATTTGTTAGACCATCCCTCAGGTCAAATATTATTATGAGAGCATCAATCCTCCCCCTCCAATTTCCAGAAGCAGTGTGATTCTTGATTTTATAATATGTAGTTAGTTAGGAGGAGATCCCAGTGGCTTTTCTGGGGGATGTACAGTATAACTACTTAATAGTGACATTGACTCTGAGATTAGCACATCAAACTCTCATTGCCTTGGGCTTCCTGTACAACCCATGAGATCCCTTTTAAGTGTCAACAGAGATTCCAGATCTGAAATGATGCCTTCAAAAGAATAACCAGAAGAGTACCTGTCTGTAGTCTTTCATGGGAACAAAGAATATTTATATAGAAGGGAGATGAAAGAGAGAGAAAACAGTATTGGAGAAAAATGAATCCTGGGGCCCTTTCTAGGATTACTTAAGACAACAGAAGGAATTGTTTTTAAAGTTGTGGTAATATAATGAATTGTTACTGAGTTTTGTTATAACTAACTTGCTATCAAATTATTTTTACACTATTTGCAAATAAGAGGGAAATTGGCCAAAGGAAAAACACAGACAAGCTATGGTTTTATTTGAATACTGACAGCTTTTATAAAAGGTAAAATTGAACTATGACAAATTGATCTCTTTTTTCAGCAGATTCTGAGGAACAGATAGAGACAGAATAAATGTTGTAGGTAAATTTCTATCATTAGTTTCAGTCTCAAAAGCTGGGTGTTAGAGATGTCAGCTTCCCCAGTCTCTCCCTCTGTCTTCACTCCCAAAACCCTGTTGAAAACTAAACAAGAAGAGAATTCAAAATGCTGTATCAATTTAATCACTACATGTGGGCTCAGCTCCAACCCATACTGAAGACTCAAATATTCTTAATTCAAGGAGAAAGAAACTGTTGACTAGTCTAGAGAAACAGACCAGTGCCATGACCTACCCACTGTGTCAAAATGGCCATCACAGGGAAGCTTCAGTCTGCTTCCTCTATTCATAGAGAGTTAATCCAGAAATCATGGCAAAAGCTCATTAGTAAAGGGGAAGAAGCAGTATGAGTCTGAATAATGCATCTATTAATATAATAGATATAATTAATATAATTATATTAATAATAATGCAACTAAGCATCAGTTTGTGGCTAGCATTTAAGAAACAAGAATTCACCTCTGCAGAAGAAGGTGATGACAAGGACTAGGAAGCATGTCAAGGATCAGCCAAGTACACCAGGATTCAGAGCTAGACTTAGTTTTCAATCAGAAGTCCAGGTCCAGGATAGAGAACTAAGAGAGAGAGAGGACCAGTTGTGTAGACCAAATTGATAAGACAGGAAGCTGGACTTGATTTGATTGGCAGTACATAGTCTACCACACAATAAGCAAAACTGATGCCAGATTTATGGCACAGAGACACATGCCATGGTTTGGTGTGTTGGGACGCTACAGCTACTGCCCAATGTCCTGTCTTGAGCAGGAATGTCTCAGGAAGTAGGCGGGGCATGATCCAAATGTAGCAAGTCTCAGTAATTCTAGCTCAGGGAGGATAGCAGAGTAGGGTCTTCATGCTACTCCTCCACTGAGCAGACACCAAGAGCAGAATAGCATGTAAAGATTTCAGATGGGGAAATTGGGAGGGAGCCAGAGAAGCTAGGGATTGTAACTCTGCCTGCAAATGAAGGAGAGACAAACTTGGTGGATGGGACCTGGAGAATCCCAGGAATGTCTGTCAAGGCCATCTGTGAATCCTGGAGCCAGAGGTCAGCAGTCATGGGAGTACCATGCCTCACAGGAGTGAGTCTACCTTCGTATACTGTGCTGTGTTCTGTCACTGGCTACAAGAAACCCTCTCTAAGTGGGGCCACAGCACAAATGGATGGATTGCAGAGAAGGGCAATGAGGGCCCTTGTCCACTTGTGTTCCATGTGGTGGGAAGTCTTCAGGCAGCATTCTTATGGCTGCATAGACTACAAAACAATGACTTTAATCATATGTTTTAAGCTGGTGGAACAGTATCAACCAAGCTTGCCTAATACTCATGGAGCAAAAATTGTCCACCTTTTCTGGTTGGGATACCATCTGCTGGGTTAGAACCAAGCACCAGCCCCCCAGGTCAAAATGCAGAGTCATCCTATTACTATTCATTTTCCAAATCAGGATATGTCTTGGGTTTTGAATGTTAACAGAGACTCTGATTTGTAGGAACTGGTTTCCTTTGAATACTAGAAAAATTTGGAGAGATGGGAAAGTAGTATTGTCTTAGCTACTCCAGTTTAAAAACTCATATCAAAACCTAAAGCTCTTTACCCATCATGTGAGATTATTATGTTCTAGTCATCAGCAAAAGAAAGACCTAGGGAGGAGGCAGTAGACAATACAATCACTTTTGAGAGTGACAGCAAAATATATATTAAATTCTGTTTATTATATCTATTTTGAAATACACCTGGACTTATTTGACTAGCAAACTTATTAACATTTATAATTTGATGATGAACTACAATTGCATTACACCCAGCTGACTATTCCCAGAAATAGGAGCTTTTATTTCATTTTACTATGGGCTATTTTTTGGTACAGTCAAACAAATCTAGGTTCAATAAATTATTTAGTAAGTGCTGGAAAACCAGCCTAGTACCTCTGCCCACAAAGCAGTTGTGATTTAAGTAAATGTATTTTTGATAAATGAGTTCTGCCTGAATGATTTATCAACTTAATGTGGAATTGCCCTACAACTGCCGAGTACTAGGCCTGTTCTATACCTGAACCTTCTATGGCAAGCTGAGAAAATGAAGGCAAACGTATAAATAATTTCCAGGTGCAACTTAGGGAAGAATTAGTTTTGTGTAATTCGACACTCTGTGGCTCAAATAACAGCAAGTAAAAGCCATAAGGACACAAAAATTTTACTTAAATCTGCTTTCCTGGAAATGATCCATGCCTGCTGAATAAAGGGGAAAATACCCTTAGATTTAACTGAGCTTACTTAATTGTAAACCCAAATGGAACCCTCATAGCATAATTTGTACAGGGCCATACTCGGCTTATATTTAGTCAGGTTATTCTTAAGCGGAGTTAAAAAGAAGAAGAGCCCTGGCTGGTGGCACAGGGGATAAGGAGCAGGCCTGCGAACCCAAAGGTCGCTGGTTCGATTCCCCAGCCAGGGCACATAACCAGGTTGCAAGCCATTCTCCAGCCACATCTGTAGCTGGAGGCAGGTGAAAGGCAACCATACATTGATGGCTCTCTCCCCCTTCCCTTCTCTCTAAAAATAATAAATAAAATCTTTAAAAAAATAAAAACATCTTTGGTATAGTTTGGGTAGAAAATGTAATAGCTAAGGAACATCCCAAATATATCCCCACAATTAGCTTCGGGAAGATGAAACCGCAGAGATTTATATATTTAAAATTAAAAAAAAAATTATTATGATGACATTGGTTAATAAATTTACATAGGTTCCAGGTGTACAATTCTATGAGATATCATCTGTGTATTGTATTGTGTTCACCACCCCATGTCATGTTCCCTTCCATCACCTTTATCCCCCTCTTTACCCGCCCCGTTTTCCCTCTGGTAATCACCATGCTGTTGTCTACATCCGTGAGGTTTTATTTGCTTGTTTTTGTTTTTTCTTGTTTAATTCCTTCATAATTATCCATCCAGCCTTCCAAACCCCTCTCCTCTGACAGCTGTCAATCTGTTCACTGTGTCTATTTTGTTACTTTGTTTTCATTTGATTCCAATATAAGTGAAATCATAAACTTTAAGACACTTCATTAGCCCCTAATTCTCTGCGTGTGAATTATAGAAATTCAGATGCCTATCGGAACTTCCTCAACATAAACTGTGGCATAACTTTAGCTTATGTCAACAATAAGCACAGCCAAGACATGACTTCAAGTGATAACTACAGATTTTGTTCTGTAACAGAGAGGAATTTGTGCACAGGTGACTGGACCATTCAAAGAAGGAATGAATAAAGGAAGGGATGTGAGCAATTAGGGGCTCAGTAGATACAGGTAAGTGAGAAATTATAAAAGGTTGGTCAGTATCCATGTGACTTTTCTCTCTGGCAATTATTTAAATTAGGATCCTATCCTCCCAGGGAGACTGGGGAAAAGACACTCCCAAGTTGTAGAAGATATATCATCTCTACCTCAAAACACAAAACAAAACAGGAATGTTTCATTACTATATGCTCTTTAGAGTAACTATTCTAAGAAAGGAGGGTCAAGGTCCTGTTGTTTTGTGTTGGCTAGAACAAACAGTAAATTATCCCAGAAGCAATGAACTTTCCCAGGCGGCTGTGGGCCTCCTAGAAACACAGCCTTATGCTACTAGAAGCCGTGCTACAATATGGTCCTCTTAGTGCAGAGATTGGACAGAGACCCCCAGGTGTTTTGCACTTCACATCTAGCTAAGTGACAGGCGTAGGCTTCTTCAGGCAGCAGCACACCAAGAGTCCTAAATACATAGCACTGCAAGTTAATAACATACAGCTGCACTTACCCATTTACTTAAACACTGAAAAGGTTTATTGGTACCTGATACTATGCTAGTCACAGGGGTTACAGTGGTAAATAATACAGGAGAGTTCCATACACATGTTGAATTTCAATCTCATAGATAAAGTAGCACTAAAGCAATACTGGCACATAACTATGTGCTTCCAAAAATAGACACATGGGAATTCTGAATCTCCAGATGGCACTACACAAGACCAGCTATTGTACATTTTGTGCCAAAAATTGAATGTGAATCTTAAAAAAAAAAAAAAAAAAAGCCTCTAAAACTAAATGTAATATAAGGGAAAGGTGAACATGTTAATACCATGACTACGCATTCAGCAAGATTCATACTGGAGGACATTTTATAAGGGCGAACAAGCTAATTTTAAAAACATAATAGACGACAAAAGTTACATAGAAACTGAATAGTTTTAAGAATCTCCATAAATGTATGAACCTTATCTTGATTCAAAAGAAATGAGCAACAGAGACAGAAAGACAGACACTGATTGCATGTTTGATTCTACTAAAGATAGTAAATATTGATATGATTAGAAAGTGATTTTTTAAATAGACAAATTAGACATTCATACTGACATTTATTAATAGAATAATATGATGTCTGATATTTGTTTCAAAATAGTCTGGGATTTAGGATGGCATAAGTGAAAGGTGACATTCACTGATGCTGAATGACAGTTATATGTGGGTTAATTATGATAATCTCTTGTATAACTAAGAAGCTTCATTTTACCATGGATAGAAATAGACTATGAAAGAGACTTAAAAACAAAGCTAGATATGTACAATTTGTGGGAATTTGAAAGCTTTATTAAGAATGTTGGTCATACCATTACAGTAAATGGGGAGTTATTACAATTTTTAAGCAGGGAAGTAACAAAATTAGATTTAGTTTTGTGAAAGAATAGCTAATAACTCAAGAATGAATTTGAGGAAAGCAAGAATAAGAGGCTACTGGAATACTCAGGTAAGTGATTGTAGTGTCAGTGACATAGAATAAACTGAATAGGCTCAAGAAATACTTAGATGGAGGCCCTGGCTGGTGGCACAGTGGATAAGGTACCGACCTGTGAACCCAAAGTTTGTTGGTTTGATTCCCAGCCAGGACATATAACTAGCTGCAAGCCAGGTCTCCAGCCAGGTCTGGAGACAAGTGAAAGGCAACCATTCATTATTGTTTCTCTCCCTCTCTACCTCTCTCCCTTCCTCTCTCTAAAAAATAATAAATAAACCCTTAAAAAAGAAGGAATACCTAGATGGTTAAATTGGCAGTAGTTGGCAGTGAACTAGATATAAAACTGAGTAGCGTGAGATAGGGAAGATAACTTATGTGATTTAATTCACACAATTTAATGTTGGTATCATTCACCAGATGTGGAAGAGTACTTGCTTGAGGGTAATACCCATGAGGTCAGCTCTGGGTTAGATTATTACAGAAGCACCTAAATTCTCTAAATTGAGAGGCAAAGTTAATACTTATATGTAACAATAACAATCAATAATTAAGGAAAGTGATCTGCATTGGAAATATAAATTTGAGACCCAAGATGACGATATAACACAGGGAAACTAATACATAGTGGGCTTTGGATTAATGTCTAAGTAAAAGCCTGTTACAGCATTACAGGTTCAGGTGGAGGATTTTGCTTCTAGGTAAGCTACAAGGTATCAAAGTAAACATTTATTGTGAAGCAAATATAAGCTGGGTTAACGTTATAAAAAAACTAATTAAAAATAGACAATGATGAAAGAAACAAACTAAAGTAATTGCAATTCAAGAGAGACCCATTTCAAAGACAGTTGAATGTCACCATCTGATTTATTTTCGAAAGACATTGCTGTGAAAGGACGAAGGATCAGGTCTGGCCCAAATAGGCAAATCGAACTGGAGGAATGAGAAACCAAAAAATCTTGGGCTGTATGCCCCTCAGGGCACAATCTAGAATCTTGAGAAACCTAAATCAGCAACCAGTTTCCCATTGCTTTACCCTGGGTCTGTGCATGGAATATTGCAGGACCACGTTAAAAAAGAGTAAAATAATCTCTTATAATCTAGCCACACATAGGCAAAAATTATCACTACAAGAAATCTGCCTCAAACATGCATCTATTACCACTAGGATGTTTAGCAGAGTTGATGCTACAAGGGTTGTGAAAATAAGAGGTAATGTTAGAACAAGGGTTGTGAAAATAAGAGGTAATGTTAGAACATCAGAAGAACATAAATAAGACTCCTTAAATCTTTCAGGAATGAGAAGGCTCAGACCTGTCAGGTTGTCAATCAAAAAGATAGGACCAGAGTGCACAAGAAAGGGACAAACCTGCCATGTGCCAAATCTCCTGACAGTTGCAGCCTGTCCCACATTACATTGGCTGGGGTATGGGGGCAGGCCCTCATTTTACCTAACAGCAGAGGGGTGTCCTCTCTGTAGGGAAATGCATTGGAGCCTCCACATTTCTACTATACACAATGTCTGCCTTAAAATAAAACAAAATTACTGTATGTGCCAAGAGGAGAGGCAGGAAACATATGACATGAAGAGGAAGAAAAATCACACAGAAGTAGATCACAGATAACTCAGAGGAATTCAAAATAACTATGACTAATACATTGAAGAAAATCAAGGAAAGTCCTATCAAATGGTTAAAAGATGGAAATTTTCAATAGAGAATCAGTATCTATAAAAAAGAATTAGACATTTTTGAACTAAAAACATAAAATATTAAAAAATAAAACATTGGTTAGATTTGATAGAAACTAGAAGCTAGGATTTGTAAACGAAGTTAGAGCAATAGAAAATTTCCATATTGAAATACAAAAAGAAAAATAAAGCTAAAAAGCATCTAGAACACCCGAATGAAAAGGCTCAACATTTGAGATTTTCCTAACAAAAGATACTCAAAAAACATTATGATCAGTTATGGGCCAATAAAGTTGCCACTATACAAACTTCACATTTCTTAACAAAATATCTCAAAATTGACAAATGAAATTTAAAAAAAAGGAACAGTTCTATGTCTATTATAGAAATTTAATTTATATTAGAAGAGAACTTAAAACCAGAAAAGCAACAGCAGCAACAACAAAACCAAGAACTTGCCAGGAATTGACAGGACAATTTTTACCAATATTTAAAAAAGGAATATGCCAATTTTATACTTCCTCTCTCAAGAATACAGAAAGACAGAATAATTCTCAACTGATTTTATGAGGCCAACATAGTATTGATTTAAAAATCTGGCAATGCTATGAAACTGGAAGTTTAAAGGTAATAACTCCCATAAATACACATGCAAAAATGCTTAATAGTAGCAATCAATAATAATTCATATAGCATAAACAAGTAGTTTTAATTCCAGGCATTTAAGAATTTTCCCCTTTACAATATTGAAAAAAAATTACTCAATTTAATGATATTAACAAAACTAAGGATAAGATATATAATCACCACAATAAATACAAAAAATTACTTGGTGAAATTTAATACCTGCTCCTATGAAAATGGGTAATATGCACCTTCAACACTATAGTGTTATCACATGGGTGAAGGTAAATCCACTCATTGTACCAGAAATGTACCTTTATATTTGTGCTGCAAATGAAACCAATCAATCTGCCATAAAATTGTGTCAGCTATACTTTGAAATGTCTCTTGACTCTACTGTTTGCTCTCTCTTCTCACTTCCACTTATTCCAGGATCTCTTCATTTATTACCCAGTTATCTCAATGGTCCTGGATTTCCAGTCCTTTCACCCCTTTCTAAGCCCATCATCCTCACTCTCATCCATCATCTATCACAAAATATAGTTACATCGCTGATACATCTAAAAGAGACACAGGGTTCCCCACTGTCCATTGAAGTAAATGTTTAAAGCCTGGGACTTTTTTTTGAGCTATGGAGGGAGTAATTCACTTTTTCTGCTGAATATAAATCCAAGAAAACATAGCTTAGGCATGCCTGAGAGGCAATTTGTGACAAAAAGAGTGAGAATTCTAGGGAGAGTAAACCCTGAGAAAATAGATGTTAACTGAGTTAATGCTGAAAAGTGGACAGGGAGTAAAAACAGTCAGGAAACATCTTTTGAGCCCCTGTATCCAGCTGTGCACAAAATCACCCCAAATAATATGAAAGAGTTGGGGCTCTGGATTCTGATTTTTTAAAGCATACAGGTAATTTTTATATAGTCGCTCTACAGAAGACCCTTTGGAGAATCATGACAGACTGCCTCCTTTGAATTAACTGCTGATTCATGAGTCTCCACCAGCCTGTCCCTTCTAATTTAAACAAACACCCCATCTCTCTCTGAGAGCCAGTTTATCTGAATTGTGGATCTTCTGAACTAAAATTTTTACCATGCAATTTTTTTTTCCTGCCCGATGCACCTGAATCTATGCCATATATTCTGGGTAGTATTTAAAAATGTGATCCATACAAGATCAGCTTTTAAAAGGTGAGTTACAGAAATAAGTTAATGTAAATTTGCAACTTTTTTATTTGAAATGATGGCTTAAAATATGCTAATTTGTCTTAGGTACTAAATTTAAATCAACATGTGAGGTTTAAATTTTTTTTGAAAGTTTTGGTGGATATTTGCATACTTTCCCATTAAAATAGTTTAAATCTTTGAACCTTAACCTTTTCTGTTATGTATATGTCAACACCCTTTAGATAAAATACAATCAGATGTCAGGATGGTAATCAGAGCAAAGAGGAAAAGATAAACAATTTTATTAAAAAAGGACAATTGTTCAACTGAGTTCCTCAGAGATGAGCAGGAAAAAGGCAAGACTGAGTGCCTGAGAAAGATTGATTTAGAGACAGAGCAATCTGTGAACCACAGGAGTTTTCATACGTGGAAAACATAAGAAAAGTTACAGAAAGAAAGTGGATAAGAAAAATATCTGTGTGACAGCAAAATCTATAGATAACAAGATCTGAACTGTTACTAGAATGAGAAGACTTGAGTTTATCTAGGGTTTATCTCCCCTGAATTGGATTCTAACTTTAACTTCTTGGTGAGGACAGAAAATATTTGTTGGAGCAGTGAAATGACACCAGTCCAGGAGATAAGCTAATCCTACTGTATTTATTTTCTTTCTTAATAGCTATTTTAGCCCTTTTGCTTCTCCAGCTCTCCACTTTCCTTCACAGAATCTCAGAAGGTAGTTCTCTAGCCACCATATATAAGGTATTTAGTTAACCTACTCAGAGTTCAAATCTCAGTTCTGTACTCATTTGTTACTTGGGTAACCTTGAGCAAGTTACTGCACTTCTTTGAGACTTGGTTTCATCATATGTAAAATAGATATATGTTAATAGCATCTTACAACTTTATTGTGAGGATGACCTCAATGGATGAAAACACATATAAAACATAAACCATAGATTAACTATTCTATCAATATTAACCATTTGTACTATCATTTTTAGTACCTTGGTTACAATGTTTTTTGATTTAGACATTCTGAATAGCTTCTTTATACTTAAATTTCAGACTATTATAGTATCTTCAGATCTTAAAATGCTCTACTTCCTCAATAGGGTCATCATTTTAGGACTGTCTTTACTCCTTCTATTTATCCTCTATTTCTTCTATTTTGTTTCCTCTATTATTCATGTCTGTTTTTCCTGACCTTGACTTTATATAGACAGTCATCTCATTGTTCAGCCCAATATGCCCAAAGAGGAGTTTCACTCTTAAAGATTTGATTCTACCCATTATCTACATTCTAAAATTAATGAGTATACTACTACCTCCCAGGAATGCCTACCAAAAAGCAAATAACACGTGCTCTTAGATGTAACATGGCTGTGATTTTTAGACCTTTTGGAAGAGCTTTAGTTGATTGACCTAAGATCAGAGCTGCAGTGCTTAGGTAAGACAGGGAATGGCTCTAAGAAGTCACAGCAACTTCAAGATGTGGTTTCCTATGTTGTGGCTGGGTGAATTTATTTTCTGTTTTGTATGAGCTGAGACAAGCAGATAAACTATTGAGAGTGTTTCAAGAGTAATTTTTTCCCAAAACTCTTCTAGCCATCTCAAATCTTTGTTTTCTGGAAAAAGTCCTTTTTAAAGGACTCTTCACTCCTACAAGGGCCCCAATTTTCATTTTTTTTTTTTTTTAACCTCCACCTACCTAGAATGATAGTTGTTCTTTGGCTTGACAAGGCTAGTATTTGACTACTTGATCTCATTTTTGGCTCATCTTTGCTTTTCATTAGGTTAGGAAAAAACATACCTCCAACACCATACTGCAGCTTCTTAGAATATGAACTCAGAAGTCAGGAAAAGTTCTGCCAGAGAGATGCCCCAGTGACCCAGCCTAAGCCAGAGTGCTGATTAGCACTTTTTTCTATTTTCTCCAGATAATGATACATGAAGGGGAGGCAAGCTGAACTATTCTGAGCAATGCGTGTAAAATCTACAGGAAGAAATAAGGTGTGGTTGCACAGTTTTCTAATTCAGATTAACCCATTCCTCATCAACATCATTCCATTTAAGCTGTAATTTAATACAGATTTATGTTTTCTTATTAAAATAAGATTTTAAGAAGTACCCTGATTGGCCATGAATTGGCTTTCAAATGGTATGTCTTTGCTTATTGGAGCTCTGTGCCTGGCAGACAAGGTTCCATGTAGCAATCCTATTTCCCTGAATGCTCTGGCAAAAAAGGGTAGTAACAGAACTTGAAGTCAACCAAGGATATCACATGTGTCAGCGTAATGTATGAATAAAGTGTCACTTTACAATATGCAGCTTGTGTGTTGCTGGGGTGGTATAAACAATCCATTTACTATTGTTTGGTTCTGTACATTATCTCCGAAGATGTATTACAGGACCAGAGTTGAACTACAATGCTATTCATTGTCATTCAACTCTTTGCTCCTTTCCTATCCAATAATAAAGATGAAAAGGATGGGGAAATTTATAGACAAAATTCATAGTTTCTATTGTTTTTCTGGTTTAACATTTTAAGAGAAGGAAAACAACTATAATGCCAGAAGGTTTAAAGATCCAAAGAATCACAGAGCCAAAAATTTTTCTTTGAACCACTGTTAAGTCACTACCAATGAAGTTTCCTGGACTGTATTAAGGACATTAGGGTACCCAAAATTCTGTTTTCAATGGGTGTAAAATCTACAGAAGATAAGCTCAACTGGGAAACAGAATTCAGAAGACAATGTAATGATACTGATGGCTAAAATGTATAAAGGTATTTATTTGAAGGGTGTCTCTTGACAAAATTTTATTAAGCCAGGTGAGTAAAGCCATCTTATCTGAAGTGTGTGTGAAGATACTGCATTTTCATGAAAGGTACATGTTAAAATGGCAAGTAGTTGCACTTAATGTAATGCCAACTCCCAGCCATCCATCAATGAGCCTTAATTCTAATTCTTATCGGGCCCCTGAAAAGGGGTAATTAATGGATTAACTGCTATCCAGTGAGGATAAGCATGTATGCTATGTATAAGGATCCCAGAAAGTGGCCTCCTATACATTCATGGCTCAGAATCATATGTGTTTGAAGAAAAGGGGCAGTGTGTGGCAAAGACGAGGCTGAAGGCTGACCAAATCATCTCATTTACCTCATAGACACACATGAAGACTGCATTCAAGCACTTTATGTCAAAATGGGGCAACATGATTTTTAATCAAAGTGCTGTGGATGAAAATATGTACTATTTTCAAACTTGGCTTGTAAAAATACTCTTGTGTCTTAATGTTCTGTCAATTTTTCTTCTCTGGTTAGGATGGCAGTCACTCATGTCGAAGAAGCCTGCATTCTTTAGCTATTGAATGGAAAAGTGATTCCCAGAAGGAGCACCCAACCAGAAAATTCCACATTGGATTTTGAAAAATAAATTCCTCTTTTATAAAGCTACTGAAAACTGTTTTGTATTTTGTGGAAACTACCATGAATTGCCTTGGATATCTATAAATCCCAAAGCCTATGTTACATAGCTCTTACACTTGCCTTTTTAGGATTCAATGAAAGAAAATTTCTAATGGATATTGTACTAGTCATAAGAAACTTCATAAGAGACATGAAACTTAAGATGGTATAAAGTATTAGTTATGGTTCCATATTAGAAGAAGAATAGGCATATCTGAGAGGGTGAAGCATGGGGAAGAACTTTAATAACCTATTAAAGATGTACTTGAAAAAAGTAGGTGTTCATGGAGGGAAACAGTGAAAACTTAGAGCTAAGCCAATGATCAGGAGTCACAGGAAGATGGATTTTTGTTTGATAGAAGCCTTTTTCAGTTAATCAAAGTTATCTAGGTCAAAGATGACCATACTACTCTAGTAGGTAATGAGTTTTCTATATTTAAAAACATTCATGTATAAGTTCAGTATTGAATATCAGGGATGTTTTAGAGAAATATAGGTTGGATTAAATGCTACTACTACTCCTGCCACCATTTTATAAGCTGTCTTCTGGGGAATATAACACTATTAAATATGCCTTTAATGAGAAAAGAACAAAAAACTCAACCACCACTTTTATCTCCAATGCTCAGTTCTCTCAACCAGCCTTGCCATTTTCCTGCAGACTCTGTGAGGCATTGAACAGTCATTCATAGTAATGAAGCAACCCCTCTGGGAATGCATGACTATAGAAGGGAAGGGGCAGTTCTCTCAGGAATCTGTAAATTACTGATCTGAGGCTATCCATGACCTATCTACCTCCTGGCAGAAGAAGTCATACAATATTGTTTTACATGTTATTACAAACTACTTTTTGGGATAATCTTCCTTTCAACTCTTTCAGACTCCACAATGGTGGTGGTGAACTTAGCATTATGATATAGGATATACATATTCTATACACATACACACATATACGTGTGTGTATAGCATATATATCCTATATATGTATATGTGTGTGTGTGTACACACACGTGTACATGCTAATTTGATAATGCCTTCTCTCTTGGTCACTCAGTCATTTGGGAGTGATGCTGGAAGTGCATTCTGTTTTTCTGCAGCTCCTCATTTATAAACCACTCCAAATCCACCCATGAAATGACTGGCCAGTGCCCAGAACTAATGAAAGGGAATAGACTATGGTATGTTCTGTACCTGGTTATGTTCCATTTTTCATCACAAAGATGTCTGTATTGCACAATTATCCCTAAATTTCCATTCTCAAGACTGACCTTTCTCTTTGTTAGAGGGGAAGAAAATACCACAGTCTGAGAAAGAACAGATCTCCTGATCCCTTCTAATAAGCAGGGTTTCTTTTTTATCCTTCAGTCTTCTCTTACCTGAATATTTTACTGTCTGCTTACAAAGGACAGATCCATTTTCAAAAACTACAGGGTTGCTGTATTTCATATCATTCTCTTTTCAGCTGACTATTCGTTTTTCATTTCTCTTGTTATTTACAACAAAAGAAAGCTTTGACTCTTACTGAATGTGATATACTCTGAGGAAATGATTCATTTTGCTTCTTTTGACCTCAACTCAATTAATGTCATATTTGCACAGTAATAGTTTATCTAAATATATCAGCCTATGATCTTTTAAAGACTCCCCACTTCTTCTTTCAGGTCTGGCTAATCCCAGTTAAATAACTAAGAATCATAGAAGGATTTGACTACAAAGTAAATATCCCTGAGGAAAGACACTGCTTGACAATGTATAAATCTCCTAAGTACAATGAATTTTTAAAAGAGCTAATAGGAAGAGAATCCAGGAGAACAATGCATTTATTGATTATTCATGAGCTACATATACTTTTATGTTGCTAATTCTCCCTAATATTGCATTGTTCATTTGAACTAGCCTTTTGTCTTGAAGGAGACTAGTGAAAGAAAATAGATTTGGGTTTCAAGGTCCATTTCATGATTCAAAAAAGATTTAAAAAATAGGTGTCTTTCTTCAGCTACTAATTACAATTATATTTCACAACATAACCATGAACTGGATTCCCAACTCATATATTTATATAATATTTTTTCTGTGAAGAACAGTCTATTTTATGACTATTGCCTTAACTGAGGGTATAATGATATCATTATTAGAGTAGGCAGGGATATCTGTCACTTAGTTCTGTAACTTTGGGAAATGACTCAGCATTTACAAATCTTAATATTCACATCTGTAAATTTAGAATAATGACACAGTTGCTATGACAGTTGCTACCATGTTTGCAACTTAACACTCAGGAATTTGTGCCTTCTATAGGTAAGTAATCAGAGTCATCAAAGGATGTACTTGACAGTGATATGATGACAGCTTTGTTTTAGGAGAATTGACCTGGCAGTCAGACCACAGTTAACACAGAGGAACAAGCTGAGAGACACAGATAGATCATGCATGGGCAGGGCAGGGGGTTAAGTGGTGATGGAAGTGCAGATGTACATGTGAGAGAAGATGGTAAAGGTAAATCTACAGAAATTCATGACCTATGGAATATGGAGACCCACAATTTAAAATTTGAAGTGTTAGCAAGTCATTCTCAGTTTAGCACCCCATATTCAGTTGGAAATGAGGTTATGGGAGAGATTATGAATAAGATCTTTACATGGTAGTTATTTACATATTTATCTCTAACTGGAATATTGGAATAGAGGCAATTAATAGAAAGATTAAATAGTTTTAGAAAATTTTATACATCTGGTGAATGGAATTGACCAGAAAGAGCATCAGAGAAATAGGTGATAATATCTTTGAGCAAGAGTTCCAAGCAATGGGTGGAGGGTAGTCAAGCAAAATATAAACTAAAAATGTTCAAGAAAGCAATGAAAATTTCAAAAAATTACATTGATTTAGTGTAAATTCAATTAAAGTTCAACAGGGATTTTTGCAGTAGTTCTCAAATTGATGCTAAAATATTTATGAAAATATATAAACTCTATGAACATTCTATGCAAAAGAAAATTAGAGAAAATAAGATAAAATGTGAAGGCCTGACATCAAAATGTCAATCAAGGTAATCAATTGGAAAAAGATTTTTTTCCCACAAATGGTGCTAAAATAACTGAATATTCATATGGGAAAAAATATGACCTCTGCATCACACCATACACAAAAATTAATGTGGGTGGGTCATAAACTTTAGCATCAAGTCTAAAACCATAAGCTTTTAAGGATAAACACAGGAGAGGCAGTGTTCTTAAAAATCCACAGAAAGCAGTAACATAGAAATGAAACTATTTCATCAAAATTAAGGAAAAACCTGGCCATCATAAAAATAAATAAAAGGCACTAAGAAAACGAACACTTAGGAATTCAGAATAATTTAGTAGAGAAGGAAAATTACAATTATAGTACATAGACTGAATGAACTGTATGGATTCAGATACATAGATAGGATAGTCTGAGTTAAAAAGGTTTTCATATAATGTGTCTGTGGGCATGTTGTAAGACATCAGGCTAGATGACATAAAGGACTTACTGAAAGCAAGACTTTATGAAGGATTTTGGGGTCTTTTGAAGGATATTAAACAAGTGTGCCAAGTGATTCTATTAGCATTTAAAAAAGAACCCTCTGCAGCAATGTGGAGAATGAATTAAAGAATGCAAGAATGATAGCAGGGAAATCATGGAGAATTTTAGCAATCCATGTGAATCTTAATAAAGAGCCAAACTAAGGCATTTACAGTGTGAACAAAAGAAAGGAGGAGAAGGACTGTAGAATCAAAGGAATTTTAGGATTCTTTGGGCCAGAAAGTTAAGGGAGGACACTAACGTCACTTTCTGAGCAGAGACTGGTGTTAACTAAGACGAATATTAGAAAAGTAAAAGCATGTTTAGGGGGTAGTCAGGATACATGATCCTGTGGTGAACGTAGTAAGCACATAATTGAAATTATGTGCTTGTAGTATGCAGGTTGGGCAAATGAATTCAATAGTGAGTAGGAGAGCCAAAGGGACCAGAGGTCAAGGTGACTCAAAGAGCAGAGTCTGTGGAAATCAGGAAGTAAAAATGGTACAAGGCAACACCTTCTCTTCTCAACAGAAGGAAAAGACATGTCTGCTCTATGGTTGATCTACAGCAATGGTATGAACTTGATGACTAGGAAATCAAATCCTATGGAATCAGATCAGTCCTGAGTTACAGCCCAAACTTAATCACATCTTCAACTTCTTATCTTCATGTTCAATATACAGCCCAAATTCTACCCAAAGCATCACAAGTTTCAGCTAACCAGAAAGCATGCCGGATCACTTGGAATGGCAACTATTTCTGAAGAACTAGAGCAAGCAGAATACTACAGACTGGCTAATAGCAGGCCTGTCTTAAGCACTTGGGAATTAAAGTGGTTTTGTCTCTTAAGCTCAGTTGATGACACCATCACTTACCTAAATGAGATAATTAGTCACCCTTAATGTCTTCTCCCTATCAACTTGTCTAAGAGGTCACCAAGCCAGTGCTACCCTTGAAAAGCTCTCATTAACTTTGCCTCTTTTCTTCATTTCTATGTGGGAATTCCTGGCTCTCATGATCTCTTACCTCAAATGCTGTAGTTGCCTTTCAATTGGTATCCAAGCACTTCCTTCTCCATCGGACCCTTTAGTCCTAGAATGCTTTCTTTCCCACTATTCTGCCTAGTAGACAAGTCACCATTCAGGATTCAAATCAAATACCACCTGTGACAACTCTAACCCGTTTCCAAATAAACTTTTGAAAGCCCACAATTTTACAAACCTCTTCAGGTTACTACTTTGCTTCACTATATATGTGATTCCATGTCTATCTCCCACTACCTTATCCTGTGGTGCAGAATATTTATAAATATTATGTATTCAGTTTCTAGCCTATTAGTTCATACTGTAGATAGTAGATATTAAAAACATTTTTTTTCTAAAAGAAGAAGAGGCGGGGAGAGGGGAGAAGGAGAAGCTGAATCTTTCCCCTCCAGCACCCTTCACTATGCTACAATATAATAAAATAGCTAAAATATCTCCCTTGCTATTATTTCATCCCAAATTCTAAATTTGAAGGTAATCCATGTGAGTCTTAATAAAAAGCCAAACTAAGGTATTTTACAGATCACCGTTAGTCACAGTGAAAGCATAAAAGAGTGTATTTCCTCAGAAGTTTCTAAGGATACCACTATTTTAATAGAAGTTAAGTTCAAGTCATCTAGTAACCATCTCTAACTTTCAGCAATTTCCTTGTTCAATTCAGAAGACAAAAGCCCCACCCATGCACGTACAAGCAACAACTCTGAGGTAGCGTAGCATCAAATGTTAGGTTGGGTAGCACTGATTCTTCTGTCATGGGAACTCTTCTGACACCTAAATTATGTATCTACTTTTTATAAGAAATCACAAATAGCAGGTATTCCAAGGTGGGGGGGGTACATTTTCATAGTCCAAATTAATTTACTAATTCATATTTTGTCAGGGCAGCCTTGCTGTGAGAGATCACCCAGAGACCAGCATGGGAGCAGGCAATGGGTTCCCTGGGGGTTGAGGGGAAAGGGCTGCTCCTGGGCCACCTCAAGGGACCAGGTTGCAAGGGAATGGAGACTCCCAGCCCTCAGCCCTCATTGGGCCTGTAAGGCACATTTTGAAGCTTATAAGCAGCAACAGGTGTGGCACCAGATGTTTGATTAGAGCGCTGTCCCTTGATCACTATCAACACTCATTCTCAAGCAGATTCCTAGGCATCCTGTAGTTCCTACCAGGTTAATCAACATATTCCACTCTGGCTGCCTCTATACTCTGAAAGATTTTGCTGATCATTTTTCATCAACAGCAATGATTAAGAGATGTCAAAAGCAGCAGTCCCCAACCTTTCTGGCACCAGGTACTGATCTCACGAAGACAATTTTTCCATGCATGGGGGCAGGAAGTGGGGAGAGGAGGCGCTCAGACCATAATGCAAGCAAAGCTTCAGTGGCTGGCCTGCCACTCACTTCCTGCTGTTCAGTTTGGTTCCTAACAGACCATGGGCCATGCAATTGGGGCTGGGGACCCCCAGTCTAAAGGATAAACCATAGAAAATAAAGAGAAGACCTTCACCCTGATGAATGATGCTGTCACTACTTGTCTTTCATGAGCTCCAGTTTATAAAATCAGGATCAACTCTCACAGATACCAACTGAACACCTAATTATTTACCTGCATTTCCCACATTCTTACTAATGTCAATATAGTTTTCTTTTCAAATGAGAGTTCCATTTATACAAAAGGTTGTTTATCTCCCAACACATTTAAGTGAAAAACAAAAGCTCTTCAAATTTGTCATCAAATTATCTTTGTTAACCAAGCAACTCCAGCTTTATTTCAGGTGTTTTATAAACGTAAGCAACTTGCACTATAAATACTGGAAGAACCAAGGAACAATAGTTTGCTGTAATAAATTCTTGATTTAGCAATCCACAAATTTACTAATATGTTGCAAATGTATGGCTTTGTTAGACTAAAACAAAAATATAATTAGCAGTCACTGCATTAAGTATCAGTGTTGAATGCTTTTAAAACAAAAGAAAATTTATTTCAGGAAACAAAAATTTTCTTAATGGACTTTGCCTTAACTTTTGTCATCCTTTTTGTATGCAAGAGCAAAATTGCTGATGGAAAAACACAGCATTGCATTATTTAAGCCTTACACTACTCTAAGAAAAAGGTACTTGCCTTCCAATAAACACTCTTTGTGTTTTTCCTGCTCACATCGATAATGGTAGTATAAAGCAGCAGTCCCCAGCCTTTTTTGGCACCAGGGACTGCTTTCAAGGAAAACTTTTCCATGGGTGGTGGTGGTGGGAATTGTTTCAGGAAGATTCAAGCACATTCCATTCAAGCTCAACTCCTGCTGTGCATGCAGCCTGGTCCCTAACTGGTTCAAGTCCTGGAGGTTGGGGACTTCTGGCATAAAGCTCCGAGAATTCAACACTTCTATTAGGCAAGTTCCTGTAATTTTCGTCTTTTGGGTTAATATTTCATTTATCAAAAGAGTGAACAAGAGATGAACATAAAAATGAACAAGATAGATTTAAAATCAAATAGCTTGACCTAATAGCCTTGTCTTACATTTTAAGCTTCCTGATAGAAGGGAAGGAAAGAAAGCAACCATACACTGGGGAAATGGCAAAAGCTCCAACATAGGCAGTTGCTGCTCCTATCTCTGCCCATAGAGGCCAACAGATGAGCCTGCAACTAAGTAAAAATCAATCACAAACAATCTTGACTTCTTGTTTGTGTTTTATTCTCCTGCTTGAAAGAAATATTTTCAAATACTTAGAACTGTATCTAAGTATTACATTATTATTAGAAAAAATCAGCCAGAAAACCAACTCATATATGTGGCCAATTTTATTTGCCTCTTCTGTGCTAAACACTGAAATAGCCATTTTGTATATTTTTTATCATTGGATTCACTATAATCCAATGCAGAGGTGCCATTATTATCTCCCAATACAGTCATGAATTAAACAAGCTTTAGAGATATTAAATTTTCTACTACCAAATAATATATAAATGCCAAAAACAAGATCCAAGAATTCATTTGGGTTTAAAAGATTTCTCAACTTAATACTAAATCATGGTTTTTACCTTGAGGCTGGATAGTTTTATACTCAACTCTTCTCATCTCCCTCTCCACCCATTGCCTCAATTTATTCTGATCCACTTAAGAATATACTTTGAGCCCTGGCTGGTGGCACAGTGGATAAGGCACCAGCCTGTGAGCCCAAAGGTTGCTGGTTCAATTCCCCAGCCAGGGCACATAACCAGGTTGCAAGCCAGGTCTCCAGCCAGGTCCGTAGCTGGAGGCAAGTGAAAGGCAATTATACATTGATGTCTCTCTCCCTCCCTCCCTACCCCTCTCTCTAAAAATAATAAAATCTTAAAAAAAAAGAAAAAAAAGAACATACTTCAGCGATTATATTTTAAATCCCTTGAAGTCAGTCTATTCTTCTTTTCATATGTGCCTTTCATTGCACAAGGCTATGGGGAAGGGAGCCTCTTTTAATGGACCAATGGACCTAGAATTCTACTAATCGTTTGGCCCAATGGAGGTTCTAAGAAAATAGCAGATCCCTATACATTCATGTGCTAGATAGGACTTTCCATGTAGACAACCAGAGTGAAGACTTTCAGGCTGACAGAAACATTGCTATCTTACCAAAGGATTTTAACCCTTTACTGGTCTCATCAGAGATTTCTCCCCTGGAGGGTAGACTAACCTGGTATGACTGAGTTGTCTAATGTTAAAGATAACACCAGGAGCACATTGATCAATAATATCGGATTTTTTTTTACCTTTGCTATGGCCCTAATCAACTCACTTTTTAATGTTGACCCTTCGGCCCCCATTATGTTCTAACAGTTTTTATTCACTGGCTCCCTAAGTCACATGCCCAGACACATTAACTTCCTTTCAGTTAGTTTTCTCACACCCTTCTGATATCCAAATTCTTTTCTTCTAAATGGGTGGACTCCTACTCATTCATGTTGCTCAACTATCTTCTCTATGAGGGCTTTCACAAATATCACCCTCGTAGAAATGCTATTATCTCCTTTTCTGTGTTTTTAGCACACTGGACATATAGCTCTCTGGTGGCCATTGTCAAATAGAACAATTTCTTAATTTTTATCATGTTTGGGAATTAACCAGCAGATCGTAGAGTAGGAATTGATCACTGAGCAGCATTTAGACAGTAATAATTACCAACTATTCTGTCACTAGAAACTAAATGGTGTTATTACAAGATTTGTTTGTGTCTTCATAGGTATTGAAAAAGTGATGATGAATAGACATGGGAGATTTTTCTCTTCCAATCCCTAGTTACAATAGTGTACTTTACTCTCTCAAGGTTACCCTTTTCCCCCGTTAGCATTAGACCAAGGATTTTAAGCAGATAATGAGCCTTGATGGCCCTCAGAAATAAAGACTGGGCAAAAGGAAAGGAAAAAAAAAAAATCATTCAATGTTTCCTACTAAATAGGTGTGGCCTAGAATTATATCTAAATATTTTATTAACTGCGTGGTTAAAGGTTCATTGTGTCCCTCTGAAGGTGAAGCCAAACTTCAGATGAGAAGCTGTTGAAAAGACCATAATTGCTAAGTATTTAACTTTTTTTTTTAAAAAAGATTTCATTATTTTTAGAGAGAGGGGAAGGGAGAGAGGCAGAGAGAGAGAAATATCAATGTATGGTTGCCTTTCACCTGCCTCCAGCTAAGAACCTAACTGGAGACCTGGCTTGCAACCTGGTTATGTGCCCTGGCTGGGAAATTGAACCAGCGACCTTTGGGTTTGCAGGCTGGCACCTTTCCACTGAGCTACCAGCCAAGACTACAACACTTTCTGATTATAAGGCATTAGCTTACTTCAATAGTACTGAATATGAGGGCCCTAATAGGTGGGACCATAACCTTAAGATTGTGAGGTGCTATATGTTCCTTCCAAGTCTAAAAATAGACCCAATTGGGCTTAAAATATTCAAATTGCTCTTTCTCTCAAGTAGATCTTTATATATAATGAGTTTCAATTCTTGAAGGCCCTGTTTTAGGTTCTGTTATGTTCTATTAACTATTTTAAACAAGGGAGCAAGTCTGTGGGATCAAATTTTATCAAGCTGATATGTCAAAATATTAATTTTTCTTTGGGTGAGAGTGGCCATGCCCACTATAGGCTATTTTAGGGCAATGGGTGCTATTATTTTTGAGAAATTAGGCAAGATAATAATCCTGATGGTTAAAAATAGGCATATATATTTTATGTACAGAAAGTAGTTTACAATAGTAAAGTGAGCTGTCATATTGATTAAGCCATGAAAGTTTGTAAAATAATGAATTTCAGCATAAAGTTAATGCAGAATGCAGACTGTTGTGGATATATATTCTAATTAACTAGTCCAAATTATTTTTATTTTTATCTGATTATTTTCTTAAAGTTCTAGTTAGTGGGGGAAAAAAACTAGTTTTGAGCTTATTTGATATTATAATTACTCCAAACACCAAAGAACCTGGGTATGCACTTTAATTTTTAGTATACTTGTGGAACTTAGACACATAGGTTAAACAACAAACAGATACTGTCTTTAAAAGTAAATGGTTGGAAAGCTCTAAACAAGTCACTAAAAAATAAACACTGGAGAAAGCCACTTAATTTTTTGATGTTATTAAAGCTATGTTTTTTCCTCTTCAAGGAAGATTTCAAAAATAAGTAAATAGTATGCACTAGAGACACATGTGTCTTTTCTCAATAGTAATAATTTTATTGCTTCTCATTTTATTTGTGCAGCATATCATCATTTAAACAGAACTTTTCTTAAAATAAGCTAGCATTCTTCATCACAGGCTGCATCTCACTTACAGGTGAAGAGATTCATGAAAAAAAATTCACTATACTTAATGACATTTTGGAATATAATGTGTCATGGTATAAAGCTTTTGATAATTAACTGGGAGTCAACCTCTGGGTACCAACAGATATTCATGGACTCAGAAGCTAAAGTAGTGAAGAAACTGCGACCATAATGAATAGTATGTGTTTAGGGTATAATTACCAAAGCAAGAGCCTGAACCTTGATGATTTTTTAATGAAAAGTAGGATGCTTTTATAATTTAGAATTATTCATGTCAAATTCATTAGCAAATCACATTCTCTAGTGCAGCAAAATCTATCCAAGGAAGGAATGTGCTAGGGCTAGTTAAAGTATAATTTCCAGAGTTGAAATGGTAGGATCTGCAGTTTCCTCATAAGGTCCTATAGTAGTCTGAACCAAGAATTTTCTTAGGGATAGTTTGCTCTCTTATGAGGCTCTAAAATGTTAATGTTTTACTGGGGCCCCCAAATTTGATAAGATTTAAAATAACTGCAGTAATACCTAGAACATATTTTTCATGATTTGATGTTTGATTAAGAACTAGAGATGGGTCTATATTGCCCTGAGAATCTCAGAAAACTCATCAGGTAGATTAAGGGATATCTGAGCCCCTTAGTTTTGATTTAGTGACCCAGAAATTCTAAGTGATATTGAAACTCTAAATTCGAGTCCCACATTCTGGGATGTATTTCCAACATAGTGAAATAAGCAGCAGGGATCTGGTCAAGATGGTGGTATAGGCAGCCGTGGTTTTCCGCTTTGCATAACCACATCAAAATTACTACAAAAACTTGGAAGGCCCATCACTCAGAACTGTCAGCAACTGGGTTGAATGAAAGTCTGACAACAATGGAATGAAAGAGACCATATTCATCAAGATGGGTAGAAAGGGAGCAGATGCAGAATATGCTGGTCTCTCACCCATTTGTGGTGGATAAAAATTTGGGAAAGATATCTCAGGAACAAGGAGTCCCAGCCCCACACCAGACCCTCTAGCCCAGGGTTCCAGTTCCAATAAGACAAGTCCTCACAACTTCTGGCTACAAACAAAACAAAACAAAAAAGCGGGGACTCACTCCCTTTGAGACTCAGCACAGGTGTAGCACCTTGAAAAGCACCAGTGGTACACAGGGAGAAACTGAAGTGTCAAAGTGAGCAGAGGCCATTGTCCATTTTCTAAACCCTCCCCACAAAGAGCTGGCAAGCTGGTGCCATATCTGAGACTCCATCAACCTGGCTAACACTGTTTGACCCACCTTTGGAGATTCCCAGAAACTCTGCCCCACCCAGGCTACTTTTCTATATGAATGGCCAATCTTGGCTCCTGCTTCACAATTTCCTAAATCCTATCAACAAGCCACAGCTGCCTCAGTGAGCCCCAGGCTCACTGTGCCCCAGGCACTAGCAGCAGCCAGCCTAGATTTACGGCTTGGCTTTGCCTGGGAACCTCTAAACCCAGTACAAGTAGCAGCCATCTCAGATTGCTTTATTGCTCAGGCAGAGTGGCCCTGGGCAAAACACAGGTGGGGGCTGACCTTGGCCTGCACTACCCAGGAAACCTCAGCGCCAAAACACCCCGTGGACCGTACAGACCACATTAGCCTGCCCCTGCATAGCTGATCCTTCACAGAGAATGGAGGTTGGTAATAAGTAGTCACAGCCAATTCTTGCAGCTGACTCACCTGGGTAAATCGATCCCTCTCATCAATCTGCCAACAGCAACCAAGGTTCAACTACAAGAGGAGGGTATACTCAGCCAACTCAAAGGGTGTGCCTTGTCTAACTAGCTTGAGTGACAGGGGAGGCTGTGCCACTGGACCTTGCAGGACACCTACTACATTAGGCCACACTACCAAAATGTGGAGTCAAAGTAGCTCTACCCATTAAAGAAACAAACACAGGGAGGCTGCCAAATTTAGGAGATAAACAAGACTCAAATGAAAGCACAAAACCCCAGAAAAAGAACCAAATGAAACAAAGATAGCCAACTTATCAGATGCAGAGTTCAAAACACTGGTGATCAGGATGCTCAGAGAAATGACCGAGTATAGCCACAAAATAAAGGAACAAGAAAAGGTTACACAGAGTGAAATAAAGAAAAATATCAGGGAATGAACAATGATGTAAAGGAAGCTGGGATTCAAATCAATGATTTGGAACAAAAGGAAGAAATAATCACTCACCTGGAACAAAGAAGAAACAAGGATTGCAAAAATGAGAAGATTAGGAACCTCCAGGACAACTTTAAACCTATCAACATGTGAATTATAGGGTATGGAGAAGAGCAAGAGCAAGAAATTGAAAACTTGTTTGAAAAAATAATGAAAGAAAACTTCTCTAATTTGAGGAAGGAAATAGACATACAAGTCCAGGAAGCACAGAGTCCCAAAAAATTGGACCCAAAGAGAACCACACCAAGACATAATTAAAATGTCAAAGGTTAAAGATAAAAAGAGAATCTTAAAAACAGCAAGAGAAAAGCAGAGTTACCTATAAAGGAGTTCCCATAAGATTATCTGCTGATTTCTCATAAGAAACTTTGCAGGCAAGAAGGTACTGGCAACAAGTATTCAAAGTAATGAAAAGCAAGGACCTACAGCTTATTCTATCCAGCAAAGCTATCATTTAGAATGGAAGGGCAGAAAAAGTGCTTCCCAGACAAGGTAAAGCTAAAGGAGTTCATCATTATCAAGCCATTATCACATGAAACATTAAAAGGACTTATTTAAGAAAAAGAAGGTCAAAACTATGAACAATAAAATGACAAATTCACAACTATCAACAACTGAATCTAAAAAATGAAAAGCAAACAACCAGAATAAGAACAGAATCATAGGTATGGAGATCATTTGGAGGGTTGCCAATGGAGAGGGGGAAGGGAGAAAAAGGGGAAACAGGAGGAAATAATTGGTAGGAACAAAATAGACAGAATAGTATAGGAAAAGGGTGAAGCCAAAGAACTTACATGCATGACCCACAGACTTGAACTAAGGGGGGGTCGGGGGGGATGAATTGCTACTTGGAAGGAAGTTAATGGGTGAAGGGGGGCAAAGGGAAAAAATTGAGACAATTGTAACAGCATAATCAACAAAATATTTGTACATGTGAAAAATAGAAAAAGAACTAGTGAAAATCTGCAAAATCTGCTGCTTCAGAAAAGCAAAACAGATCAATAAAGTATTATCAAAATTAAATGTTTGAGGATTAGGAAAATTAATAATTGCAAGAATCTCAGTAGCATTTATTCAAGAAAAACCTGACTGGTGGCTCAGTGGATAGGTGCCGGCCTGTGAACCCAAAGATCGCTGGTTCGATTCCCCAGTCAGGGCACATAACCAGGTAGCAAGCCAGGTCTCCAGCCAGGTCCCCAGCTGGAGGCAAGTGAAAGCCAACCATACATTGCTATTTCTCTCCCTCTCTGCCTCCCTCCCTTCCCCTCTCTCTAAAAATAATAAATAAAGTCTTTAAACAAAAAAAAAAAAAAAAAGAAAGAAAAAAGAAAAAAGGGCCGAATTAAACAAAGAATGGCAATTTGTTGCATTTTGACTTGGTCTGTCCCATTCTTTCTCTTTCCAGGTCTACAGTAGCTAAAAATGTGAACGTTATGAAGATCAGTTTCCCATTAACCACTAAAGAAAGCATGTCAGGACTGGAATATTTCAAAACACTTTGTCCCCAAAGTATTGTCACTATGTGACTTGTTTGATGGCTACCTAAAAAGGCCCTACTCAAAAGGCTTATTATTTGATATTACTCAGAGCTCATTCAGTAGAAAAGGCCTGTGTCCTGCATTTTTATAAAGGAAATTGTTTAACATTATAGCTGCCTGAAGTGAGCTGAGGCAAAAAAAAAAAAAAAAAAAAAACCTTAAAAAAAATATCTGGGAAATCATATGTCAATAGGAAATTTGAAAAGCTTTAGCATACTCATCAGAATCCTAAAAGCCACACATGCATTGGGATATGCACCTGCCTTGGAAAAACTGAGAAAACCCTGATGTGTCATTTGTGTCTGACTTGAAGTTGCATTAAACCCTAGAGTCAAGGGTAAGACAGAGTTGTGAACTGCTGGAGCACTAAAGGCATATCCCAATGCAGCACACAGACACTTGTGAAATTCTAGGAGACTTTTTGGTTATGTCACTCAGGATCAATTACTAGCTGACTATTAAGGCTACTCATCAGAAACTCAAGTAACCACACATAACAGGAAATACACACTTCACATAATAAATCCAGGGAACTCACTAAATCAAAACTTGGCAAAAATAAAAGCAATACCAACTAACTCTATAGAAAGAGCAGTCTAGTTTCTAATACTGTCTTATTATTCAAAATGTCCAGCTGCAAAAGAAAATTACAAGACATGTAAGAAACAGGAAAATGTGGTCACACACAACACAGGGCACAAATGCCAATGGAAACTGTGGTTAAGGAATCTCAGATGTTATCCTTTACATTAGCAAAAAGCTTTAATTGGCTATTATACTCATTTAAAGTACTATATGTTATCCACATACTTAAAGGATATAGGAGAACCAAGTCTCATAAAATAGATAATGTCAATAAAGAGAAATTATTATTTTTAATGAAAGTGAATAGAAATTTTGGATTTTAAAACTACAGTAACTGAAATGAAAAATTTACCTTAAGGAATTGACAGCAGATTTGGTTTGGTAGAAGAAAGAGAAAATCTCAATTGAGATTATTCAGTGTAAGGAACAGAGAAAGAAAAATGAATGAAAATAGCATCAAATGCCCATGACACATCAAGTGTACCAATGTACTCAATGGCAGTCCTACAAGGAGAGAGAAGAGGAAAAGAAATAAAGAAATAATGGCCAAAAACTTTTTAAATTGATAAAACGTTTACAACTTTTCAACAAATTACAAGTAGGATAAACGCAAGGAAACCCATATTTAGATGCATTACAAGAAACTGTCAAAAGCCAAAAATAAAGGGACAGTCTTGAAAGCAAATGATAAAAGAAATATATAAGTTGAACTTCACCAAAATTAAAATGTTCTGTATTTCAAAGGAAACTAAAAATATCAACCCACAGAATGGGTGAGCATATTTATCTATTTCATAAGGAACTTATACTTAGAATATATAGAAAAGTCTTACAACTCAAAATTTAAAAAACAAATAATCAAACATGGGCATGTAGTTGAATACATAGTCACTTCTCAAAGAAAGATATACAAATATTCAATAAGCACATAAAAAGATGCTCAACATCATTAGTTATTAGAGAAGATAAATAAAAAGCATAAGGCACCATTTCATACCTAGTAGGATGGCTAAAATGAAAAATACCAACAAATATTGACAAAAATATAAACAAATTAAAACCCTCATGAATTGCCAACAGGTTTATAAAATAGTACCACTACTCTGGGAAATTACTTGACAATACCGCAAAACTTTATATTTAGTATCCATTTAATTCAGCAGTGCTACTCCTAGTGTGTTCTCAAGAGAAATAAAAATTTTTCACAAAAACACTTGGGCACAAATATTCATAATAGAATTACTCATAATAGCTAAAAAATATAAAAACCAAATATAGTCACTAACTCATGAATGAATAAATAAAATTTGGTATATCTATATAATGGAATATCTTGGCAATAAAAGAAGTATTGATGTATGCTGTAGGACTGATGAATCTTGAATGCATGAAAATAACCAGTTACAGAAAACCCATTTCATGATTCCATGCATTGAGTTGGCCAAAAATTTCACTTAGTCTTTTCCATACGATGGCGATAGTGATGCTTAATTGTCTTTAGTTTCATTTGAAACAGTTGTATTAGATTGTACTGTGACAACTGTCAAATCAGTGTGCATTTAAAAAAGCATCAAAATTGGTGAATTTTTGTGCAGCCATTTTAATATTGAAGATAGAAAAAATAAGCAACATTTTCAGTGTATCAAGCTTATTATTTCAAGAAAGGTAAAAACAACTGAACTGCAAAAAAATTGTGCAGTGTATGGATAAGATGCTGTAACTGATCAAACATGTCAAAAATGGTTTGCAAAATTTCTTGATACTATTGACACTTTGGCCAACTAATTTTTTTGCTGTGGGGCTGTCTTACACATTGGAAGATGTTTTAGCATCACCCCTGACCTCTACCCACTAGAAGGTTAGGGGGGAGATAGCTGACATAAAATATCCAAATCAGTATCATTATTGGTGAAAATGAAAAATGTTTTTTTATTTTATGGAAAAACATAGACTGTTTAGCCAAGCCAGTATATGAAATATCTAGACAAGACAAAGGCATGTAGACAAAGATTAGTATCTGCTCAAGGTTGGGGAAGGGAAACATGGAAGGTTCCCTAATGGCTATGAGGTTTCTTTGCTGAAACGAGAAAAATGTTCTAACACTTAGGGTAGTATAGATGGTTGCACAATGCGGTGAATATAATAAAAGTGAAAGAGATGGGCATTTTAAAATGGTGAACCCCACAGGATATGAATTATATCTCAATAAAACCATTTAACGAATCTAACGCATCGCTCACTGGGCTTGGCTAGACATTTTTTAACCTCACTGATGTTACAGAAACAATTTATAGTGAATAAACCCGAGGAAAGTGGCACAACACATTGCCAAGACAAAAATAAAGAGAATTTCTTGATGGTGCTTCAAATAGCCAGTGGCAGCTTCCACTGAAAATGCTACCCAGTGCCCCCTGCTCTTTTCCACTCTTTCCATGAAGTGGATTGATAGAAATGCATTTTAGAATTTCATTTGAGGGGACATCTATTCTTTATAACTGCCGGCTATTGATGTTGCTTACATACCTAATAAAAAGGAAACATATTGCTCTCATATTAAACTATTTTAATGTTCCCTAAAAAATATTTGCCCATTTGACTTCAAACCATAGACAACTGTTATGTTTTGTTTTTCTTTTTTTTAATTAAGATTCCTTTTTCATCAGCATGAAAAACAAAATGAGAAATATATTTCTAATTAGGGAAATGTGCAAACTACAACTTAGTTTTGCCAAGATGGGCACAGTTTCATGATAACATGTAATAAAGGGAAATGTGCAGAAAATACTCTCTTTTTTTAAGTCCCACAATGGAGATAGATGGAGAAACTTTGGAGGTTCTACTTGTAAATGGCCAGATTAGAGGCAATTATGAAATGACTTTTCAAGTGTGGATGTATTTGGAGCTCATTTGCCAAACCCATTTTCATCATAACAGGATTTTAGAAGTGAGTATAGGAATAAAAAGGTCCCCTTACAGAGGAGTCACCTGACCTAGCCCTAGTGACAATACTGTATTATTCCTTTCAGCCTTGTCTTTAAGGCTTTGTCCAGTCTCATTTGAAATACACAAACTTCACCTTCTCCATTATTTTTAGCTTGATTATCTTTTCCCTAATGGCACTAATGACTAGTCTGCTAAAAACATTTATCTTCCTTTAAAGATGGAAATAGGGCCCTGGATGGTGACTCAGTGGATAGGCTCCAGCCAGCGAACCCAAAGGTTGCTGGTTCAATCCCCGCCAGGGCATATAACCAACCAGGTTGCAAGCCAGGACTCCAGCCAGGTCCATAGCTGGAGGCAGGAGAAAGGCAACCATACATTGATGTTTCTCTCTCTTTCTTCCTCCATCCCTACCCTTTTTTCTGAAAAGAATGAATAAAATCTTAAAAAAAAAAAAAAACCCTAAAAAAAAAAAATAGATGAAAATAAAAGTCTTTTTGGTATACTAGGCAAAGAAGAAAAGTGGCTCACAGCTTCTAAGGAATAGTGAGTCGATAGTTGAAGCTGCACAGGCCTTAACTGCCTGAGATTATTTCAAGGGACTGAAGGAAAGAATGCACAAGGTCTGTCCTAAAAGTACCAAGCCAGTGTCAATATAATTGAAAGTTTGCATGGCCAATACATCCGGGACAGACTTCGTATGTTGTCCTGAAGCTTTTTAGAGTTTAGATAATGCTTAAGATGCTGGGAATTACAAACACTTGCATCTCTCCTCTGAGTTCCAGGTGTGAAAAATATAGAGAACCAAACCACCACACCACTTCTCCTTGAGGAGATGGCACCAATATTTGTCCATTTTTCAACCATGGCTTCAAGATATGATAACAGCTAGTGCTGGAGTTCACTATTATAAACCTTATCCAATGCTTCCAGCTTTATTCATTAGTAATTATGTTACAGGAAAATTAAAGCTCAGAAAATACCACGGTAAATGATCAGGTCCTAATACGATGTCTCCCAATATTTCTCCATAAAGGCCAGCTACGACCAAGACATATTTTGTGATTCATTTTATGTCCTTGGATCATTTCTCTGTCTTCTGAGAAGAACCACTAGGTTTCATGGGTGCCTTCCAATTTCACACTGCCATTGTTCACAATTCAAGTGAACAGCATTATCATCTCTACATGGTGAGAGATCCCTGCTAACCACAGCATTGCAGCAGACACAGGGAGAAGCAAGGTACAGAGAGAATAGAAAAAATATCTAGGCAGAAGCTTTAAAATCACTGTCCTTCACTAGTATCTTAGCTGACATCTTTTGTGTCTAAGACTTCCTATTTGCTCTTCTATGATATATTGAGAATAAATCATTTGGATAAATCAAATCCTTATATGAATCAATGCTATAATTCCAGAGAGAGAATTACATGTATGGCAGAGATAGACCAAATTGAATACTTCTAAAAATAATAATAATAAAAGAAGGAGCCCTGGCCAGGCTGTTCAGTTGGTTAGAGCATTGTCCTAATACACCAGTGTTGCTGGTTTGATATTCAGTTAGGTGGACAATAAATTGATGGTGAGTATATTTTTCTCTTTCTCTTTTTCCTCTCTCTCCCCCTCCTCTCACTTCCTTTTCTCTCCCTCCTCCTTCCTCTCAAAAATCAAAAAAGATAATTTTTTAATACTAAAAAGTAAAAGAAAACAAGGAGATTTTAAAGAAAAGGCAGGGAAAGCTGAACTCTAGCACACAGACTAAGAAGAGCTGCTAGATATTGTAAATCCAACATGAAAAATTTCTTGACCTAAAGGAGATTGTATTTTGCCGGTACCAGGTTATATCTCTCCCCCAAGAGATTAAGAGATCCTTGATGGCAGGGATTGTCTCATTTATTTTGTATCCCTGAACCTTGGGCAGTGATTAGCATCCATGAAGCATTTGATAAGGATCGGTGGAGTGCATAATATTCTAAATGCTAAATAAACCATGCACACATATTCCTATAATTTTCAGAGTATCAAAGGCTGAGCCCTTTATCAGTGAGATTGCCATAGATAAAAATAGTGATCTTCACTCATACCTGCCTTCATTCCCTTCTGCTTATAGTTATTTGTAGAAATGATATCTGTAAATTTAATGCTCATTGAACTCAAGCAAAAGAATATATTAAGTGGAAGAGAGAAGAGAAATTACCTACATCAAAGAGGAGGGGAAAGTGACACTGGAATGAAACTATTTTAGGGTATAAATTAACATCCGACAGACAAGCCAGGCAGGTTGCTATTGTGCCTTTGTATAAAAAGCTCTATCACATCCTCAGGGTGCTGAGATATCTTCTGAAATATAACAAGATAATAGAAAACAGTCACCTCAAGGAGATACTGTATTTTGTCAGAGGATTCATCTAGATACTTAAAGTAGGATTTGAAACTGCCAAGAATCACGCTAAAGTAACAGCAGGTGTTCTTCCCAAATGCCTTAACTTTTGGGGGATATGAATGAGGGTGGGGGTTAAAGAAAGATGAGAGCAGAGACAGGATAACTGTGGGGATAGAGGTAATGGAAAAAGACTTCAGGGCTCCATTCTTGTGATGTGTCAACTCTTGACTATTTCTGAGTCAACCTAGAAATTTGAATCTAGGGCAGGTTGATCTAAATTTTTTCAACTGTACAAAGTTATTTATCTTTCATGGCAATGCAAAAATGGAAAATCATTTAAACTGAATCCACATGTAGGTAGTGTTTTATTTCCTTACTATACAATTGATATTATGAGGAACTGCTCCATTCAGTTAAAACATAATACCATCAGCTTCTCCTGGTTTATTTTATTTTTAAACAGAATTAGTACCTAAATAGTTTTGTCATACATTTTTAAATGTTTAGAAAAGTTATAACATCATAGTTTACAAAAAGCCCATTAAAAACCTGCTGTCACAGATTGTACATCTTAAGTGTAAATGATAACCACATTCATTTTAGGAAGAGCTTCATGGAAGAGAAATTCAATACTAAGCAGGTTACATACCATTAAGAAAAACACTACAGGGGATGGATGTAACACAACAATAATAAAATTTAAAAAAAAAAAGAAAAAGAAAAACACCACAACTTTTAGTGCCGGCACTGTTGCCAACCTGCAAGAAGTCCACGTGTCACATTTAACATGTGGGTTGAATGTCAATATAGATACCATGGCACAGATTTTTAAATTCAAAGTAGGTAAGTGATGGTAGTTAAAAATTGTGGGTTTTGAATGGGAGAATATGTTCACAAATGATATATTTGAGAAGGGGTTAATGTCCAAAAATATATAAAGAACTTATACAACTTAATACGCACACACACACACACACACACACACAAGAAATCAATCTAATTGAAAAAAAAATGGACATTTCTCTGAAGAGGGCATAAAGATGGACAACAGACCATCTTTAAAAAGAACAATTAAAAACCACAATGAACCCTGGCTGGTGTGGCTCAGTGGATTGGTACTGGCCTGTGAATCCAAAGGTCACTGGTTCAATTTCCTAGTCAGGGCACATAACCAGGTTGCAAGCCAGGTCTCCAGGCAGGTCCTTAGCTGAAGGCAGTTGAAAGGCAACCATACATTGATGCTTCTCTGCCTTTCTTCCTCCTTCCCTGCCCTTCTCTCTGAAAATATTAAATTAAAAAAATCTTTTTAAAAAAACACAGTGAGGTATCACCTCACATCTGTCAGAATGGCTATCATCCAAAAAAAAAAAAAAAAAAAAATCAACCTATCTGAAGTGCTGGTGAGGTTGTGGAGTAAAGGGACCCCTCATGTGCTTTTGGTGGGATTGTAAATTAGCATAGCCACTATGGAAATCAGTATGAAGAGTCCTCAAAAAATGAAAAATAGAGCTGCCTTATGACCCAGCATTTCCATTTCTACTCATACAAAGTAATCAAATACACAAGTTCAAAAAGATCTATGTACCCTTATATTCATTGCAGCATCACTGGTAATAGGTAAGATATGGAAGCAACCTAGATGCCTACCAACAGATGAATGAATAAAGATGATGTGATGTATTATCAATACACTCAATGGAATAATACTCAGCAATAAAAAAGAATGAAATCTTGCCATTTCAGACAACATGGATGAACCTAGAGAATATTATTCTATGTGAAGTATGTCAGTCAGTGAAAGACAAATACTATATGATTTCACTTGTATGTGGATCTAAAAAGTCAAACCAAATGAATAAATAAAACAAGACAGAAAAAAACCCATAGCTATATAGAGAACAAGCTGATGGTTGCCAAAAGGAAGGGGTTGGGAATTTAAAAATTATATCCCTAAAAGATGGGTATGTAATAATATGCTGCTTTATTTGAAGTGTGACTATAAAGGATGACTTGATTCCATGGCTAGGGGAGGGCAGGATCTCAACTGACAGTCTAACCAAGACACACAGAGTTGAAGAAAGCTGTTTCTCAGAAGGAAATTCTTAAAACTCCTTAGCAATAGATGAAGGAATGTTATGCAGGAAAACACCAGACATTTGCTACATATAACTGCAGCAGGAAAACAATACTGACAAGTACTCCTACATCCACGTGTAAAAAGTTCTTTGTGCCCAGTCCTATTCTAAAACTTACTGAGGTTAACTCAGTAACCTTTAATCCTCACCACCCTTATTTTGCAGATAAGCAAAGGGCAGATTCAAAGTTACATAGCTACCTACTAGTGGAGCTAAAATTGAACCCACGCCACTGGGCTTCAATGTCTATAATCTTAACTTCTCATTTATATGGCTTCTCAAAAGTGTGCTACCTGTGAAATAGAGCAGCCAGTCTCAAACTCAGAGAACCGGTATAAAGGAAAAAAGGAAAAAAAAAAAAAAAACCCACAAAGCCACTGAACTATTTCATTATACCCCTTATTGCATTTACTGAAAGAGTGTTTGAACTTTCATTTTATGAATCGGAATCCAATTCATAGCCTCCATTTCACTAAAGCTTGAAAAATTGAAAAAAACTCACTTTTATACATGAAAGTTCTTAACAATTCAGTGCATGTAATTGAGGTTTAGAAACTTGAGTTTTTCCAAAGTTTGCTATCTTCTTCTAAAATACAGACTTCAGTGCCTAAATGTTATCAAAAAATTCCTTTTGTTACATATTCAAAGATTAGAACTCCTCCCTTAAAGCAGGTGAAGTCACTAACACACTGTCATTTCAGGTCCCTCTATATTGAATAGTCACATAATTGGAAGTGTAGCCACACATAACAGGCACTAACAGGAGACAGGTACAATTGGCCACCAGCCTTAGATCCTGCTTGCAAAGCCAGACCATTTCACGCTGGAAAGGATTTAGTCCCCAAAGGGAGAAGGAAAAAAAAAGCCTCTAAAATCAGTATCCACAAAGAAAGAGGTATTGACACCCTCTAGAGACCACAGAGGTAAGCAGGCTTCGAACCACACAGAAAAGCAAATGATATCTAACTTGCAGCTTTTATTGGAATGGCCTCTAAACCAAGCAAATAGGTCATAGCAGAGTTTATGGGGGGAAAAAACCCAAAAACTTGTCGTTAAGCATTAACTAGATCAATAATCTATTTATTCTAATTGGCCAGCAATGGTCTGTTTAACTATAGGACCCATGTTTTCAACTTTTTACCTCCAAATGTGGAGCTTATTGATTTGATTGATTTTTATTGATTTTAGAGAGAGACTGATTTTTTGTTCCACTTATTTATGCATTCATTGGTTAATTCTTGAATGTGCCTTGACTGGAAATCAAATGGGCAACCTTGGCATATCTGGACGATGCTCTAACCAACTGAACTACATGGCCAGGACTCAAATGTGGAGTTTTAAATGAAATCAAGTGTCACCTTCTACAAGATAGCACCGAATGCCGATGCCAAAGCTTAGTATTAATTCACAATGTAGTATTTTCTCAAAGACTATACCATCATGGTCTTTTATGCCCATTACATATTCTTCTATTATGATATTCATATTAATGGGTAGAAACTCCAGTGGAGACTTAGAAAATCAGTTAGATAAAAGTATCATAGTCATTTGTGACAAGACACCTTCTCAAGATTATTGCCATGAAAATCAGGACAACTTGTCAGCATCCCCTGAGGGGCTCATGGACACCAAGTCAGAAACAAGGATGAAGAAATTTGGCCAAGACTGGGTAGCAAGCCAGTACCAGCACTTTCAATTGAACTCAGCTTGCCAGTCTTTGCTCTAGGACATTAGCTGCTAGTATCATACAGCAGAGAAACCTTAACATCACTGAGGCATGGATAGTTACATCATTAAATGTCATTTTATATTTTATAAAGCTTACAAATTATTTTAATATTTACATCTAGTCCTGGATATGCAGCATGGGAATAGGCTTTCAGTAATACACATTAAAAGGTTAAAAATTGAAATAGAAACAATGAGAGAACCAAGATGGCGGAGGAGTAAGCGGAGCTACACCTGTTTCCGCCCAACACCAAACTGGAATTACAGCTTAATTGGGGAAAAACATCCAGAGTAACCAACAGAACGAACTGTTCTGTTGAGAGAACAGTTGTGGAGAGAAGCCGTATTACCACGAACAGAACAAAAAAGCTGATTCATCACAGCGTGCCGGGTAGGAAGTGTGGAACTGCAAGAGGCTGGCGGGGCTCTCATGGGTGGCAGCTGAAGGGACGGAGAAACATCTCAGCAGCTGGGGCTCCATCTGAGAAGGGTGAGATCTAAACCCCCATCTGGGCTTCCCAGCCTACAGCAGCACAGCTGAGAGTAAACAGCACCCAGCTGTGAAAAGCAAAAAGCCACCAGGGTTAGCTGGCTTGACAGAGAGACCAAGTTCTTAAAGGAACCACCCATGAAAATATAGAGGCACCCACCTACCCTCACTCCAGCAGAGAAAGGGCAGAGTGGACTAGAGAAGCTTGGGGAAAGTTTGGGCCAGTGGCTTTAGAGGGGGAGTTGAGGGAACAGCCCCTGAGTCCAGTGCTGACCCATCCCCCATACCGTCAGCAGACCACTCCTCTCCAAAGGGCAGGAGCCTGAGGGAAAGCCACAGCCCCACCCATAAGAATTAATCCATCCCACCCAGCAGTGCCAAACCTGACCTCAGATCACAGGTTGATAACAACTAAAGAAGAGTAAGACAGTGGATCTCTGGTGACTAGCTGACTAGGCCCAGACTGGGACGCGAGCTGATGTCACCAAGCACAGATCCAGGAAGTAAAACAAGTGCACCTCTACACCACAGAAGGTCACACCACGAAGACAGTAAGTCAAAGCAGACCAATCCAAGAAGCAGAAACAAACAAGAGTCACCTAAAATGGGGAGACAAAGAAATCAACCCTCAGCAAATGGAAAGGAGTAATCCCTAGAAAGAGTGTAAAATGAAATACAGGCAAGCACCTTATCAGACATGGAATTCAAAATGATGATGATAGAGAAGCTCAATGAGCTCAGCAAGTTCAAAGAAAACTGCAAACAACTCCCAGGGAACTACAAAGAACTCTAGGGAAGCTACAAAAAACTTATTGAGAACTACACCAGTATTAAAAAGGACATAGAAACCATCAATAAGAGCCAGGAGGAAATGAATACAATTTCTGAATTGAAGAACACAGTAGAAGTTATCAAAAGCAGGCTAGAGAATGCAGAGTATAGGATCATCAAGCTGGAAGTCAATGTAGAAAAAAATTCCCAGGCAGTGCAACAAAATAAAAAAAGACTGAAAAATAATGAAGAGGTTTTAAGAGAGTTTCAGGACAACAAGAAACGTAATAATATCTGCATCATAGGGATACCAGAAGGAGAAGAAGAGGAGCAAGGGATTGAAAAAGTAATGCTAGAGAACTTCCCTAACTTAAGGAAAGAAAATGTCATGTAAACTTGGGAAGCACAGAGGGTCCCAAGTAAGATGAACCCAAACAGGCCCACTTTAAGACACATCATAATTAAAATGGCAAATTTCAAAGACAAGGAGAGAATCCTAAAAGCAGCAAGAGAGAAATAGCTAATAACATCTAAGTGGACTCTGATAAGGTTATCAGCTGATTTCTCAACAGAAACACAACAAGCCAGAAGGAAATGGCAAAAAAATTTCAAGCAATGAAAACCAAAGGCCTGCAACCAAGAATACTCAACTCAGCAAGACTATCATTCAAAATGGAAAGTGAAATAAGAGTGTCCCAGACAAAAAGAAGTCTAAAAGAATACATCTCCACAAACCAGCATTGCAAGACATGCTAAAGGGTCTGCTTTAAGAAGATGAAGAATCTCTACCTCAACAGACTCTTAACTAGTTCAGGGGTTAGTGTAGGACCATATAGGAAGTCAACCACAAGTTCAAAAAATAGCTAGAATACTATTTTACAAAATTATTTAAATCCTAGGGATTTTTATTTTTTAACCTCAGATTAGTAGACATAATAATTTCTACTCTGGGGACCAGCTGAGTACTGCAAGTGCCATTATTTTTGAAGGCTTCAACATGTAAAACACATGTAAAGGAAAAACAGGGTATTGAAAGAAGACCTGTGTACAGCAAAAAATAAATAAAAAGAAAAAAAATCAGTCTACTATTTAAGATGGAAAACTCCAAAAAGAATAAATTGTAGTTTCAGTAGCTTAAAATAAAGTTGAGTTGTATAATTGGAGGGGGGAGGACTGGACTCAAATAACCAAATTCATTTTTCACTATGGGTTTGGCACAGTCTCCGGGACAACTTTCATGAAAGTGAGTTCTGCAATTCACTATTTCTGTGATATATTTCACAAAAATAGCATTCTAAAGTAAGATAAATATTAAAGAAAAAAACGGCTTAATTTGCTAGGATAGATCTAAAACGCTATCATTTAACATGTAATTGCTATTGGCATATTTTAAATTTTTTTGTATGGACTCTTCAAAATCCAGTATGTACTTTAAATATATGTAAAAGAATATGTATGTGTGTAAATGTATTTTTGCATGTGTTTGGTAATATTGCAGTTCATATTACTTAAAAAAGTAATTCTTTAAACAAATAAATGTAGGCATTTTGAAATTTAAAAAACTTTGTATTAATATGATTTGAGAAGCTGACGGAAGGCAGTAATTAAATGGTGAATTGTCGAAAAAAATAAGTAAATAAAAGGTTAAAAATACCTTAGTCCATTTAATCCAATCTTTCTACAAATTAGAATTTATCCTGAAAAAATATTACGAATAAATATTTGTAAACATGGAATGCTTATAACAGAAAATAAAAACTTGGACTAATCAGGTATTGGCAAAATAAATTACAGTACATGGAAATAGTGAAATGATACACATGAAAATCAGGATGATATTTAATAACATAAAAATATGCATGAAAAGTGAGAAACCAATTTGCACAAGAGTGGACCCTGTCAAGCATCAATTTTATGGACTGTAACTGTAGATAAAGCACACATGCACATGCACAGGAAAAACAGAAAGATCTATAGAAAAAAATATTGGGATTTTCATCAATTACATACATATGCATATCACATATTTTTTCCTTCTGCATTTCCCTATTTTTACAATAAGTGATGGATCTGCTTCTAGTCTGAAAAACTGATAAGAATACGTATATTTCACATCCTATTTTTATGAGTGAGAATGATTATTAATGTCCTAAATCTGTTTTGAACTAACTTACAGCTAATGTCAGTATCCAAATTCAAGACTTAGTTTTCTAACAACGGAATTGCCCTAAAATAAATTACTTCTATTGTTCACCCTTTTTTAGCCACAGGTCCTCATATTAAAATGGGTGCTCCCTCACAGACTTCCTTTCATGCAATAATAAACTCAGGCTGAAATACTGAGACAAGAGAGATTTCTAAAGAACGCAATTTATGTACTAAAGTCATCAGAGGTTTCACTAGACAATCAATACCCAGGAAGCACCCTGAGCCATGAGCTCAGTGCAACTCTTTTATTCATAATCCAAACTTTCCCCTGTAATCTTATTTATATTTACTGGTCAAACAGCCCACTCCCTACTCTTGACTTTACCCAAAAGTGAAGCTAGTGGGCTTCAGGTAACAGCACCCATAATTATGGTTTGTCACATTTCTTATGGCTTTTATCTTTATAAAATACAATCAAGGATAGGAGGTTCTTTAGAGAGTCAGAGTGGGGGCACATTCAAGTCACTATGAGCTGTTTTCTTGGATATACTTGGTTGGACTCCTGCTGGCCTCTTATGGCCCTAAGAATGCAATTATTCTTCAGCATTATTATTGTGTCTCTTTGCCCATAAGAATTCACTGAGCTATGTAATTTTTCCTAAATATAATACCTTAATTGATCATTTTATTAACTAACCATTTGTGCCTTTTCGGTACACTAAATTCCATCATTGACTGAAACCTTCTATTCAACAATTCTGTTTGAGGAAAAGCAAAGCTCCCAGTCACTCTCCCTACACTACTCCATGTCCCTGAACCAATTTAACCACCTCCTTCTATAGTACAAAACATCAAGCAACTAAAGAGCAGGCTGCAACATAACTTTCTTGGTAGCCCTTCCCCAACAGCCACTCTAAATAAGTCCCATCTCTCCTCACTGTATCACAACTACTACTAGGCTATCAGAGAAATTTGAGAGGAGTTGTGATTTAACACATCTTGAACAATGCAAATGCTAAATTAGAGAAAACCGAAATATCCAGCCTGGTGAGAAACCTATATACCTTTTCATGTGGTAATTCATTAGGGGGTCAAAGTATTTTTAGAGAAAAAAAAATGGTGGTATCAACAGTTGAAGATTTTTAGGAAAAATTATTATTTTTTAAAAGATTTTATTTAATTTTAGAAAGAGGGGAAGAGAAAGAGGCAGAGAGGGAGAGTGACATCAATGTATGGTTGCTTTTCACCTGCCTCCAGCCACAGACCTGACTGGAGACTTGGTTTGCAACCTTGTTATGTGCCCTGGCTGGGGAATCGAACCTGCAACCTTTGGGTTCGTAGGCCGGCGCCTTATCCACTGTGCTACCAGCCAGGGCTAGGAAAAATTTTTGAGTCAAAGTGAAATATCAAATCAATCAATCAATTACTCTGCCACACAACAAATAGAACTACTTGTATACATGGCAACTTGAGAACCACTAGAAATGGAGGGAAATAAAACACGGACTTGCTCTGAGGAAAAAATGCTAAACTCAAAAATTTAATAAAAAAAAAAAAAAAAAAGGAAACTGATCACTCCATCATTAGAAACCTTCTGTCAAAGGCAGGAAATGCACCCTTCAGGGATGGTGCAGGAAACAATTTTATTTAGGATGGTCCATTTAATCTCAGGACCTTTATGGTCCATTGGCTTATTTTAAATTCTAAAATTAAGAATTTTCCAGTGAAAATCTCTCCTACTTCCTTTCATGAAAAAGCATTTTGGAGCCAAAGGAAAAAGGAATCCATACAAGACCAATCATTTGTATTTCTACAGACTTGGGTGTTAGAAATGACCCTCTTTGACTTGCTTCTACATTAGGGATCCTGCATCCAGGAGACTAGTATTGAAATGATGTATAGAAGAGGATTAGGAGTCAGAGACTGAATTCATCCACTGGGGAGATGAATGACACTGTAATAAATCACCTCACGTCTCTGAACTTCAGAGCTTCCTCAACACAGTTCTCAGGATAGTAGTACCTACCTGGCTTTCTCCCCAAGATGATGGTCAAACACTCTTAAAACCGTGCAATAGTATAAAAAGGCAAGAGAATGAAATTACATGACTTTTCTGAAAATAGAGTTAAAAGAACATTTGATTTGTGGCTATGATTAAATTCATTCCCCAACACTGTCATCTCTTCCAAAGCAAAAAAAAGCAACTTATACCCCAAATAAATGACATCAGTGTATAAAATCACAAAATGTTCAACATGCTTAACTCATCACCTACCATACCTGCAGTTGATCAAGAACATATTTGCATTGCTATAATGAACAATCAATGAAAATGCATATGTTTATTACCGTCTTTGATGCTTTGTCAGCTTACACCCTGAAGTTTCACTTCCAAGACCTGCAAAAAGTAAAATAAAAATGAAACAATTATAAATCCATCTGGAAGAGGGTAAAGGCATAATACTATTTTTTTAACCTATCCCTCAAATAACTGGCATTGTAATGTGAGGGGGACCCCAGAACAGGAGTTTATTTTAAAAACTTGCGTATTTCTTCTTACATGTTTAAACTTGTTGCCTTTAATGTACTCTCCATTTGATGCACTACACCTATCAAGATGTTTTTTCCATTGCTCAAAACAGTTTTTGAACTTATCCATTTTGATACCTTTCAGTGCTTCTGCCACTTTTTGTTTCACCTCTTCCACACTGGCAAAAAAAGTTTCCCTTTGGGGACTTTTTTTCATCCAGGGAAACAAAAAAATGTTGCCTGGGGTGAGGTCAGGTGAATAGGGAGGGTGGGACATGGGGATCATGCCTTCTTTGGTCAAAAAAACTGCTGAACGCTCAGTGTGGTGTGGGCAGGTATGCTGTCATGAAATGGGCAAACAAAAGTCTTAAACAAAAAAAATCCACTGAAGCTGAATGCAGCCTTTCACAACAAGGCCAGCTGGTACACTGATACAGATGGGTTTCTAAACACTCACCTAGGAGGAGAATCCTGCACTACAAGGGGCCCGCCCTCCAGAAGATAATTCTGTTTGGGGGGGATCCCCCACTCTTTCACATATAGTTAGAATAATGATGTTAACAAAACAATTCTCATTAAAAGATTTGCATGAAACAAATTATGGTTGCTTATCAGACACAGTGGGGTCACATACTGATCTACAGCTAAACATTTATCTCCATATATATATTTGAAACACAAGCTGGGGCCATTCACACCCACAGAACATTAAACACCATTCTTTTCGATAAAAATATAGATTTTTAAGTCACTGACCCTTAGCACAGAACCAGATTTATTGGAGAAATCCATAGACACAGAACAGCGAGGTGATGGCCAGAGGGAAGAGGGTGGGAGCTGAGTCGAGATTGGCAAAGGAGGGGGGAAACAGGAACATCTGTACTAGTGTCAATAATGTTTTTAAAAAGGGAAAAAAGATTAAGAAAGTGAGTCTCAAGGCTTAAATTAAGTCTTCCACCTAGTTTGGGAAAATGGAAAAAAAAAAAAGAAAACCCATCACTCAATCTATTATTGATAATCCCAGTTTATCATCAGGCTCTTTGCCTTGTTTTTTATCAATGGGAAGACACGGGAATGCCAAAATGCAAACACTAACAACACCAATGGGTCCAATATATGAAACAATCAGTGCAGGAGATAATGGAAAATGGTACAAACAGGTGGGAAGACAGTCTAGCAACTTCTTACAAAGCTTAGTAGTTTTTTATCAGATTATTCAATGATCCACTCTGTGCCATTTACCCAAAAGAACCGAATTATGTCCATACTAAAACCTACACATGAATGCTTATAGCAGTTTTATTTATAATCATCAAAACTTGGAAGCAACCAAGATGCCATTCAATAGTTGAATAAACTGTGATATAATCATACAAAAACACTGTTTAGTAATATAAAGACATAAACAGGCAAACCACAAAAAGACATGGAGAAAACTTAAATTCATATTGCTAAGTGAAGGAAACCGGTCTAAGAAAAGTACCTACTGCATGAATCCAACTATGTGACATTTTGGAAGAGGCAAAACTGGAGAGATGATAAAAACATCAGTATTTACCAAGTTCAGGGGAAAGAAGGGAGGGATGAATAAATTGAACATAGGAGTGTTTAGATTAGTGATGTGTTCTTTATGATACTTAATAATACTGCACATGACATCATATATATTTGAAAACTCACAACTATACATCAAAAATAAATCCTATTATAAATAATGTCATGTTATAATATATTAATATTGGTTCATTAAAAAAAAGATTTTATTTATCATTTTCAGGAAGAAGGTCAGGGAGGGAGGAAGAAAGGGAGAGAAGCATCAATGAAGGGTTGCCTTTCACCTACCTCCAGCTGGGCACCTGGCTGGAGACCTGGCTTGCAACCTGATTATGTGCCCTGACTTGGGAATTGAACCAGTGACCTTTGGGTTTGCAGGCCAGCACCAATACACTGAGCCACCAGCCAGGGCCTATTTTTAATAAATGTACCAAACCAATCCAAGATGTTAACAATAAGGGAAACTGTGGGGAGGGAGAGAATATAATGGGAACTTTGTACTTTCTGTTCAATTTTTATGTAAACCTAAAACTACTCTAAAAAAAAAAAAAAAAAAAGAGTATTAGCCCTGGCTGGTGGTACAGTGGATAAGGCCTGTGAACCCAAAGGTTGCTGGTTCAATTCCCAGCCAGGACACATAACCAGGTTGCAAGCCAGGTCTCCAGTCAAGTCTATAGCTGGAGGCAGGTGAAAGGCAATTATACATTGATGTTTCTCTCCCCCTCTGCCTCTCTCCCTTCCCCTCTTTAAAAATAGTAAATAAAATCTTAATAAAATAAAGTCTATTAATTTTTAAAAAGAAATATATTCAAATATAGTTAACTTTTCAAAGAATTGCAAATATAATGTCCAATGATTTGCCAAATTTATTTTTATGCTATATGAATATAATTGTGTATTAGGTTTCCATTAAAATCAAATTTGTAAATATTAAATTAGTTTTAAAGAAATGCAATTAGATATGTAAAAGCATTGAATTGTTTCATAATTGGTTATAGCAACATAAAACATGCATTGTCTGGAAGGGATATAAAAATTAAATCAGATGTGTTAGGGTTGTAAATTTTTCTATTATGAAAGTCTTAAAAAACATTAAGGTTATAATGAATTTCCTTGTAACTTAATTCTTAAATGTCATGGATAAGAAATTTGCAAAAAATAGTACATAGAGTCCTTCCTAGATTACCTCAGTGGTGGAATATTATAAAACTGTGGTACAACATCAGAAAGAGGGAATTGACATTAATAAAGTACTGTTAACCAAACTACAGATCTCATCCAATTTTCACCAGTTTTTCTAGATGCATTCATTTGTATGTGTGTTTATTTAGTTCTGTGCTATTTTATCCCATGAATAGATTCATGTCACTCCTACCCCAATCAAGATACAGGTTGCTCCAACACCACAAAGGAATTTCTTTCTTATTAACACATATTATCATACCCTGTCCCTCCACTCCCTCCCTGTCTTCTGGCAAGTATCTGTTCTCCATCTCTATAGATGTGTCATTCCTGAATGTTATGCACATGGCATCAAATACTAGGACACCTTTTGAGAAAGACTTTTTTCCACTAGGCATAATGTTTTTGTGATCCATACAGGTATTTGCATATATCAATATTCTCTTTATTTCTGAGTATTCCATTGTATAGATATACTAGAATTTAACCATTCACCTCCTAAAAAAGTATTTTTGTTTTTTGTAGATTTTATTTGAATGAATAAATCTGCTATAAACGATCACACACAGATTTTTATATGGAAATAACATGACATGAACAATCATGTACGTTTTTGTGAGTTTGTGTCCAAAGTAAGTTTTCAGTTATCTACGATAAATGCCTAGGAATGTAACTTCTGGGTCATAGTAAGTGTATGTTTAGTCTTAAATAAAACCACCAAACTATATTCAACTGTAGATATATAATTTTATAAACCTAATGGCAATGTATGGAAAATCCAGTGATATGTCACTACAGCTTTATTTTGCATTTCCCCAATGGTGAAAGTTTTGAACATCGCTTTGCATGTTTATTTGCCATCCATATCTCTAGTTTTGTTTATGTTTTAAATAAAAATTATATATTTAGAGATATACAACATGATGGTTTGATATATAAACACATAACAAAATGGTCAACATCGTCAAGTTAATTAACATATCTCCTCACACAGATATCTGGCTGATGAATATGTTACGGTAACCCTTTGACAAACCCAAGGCCATATTATTTATAGCTTTGTGCATCATTTAGATGCATGATCCATTATGATTTAATTATGGTGAAACAATAGATTTACCATAATTAATTTTTAGTTATTGCATGTGATCATCCAGTTGATCTAGTATTATTTGTTGAAAAGTCTATCCTTTCCTTAAGAAATTATCTTTGCCTCACTGTCAAAGATCAGCAGACTATATATCTGTGTGGCTCCATTTCTGAGCTCTCTATTCTGTAACCAATACTATGCTTTATTGATTTCCACAACTTTATAATGTGTCATAAAACCATAGTTAGTATCCTGGAAATTCTTTTTATTCTTTAGCATTGTGTTAATTATCTAAGTCTTTTGTCTTTTCTATAAACATTATAGTCAATTTGATTATATCTGCAAAAAAGCTTGCTGGTATTTTTATTGCAATTGTGTAAACTCCATAGATCAAATTAGGAACTGACATCTTACCAATATTGATTTTTCAAATCCATGAACATGGACTACTTCTCCATTAATTTAGATCAACATCAGTTTCTTTCATAAGTTATAGTTTTCTGCATAAGAGCCTGTATATATTTTGTTACATTTATACTTTTATGAGAAAAATAGTGAACTGCCACATTTTGTGAATAATTGGTTTGTAAAACAAACCCAAAGGCAAAAACAACAAAACAACAACAATGAAATTTGTATTCCATCTCATTTATTTGGACAGTTGTAGGAATTCAAGTACCTTTAAGAAAGGTACTACTTTCTTAAATTTTGGTATTGTTTTAAATGTTATTTCAAGATCCAATTGTTCATTACTTTTATATAAGAAAACAGTTGACTGTATTAATCTAGTGTCCTGTGATTTTAATATACTGAATTGTCTATCATAAGAAGAAATTAAAATAGAAATCATCAGGGGTGGTTATATTTGACAACATACACAAGGACATTTTATTCAAGTGAGTCAAAGTTGTATTTTAATTCTAACTCATCATTCTCATCACAGAGGAAAGGAAGCAAGTCATTCAAACATGGAGTGAGTACCTCTTACATACAGCAGGCTGTCCTGTGAGTTTAGCAGAAATACATATATATAACTAGTGTGATGGAGTAAGAGAACTTCTGGGAGAAAGAAAATTTCAAGTAAATTTGAAGATGGATCAAACTTGGCTAATGACTTAAAAAAAAAAGAATGTGATGCTACCAACTGGAGCTTTATGTTTTATAAAACTATTATATGTAGAAATTAGACATAAATAAAAGTAGATTCTAGCCCAGGCTTAGCTGCTGATTCATTTTTACTATGGATAATTCTTTTAGTCTTTGGAACTCAGTTTATTCATCTATAAAATATGGATCATAATATCTGCTCACAATATCATGGAATTTACATAAGATTTATACCGTGGACAAATATTAAGCTCACTGAAAATAAAAAAAGAGCAAAAGACCTATTTAGGTAAGAGCATTATTGTTCATATCATATGCTTCATCGGTGCATAAATTATAGTAATTTTCTATCAACATTATAAAATCCTAAAGAAGTCCTTAATACAAGAAATTTTAGGCAGGTAGCTGAAAAAACAAATTTTACCCCAACAAATTTATCCATTAATATTTTAGCCTAAACTATTCTTTCAATTCAATAAAGCTGTTTTTGCTAACCATTCCTCTATAGCAGAATTCTTATAAATTAAATACTGTGGCTCAAATAATTTTTACTTGCATCCAGATGAATTTTTTGTGTCTGTATATGATTTGTATAATCTTTAGTAAACAGGAATATCTTGCCTTCTCCACACTGATCATTCATTTCCCCTGAATCTTTCCTTGGGTAATGTAAGCCAACCTTTCATTTCTCACTATGAGAAATGTTGTTGTTTTTTTCCCCCCACATACCCCAATCCTCTTGAGGGATCTTCTACCTATGCAATTCCAGGTGAAAATAGGCATTGATATATATGCTAAGTCTTTATCCACAGCCCTGAGAAAAATAGTGAAATGCCACATTTTGTGAATAATTGGTTTGTAAAACAAACCCAAAGGCAAAAACAACAAAACAACAACAATGAAATTTGTATTCCATCTCATTTATTTTGACAGTTGTAGGAATTCAAGTCCAATCATGCATCTTAATACTGGGAAGAAAAGGTACATAGGGGATTTTTTGTTTTTTTTTTTTTTTCAAATTCAAAGAAGACTCAAACTTACTGAAACTTAAAAACCATTAAATTTTGACTAAGGAGGGCAATACATTTCTTGTATGTTTTGAGGTATGCTTTGTCAAGCTGTTCTGAGTTTTTCCCCATATTCTGTCCTATAACAGGATAAACAACACCACATTGAAAGCATTCTCTCAGGGAACCCACAGTTACTAAGAGTGGCAGTCTCAGAGCAATGCTCTTCCTGGACAGGGTGTCTGGATATTGAAATTGAAAAAAATTCTCTATTGTTTTCACACAGTTTTTTTCTTTGTGTTTGATGTAGGATAAAAGGGGGCATTTTGGCTCTGGCTGGTAGCACAGTGGATAGGGTGATGGCCTGTGAAACCCAAAGGTTGCTGGTTCAATTCCCAGCCAGGGCACATAACCAGGTTGCAAACCAGATCTCCAGCCAGATCCATAGCTGGAGGCAGGTGAAAGGCAGCCATACATTGATGGATCTCTCCCTCTCTGCCTCTCTCTCTATCTCCCTCCCTTTCCCTCTCTCTAGAAATAAGTTTTTAAAAATCTTTTTAAAAATCCTTTAAAAGTTTATCTAAGAGTGGGTTCTCGTATCTACCTACAACCAGGCCATGAGTCTTGACAAAAAGGATGTGTGTTTGCTTGTGCATACGTTTGTATGTGCATCCATGTGTTTCTGTGCATGTGTTTGTGCATGCGCACACGTGTGCGCATGCATGCATATACTCATGCACTTGTGTGATAATCCTTAAGGCAAAGAGATCATTTTCTTGTTCTGACAGAACAGCTGAAATGGTGATCAAAAGCTGTACCAGATATACAGTCTTAGTAATTAAAACTTCCACTTACAACCTTCTTTCAGGAGGAGACAGGTTGGTTATAAGTTTCTCACATAAAATGAACCGACTTCAGTAACTAATTTCTAAGCCTCAGGCCCCTTCCCTGGTGATCCCCTCAGGTCACCCTGCAGCTAGACTGTGTGGTCTGCATGAGGCCACTTGTCCAGGGTCCTTAGCTATACAGTAAGACTGGCATTCCATCATCAATGTCAACAGAAGAGAGCATTTCATAAATTTCAACTTTCATCTCTATGTAAACATAACCACCATATTTAAAAGAATAATTTAGGATTATGTATGTTTATACTCTTTATCTAAGAAGGTTTTAAAAATTACATTTTAAATAATGGTTTAGATGCATACTATTTTATTTTATAAAACCCAGTAATTGGCTGAATGTAAAAGTATAGAACAGAGATCTGTGTGCTATTTAAATAAACTAACCACTAAAATCCTTCTAAGCTAAAAGAGGAGTAATGCTCAGCATAAAGGTAGCAATAGTAAATGTATTTGAGAATATAAAAATGAGCCTCCAAAATGCACATTTTAAAAATGAATAAGAATTTACAGCCCTGGCTGGTGGCACAGTAGATAAGGCACTGGCCTTCAAACCCAAAGGTCACTGGTTCAATTCCCAGCCAGGGCACATGACCAGGTTGCAAGCCAGGTGTCCAGCCAGGTCCGTAGCTGGAGGCAGGTGAAAGGCAACCATACACTGGTGTCTTACTCTCCCTCTCTGCCTCTCTCCCTTCCCCCCATCTCTAAAAATAAAATATTTTAAAGAAATAAGTATTTCAGCAATATAAAACCAATAATGGCTAAAATGTTGACATTCACTCAGAATTGGGTAACAATATAAGTCTTTCAGCCTCAGGGCCTATCACAACGCCCAAAGTATAGTGTTTGAACTATAGGCATAGATTTATGATGAGAGACAAATGTGGACTTTGTATCTGTCAGGATTCCTTAGAGAAAGAGAACCAACAGGGCTTGTGTGGGTGTGTGTACTCTATAGTGATTGTGGAACAGGCAATTCAGAAATTCACAGGCTTGGCCAGCAGGGCGGAAACTCTGCGAGGATCTTTGTTAGTCTTGAGGCAGACTTGCTGCTGCTCCAAGAAATCTCAACTTGGCTCTTGAGGCCTCGGGCTGATTGGATGGAGTCCATCCACTTATCGAAGGTAATCTCCTAAAAGTCAACAGCCTGTAGATGCTAACCATATTTACAAACTATCTTTATAGCAGTATCTGATCTAGTTCCTGACCAAACAACTGGGCACCACGGTCTCACCAAGGTGACATAAAAATTTCATCATCACTGACTCATAGAAGATGTGTTGGGGGAGTAGAATCCTCTTGCTGAAAGTAACAGAAACTTCTATAACAGATATGCCTGGCTCTTTTTAAGACTTCATAAAATAGAATCTTGTTTTTATTCTTACATAGTCCTATGAAATATTTCCAGTTAATAAACACTCTTCCCGCACATGGTTATTCAAAATTCAGGTTCTTTGTATATTTTGACTCCAACATTCCCTATAGCCTTATTCTCTGCAGTCAGTCAGACAGGAAACACAATATTGAAAATAAACCACCACTACTTCAAGACTTTGCCCTAGAGTTACATTTACTTTCATTCACACTCCAAAGGTGAGGACTATCACGTGTCCATACTTTAGAAGTAAGGAAGCTCAGAAATGTGATCAGCTCCCAGACAGCCCATTGTTAGCAAAAATCCTCTATCTGAAAGGGGGGACACACATTTTGTTGGCCATCTAGATACCTAAGATACAAAATAAATCTCAAGAAGTAATCTAAATAAATTCACATAATTGTTTGTAAGTTAGGCTTAGTGTCAACATCACAAAGTATGTAGTGATTTTTTTCAAATACATAGTCCTTGGACTCTTTGCTCATACCATACTTTAGGTAGTCTGTGGCAGTATCCAGAAATAGGTATTTTTTTTTAATTGCCCCAGGTCACACTGATGCACTTGACCCAGAACAACTTAATTCAAACCTAGGATTCATCCACAAGTAGGAGCACCATTGGACTAATTCATAAATGGATACCTATTGTGGAACTCAATGGTACTCAAATGTAGTGAGCCTGTAAATCCAAGTCTAGGCCCTGTCTATATTCATTTTAAACCCTCAACTGTGGCTAATAATATTAGGTAACTAATCTTAATTGAATATTTAAGATGTGCTAAACGCTCTACTGGAAGCGTTTTATGAATTACTTCATTTTCTCTATGCACAACTGTTCAAAGTGAGGTATTATATCATATTTTACAAATGAGGAAACTGAAGCACAGAGAGAATAAAGGTACCCTAGAGAATAACAGAAATAGGATTTAAGCCCAGTGTGCTTCCCAATCTTCCATTTTTCCAGATGCACTATTTTCCAGGTGATTCTGACACACATTAAAGTCCAAAACACATTGAGTTAAGGATGAACATAACAAGGGCTCTGATGGAGATTGAATAGTTTTTGTTGAGAATCACCACAATAATCAAGGCATTCCTTACTTTTCCCCTCTCACTGCATCCTAACAACTTCTCTGAACTCCAAGTCTGGATATCCAACTACCTCTTCTGGATGTCCCAAAGGCAATGATAATATCACGTCCTAAAATGAACTGACACTTTTTTTCTCAAAATATGGCTCTTTCCTTGTACTACAAATCTCAATGAATATTGACACCTCCTCTCAGTACTACAAGGCTGTATGTAGCTGAGAATCATGCTCAACACATTCTTCTCCAACATTACTCAACATCTCCACAATTTCTGAAATCCCTCCCAAAACCATGTACTGTACTCCCCACGCCCACTACCAAATCCCAGTCCACACCACCATCATGTTGCTTTGGTGCCTCCAGGAGCCTTCCAAATGCACTCTGGCCCTTGCACACTCTACTCTTATTTTCATGTGGTGCAAAGGATGATCTTTTCAGAGTGTAATGGCTGAACCCCAAACATTTAATATATCATGAAGAATATTCCTTATGTCAGTGCTGCTTAGCTAATGGACCTCTGCTCAAACTATTTTTCCCATCTTTCCAACTTCCACCATCTCCCTTTAAGATGACTACACATGTGGGCCTCTAGGTCTTAAGTTCTCTCCTTAATCCACCTTGGATAATTACTTAACCACTCCAAACCTTATTATGCCATATAAAAAATACTAAATTCCACCAGGTGGGAGTTATAAAAAGATGAAATAAAACAAGCCATTGGCAAGCCCTGGCTGGTAGCACAGTGGATAAGGTTCTGGCCTGTGAACACAAAGGTCACTGGTTCAATTCCCAGCTAGGTCACATAAACAGGTTGCAAATCAGGACTCCAGCCAGGCCCATAGCTGGAGGCAGGTGAAAGGCAACCATACATTGATGTCACCCTTCCTATTTGCCTCTTTCCCTTTCCCTCTCTCTAAAAATAATAAAACCTTAAAACAAACAAACAAACAAAAACAAAAAACAAGCCATTGGTGGCCCTGGCTGGCAGCACAGTGGATAAGGTGCCAGCCTGCAAACCCAAAGGTTGCTGGTTCAATTCCCAGCCAGGGCAACATAACCAGGCTGCAAGCCATGTCTCCAGCCAGGTCCGTGGCTGGAGGCAGGTGAAAGGCAACCATACAATGATGTCTCTCTCCCTCTCTGCCTCTCTTCCTTCCCCTCTCTGTGAAAATAATAAATTAAAAAATATTTTTTAAAATGGGGAGGGGGACAGAGGGGAGCAAAAAGGGGATGGATGTAATACAACAACAATAAAATTAAATGAAAAAAAACAAACAAAAACAAATAAACAAAAAAACCCAAGCCATTGGCAAATGGTTTCCAACACTTTTTTCCCCTAAAAGTTCCAGGTTTTTAACTTACATATAAAAAGATAGATCCATTTTCTTGTTCTTTTAAGGGCGATGTATTAAATCTCAAGAAAGAACTTTTAAAAGATTCATCTCAATTCAGAAACTTATTAAAATCATAGTGCATCTTTACTTAAAGGAGGCGACAACAGCTTTAAATTGCTATCAGGTTAATAATACCTCTAGGATGTTGCATCTTTGCAAAATAAAGGTGAACTGCTATCACTTTCAACACTACCATTTATTTCAGAATCATTAATGAAATATACACCCCTTCAGAGGCCCTGCCATGAGAAAAACTGAAGATTTCAAATAAAATGAGCAAGTAAGAGAATATTAACTAGCATCAAATTGGAAAGAACGGAGTGCAGCACTCCATAATTTGAAAATAAATTGAACCTTCGTACTGGTGTGAAGTTTTCACTGAGATAAGGTTCATGTTAACTTGACTATATTGCTAACAAAACTGGCTTATTGAAGAAACAAGTGTGTTGTATAACAAAGATAAAATCAGAGCGCATTCAACATGGTGCAGCAAGGGTATTTGAAGGAAACCAGATCTGGGAAAATGGAAATACAGGGAGATTCTGAAGATAAGCAATAGCATTGGCAACAACAGTGTCATCCATGCTGTTTAAGTTCTTAGAAAATTGATTAGCATGTTAGCGGATATGCAGAAGAGTCAAAATAAACCACCTTATGGTATTAATATATAAAAGGATGAGCAACATAAGGGCGATTTTAGTTATTATTTTAAATGTATCTTTAACCAGGTTGCAAGCCAGGTCTCCAGCCAGCTCTGTAGCTGGAGGCAGGTGAAAGGCAACCATACATTAATGCTTCTTTCCCTCTCTGCCTCCTTCCCTTCCCTGCTCTCTAAAAGTAATAATAAAGTCTTAAAAAATAAATATAATGCATCTTTAAGACATTGAGTTGCCTTCAATCCAATATTCAATAGTTTATGGAATTTTTCAGGGGAGGGCCTATGTAATGCTCAGTTGTGCTTTCTAGGAAGAGTTTTAGGCCTTCAGCATAAGTTACAAAGGACTATTAGACATAGACAGGAGTGACACAGGACTGATCATAGCTATTCTTTGTACAGCACCACAGTGTAGAGGCTCCACCTTGCACTTAGACATGAGCTCAATTCCAGCTATGCAAACTTGATCAATTATATAACTGTTCTCAGCCTCAATTTCTTCTAGAACCTCTAGATAACACTACCTGCTACTCATTGGTTTTTTGGGGGGATCAAGTAACGTAATCATGTAAACTGGCAGAACCAAGATTCCAAACCCAATATTCTAACTCCAGGCCCCAAATCTTAAAAGAACAATACTACAACCACCTTTCCAATTTACCTATATGATTTGGGTGGTTTGGATGTAACACAAGCATGCCTAGAACATAGTAAATGCTCAGCACAGTAGAAATTATAATCCAGAATGGTTTATTTCACATACTCTTATTTTAAACATTTGATAGAATAATAAAGAAAACAAACATCAGGCTTTCAACAGCATGTCATCTTTAAAGACTGACAAGTGCATGTGAGAGCCAGAAGGAAATCTGGTGAGGCTGGAGCAAAGGAAGGAAATGAATGGTGTGACAGAAAGACATCCATTTCTTGGAGACACTAAGAGAGAAGATGCTTGTGTTATTTTTTTTTGTTTGTCTTTTGATTGCTTTACCCATCAAAAACAAGTGTCAGTCTCTCAAACAAGCACTGGGATCAGGAATCAATGCAAGTTAGCCCAGACAAGTTGATCCCTCTCCTGCTTGAAAGGTTGAATACACAATATACCTAGACCTGCGGAGAAATCTGTGATTTATAAATCAACGTCTCTTTGTATACTAACTGGGGGAAAAAAGTCTGCCTCTCAATTAAGTTTTTTGAAAAATTCTATTTTAAATATACTAGAATATTATTTTAAAAGAGCCTCATATAAAACATTTTTAAAGCAACAAGTGTTTTGTTTAAAAGCATATATTAGATCTCTGTCCATTTTATTTACTGCTGTGTTTCCATTTGGTACCATAGGAGACATCCTATAAATACCTGTAGAATGAATGGGTGAATAGATTTATAAATATAGTATCTGTATAATGATCATAATAGTATTTGTTTTACATACTTATAATGATTAACATAATTTATATCCCTAGATTATAATAAATGCTCATAAGCTAGTTATTAACAAATTTAACATTTTGACTAGAGATCTCAATATGCAGTCATAAAAGATTATGTTTATGAGGGGTACAAATAGTTAGACCAAGAAAACTTTCACAGGCCATTCTCAAGAGCTTATACTTTATTCTATTGGCCATGGAAGAGGTTTTAGGAGGGAGTTACCTAGCTTGTAAATGCATCAACATCATTTGGGCATCAATGTGCAAAAATGATGTCCACAAATAAGACACTTCTCATTTGCGGCAACTAATCTAATTCCTCCAAGACTCAGTTTACTCATCTGTAAAATGGAGATGACATCACTCCTTGTACAACCTATGTCATGATATTATATAAACAAAAAATAAGAAGTGTCATTATTCATATAGACAAATGTAATATGCTATGAAGAAAAATATACACATGGTCATACATGTGATTAAATTTAGAAATATTGGTTGTGACTCAAGAAAACATAAATTCTTGTAGGTAAACTGGGTCACCCTTTCCTTTCCTGGGTCTCATTTCTAGGAGCCTGTGAGGCCCATAAATAAGCAAAGGCTAAGACTTACATGGCTATAGACAAATTAGAATTTTCCTGAAGAGGAGAGAGAAGGAAAGGTGGGGGGAGAAAAATGATGATCAGATGAGGAAGAGAAATTATCCCAGGAAGAGAGACTCTGAAAATGTTACGCTGGTTCCTTGTCATTGACATTTATACCCGCCTTGCCTTCTTAAAGACTTCCTTTGAGCACCTGGGCATTTTAATTTTACAAAATAAAATAAAAATGAAAGGGTCGGTAATGACAGTCTGAGATAGCCTAAAGAGATAGGAAAATTTAATCTCTACCTTTGTTTAATTAAACTAATGGAAAACTGCCTCCTTGCCAAACCCATTAGCCCCTGATAATAAAGTTATTAACAGAGGTCCAATAGCTGATTATTTACTTTTAAGGAAAACAACTTGCTAACATTTCACTTTTAAGTTGAGTGCTGATTAGCTTTTCACTTGCATTTTGACCTTACACACTGAGTTGTTTAAAACTATCTCAAGACAGACAGTTGGATCCCTGGTTGGTGTGGCTCAGTGGATTTTAGCACTGGCCTGTGAAACAAAGGGTCGCTGGTTTGATTTCCAGTCAAGGCACATGCCTGGGTTGTGGGCCAGGTCCCCAGTTGGGGGTGCAAGGGAGGCAACCACACATTGATGTTTCTCTCTCTTTCTCCATCCCTCCTTCTCTCTCTAAAAATAAACAAAATCTTTTAAGAAGTAAAAAATGGAGGTATAAAAAGATGTTAAAATAAAAAAGGTACTGTTCATCCATTTAAAATAATTTCTAAAACATACGTATGATTATTATTCATCTAATTAAAACATTTATTTTTTATATTTCTATATTATAGAGAAAACAATAAAAAAGGAAGAGTTGTGTATAAAGCTGAAGGCTGGGTCAATTTAGAGGTGGATACATGGGGTTGATGGTGTGGGTTGGGGAAGACCAGACAAGGAAGAAAATACTGCCACTGAGAAAGCAACACTTCATAAGAAGGCTGGCACTTTTAAAAAAAAGTCCAGGGAGGCTGGTTAAGATCTATCTATTAGGTCTAAGGGATGCGAAACATGGAATATCCATTCTAAGATACATAGAAGTTCTTCACCAAGACTTCCATAAGCAATACTGAGTAAGTATTGGACAAGATAGTAGGCTTGAATATTTAAAGCCAGACAGAGAATATGTATAAAGTAAGTGCTATTAACTAAGGCAGGCATGAGCCTAGTTTATACCAGTTATACTAGTTAATGCACAGCATTAAGAGGAAAGCAAGGGGGCTGGGAAGCAAGAGAGAAGCCAGGCTTACATATCAGTTGAAATGGAAAAACTCCTATAGCAATTTGAAGCTTGTGAATGTGCTTTTTTCTGAATATTAATACAAAGCCTTTGTAGGAAATGGGGAGAGACAGAAAACAAATAAATGGTTCATACTATGAAACCCTATGGATGATGGTCACATTTTATACATGTATTTCCATCTAGTTACTTTATGGAAGGATCCTTTAGAGGTAATCTGGTACCCTGATTTATTTCATATATTATATGTGGGATATTTTCCTATTTCCCTATTTTGAGACTCTACAGCCACAATTTCTGGTGGCAATAAAAGGATCCATTATAGGAGTGCAGCATCATGGACTTAAGAAATCAACCTATGTGAGACAGTGCCGTGGAACTGCCATAGGGAGATAGCAGCAAAAGAGATAGGGTGACAGGAAGAGAAGGAGACCAAAGGAGCATCGGCTGTTTCAGCACCTATTTCAATCCCATCCCAATCACTTTGTATTGTTTTGTTTGTAGCTCATTTTATTACACTGAGAAATCTCAAAGGTACAAAGCTCACGAAAATAGAAGCTCTTCAGAAAACAAGACAAAACATTTGCAGGTACCTTAGCTCTTTGGTTCAGAAGCCCTCGGACTGAGAAGACTGTTCCTCAAAGTTATACTCGAGGACTTGAGAGGCCACACTTGAGCAGCTTCATCCAAACCTGACCCTGGCTGAGACCCTGACCTGGGCCAGATGCTGCAATAGATGATACTGTGGGAGTTTGTAAGAGGGAGTGAGTATATTTTGTAATTGGGAGAATGTAAATAACTTGGGCAAGGTGTTGGCCTCTGCTGTTTGAAAACACAGCTGCAAACTGTAGGACTCTCTTACCACCAAAAGACAGAGCCTCTTGAATCTGAATAGTTTTATTGACTGATTAACAGACTGCAGTTAAAGCGATGTTGCATGGTTGCTAAGACTAGTTTAGCAAACACCATGGCGGCCACTACTGATATACTCATTCTGAGAGTGTGTTCACCTGTCAGGGAAGAGTTCGGTCTTCCCTGAGGCTGCCATGTGGAATGTTGACTAGAAAGGGAAGGAAGGAGGGGAGCAGGGAGAACAGCTCCAGCTACCTGAATCTAACCAGGCTGCCACGTATGTGATTGAAGAAGCTTTTCTTATGACTCCAGAGCCAGCCTCTGTCTAATTACAGCCTGAGAAATCCTGAGCCCTGTTGAACCCAGTCAGTCCTCAGATTTATGATGGAAATAAATGTTTTCATCTTAAGCCCTAAGAGGGGATGGTGACGGAAGAACTGGGGGTAACGGAGGCAGCATGTGGATTGATGCAGAGGGCAGGGCACATTGGTATCTATTGCAAAACGTTCCCTTCCCCTTCCTTTGGGCCCAAGTTCAGTGATTTAAGAGCTAGAAACAGGACCGAGAAGTTTCCATCTGACCTGTTTCTCCAAATACCACACCCTTGGCAAAATTGTGACCACGTTCTTCCATGCCACCTCTGCAGGAAAATCTGCAGTGCTTCCTGGTAATGGTTTCAAGTCTCCAGGCTTCATTGTTATTCAATTTAACTTTATTTTTCTTTTGCATTTAATCCAAACTCTACTCATGGTGAATTTTTGAGCTCCTGCTGCTGCATACCCAAGACTGTGTTAGGCAGATGATGAGAGATAAATAAACACACAGTGTCCATGCTCAAGGAACATTTGGGAATTGTACTGTCACTCGCAGCAGCCTCCCCTCGGCGCTCAGCCTGGTTTATTATACAGCCACTGAGAATCTCCTTTTCTTTACTGTGTGTGCATATGCACACAGGTCTGGGTGTGTAAATATACTGAGAAACAAAGTAAAACATTTATTGAGTTTTCTAAGTAAAAGGCCCCGTGTTAAGGATTTTGCATGCATTGTCTCGTTTGAGTGAGCTCAATGACCCCGCAAATTAGGTATTGTTTCTACCCCACTTAGTACATTTTACAGTAAGTGAGGCTCCAAAAAGTTAAACAGATGCCCAAGATCATGAAACTTTTAAAAGGCAGTTTTGGGCTGGGCCAGGTGGTTGGTTTAGTTGGTTGGGGCATCTTCTCAAATGCCGAAAGGTTGCAGCAGGAATCCCTGGTCTGGGTGTGTATGGGAAGCAAACAGTAGATGCTTCTCTTTCACATCTCTCTCTCTCTTTCTCCCTCCCTCTTCCTCCAATCAATAAAATGTTTTCAGTTGAGGAAGAGAGAAAGGGAGGGAGGAAAAAAAAAAGAAATGGCAGATTTGGGAGTCAAAGCCAGTTCAAACTGACTCCAAAAGCCTGCCCCCAGATAAGATAGGTAGTCAAACTCTTTGAACCTCAGTTTGTTTACCTGCATAAAGAAAGACCTCAGGACAAGAAGACTGGGTTTCTCCAAAATTTGACAGTTTGCCAGAGGCAAACAGAGCTGAATTCAAACCCCAGACCTACTTAACTCATCAAGCTTAAGCAAATTTCTTAACCCTCTTAACCTGCCATCTCTTAATTAGTGAGATAAATATGGCCACGTTATGTATCTCAATGGTTACGGTAACGGTTTAATAAGGAAATGAATGACCACTTACACAGGGTTTGACACCTGGTATATTGTAATAAATCATGGTGATAGTAATGTTATTGTTAATAATAATTTTTCATCTGGTCTGGCCACTTCTCTGTGAATTTATACTTGGATTATTTTAATTGTCAACTCACCACATCTTCGGTATGTTCTCTTTCAGATGTTGAGAACCAAGTACCTTGAAATAACTCTCCCCACTTTGCCCAAGGAAAGGGAAACTGAGTCTCAGAGCTGCGGATGGTAGGCAGAACTAGTGACAAGAACTCCAGCTCCAATAGAACCTGTGCAGCACATGCGTCATTGAAAAACCTGCCTCCCCCCACCCCTCCCTCCAACACGTTATGTCATAAATCCAGCAGAGAGGCTTCTTGATAGCTTTTATTTTTTCCCTGAATTTCTTTCAGCCACTTATTTCCTCAGTGTTAACAGCTTTCACTGTAAATAGCTTCTCTACACAGTTCAGAAAATCCTTTTCTAGTCCTTTACAAAAATAGATTTCTTGATGGCTACAAAGAAAGTCCATGACAGGAGAAAGCGTTTCTCTCCTTGACGGTAACCAGACAGCAGTTTGAAAAGAAACAACTCATCACTGTGGCTATCATTTCTCCTAAAAATGTAGGTCTCTTTCCCACCCCCAAAGGATAAGGCAGATATGTACCTTTCCTCTGGCAGTTTAAGGGGTGTGGGGTGAGGTAGAGAGGGCTGAAGGGCCTGTGAAAAACAATGTTCTGAGGCCTGAAATGGCCAGGGTGCTACAAGTTTGTTGATTGACTATTTTTTGCTAAAGATAGTTTTGAGATGCATGACTTTGGGCTCAGTTATTTAACTAGAAGCCTCTGTTTTCCCTTGAAAGGCGGAATGATAGCCATGCCTATGTATTGCTGGCTGTGAGGGTTAAACTTCAACATGGTTAACTGACAATGAATGATTCATGTGTATGTTAGGTAAAAATAATAAAAACCATTTTTCAACAATCATAAAATGAGTAATATGTGCCAGGCAGGGGCACCCTGGGAGACACCAAGCCTCTGTCTTCCAGGCTCAGCCCTTGTATGAGGTATGGGGAGGGCAACTAGAAAAATACCAAATTGCAATATAAAACACAGCAAACCAAGCAGCTGTTACTACAAGTCTAGCATGGAGCCACATTTTAAGAAACTTCAGTGTAACAACCATAAATAACTAAAGTATTTATTTTCCTCGAAGCCTCTGTATATATACCAAATGGGGATTCCCATTCATAACCATCAGCAAACGCTGAAATTCTCTCACACTCCCCTCCCTCATTCAGACCTGGCTGCAGGCCTTAAAATCTTTTGCCTTTCCTTCATTCCAAAATCAACTTTAAAAATACCAATAAAGATCCATCTTTCTCTAAATCAGCCCTTAGCCCAAACAGGCTTTTCCGTTATCCTCCTCCCTCTGGCTTAATTCCTATCCACTGAAGCCCAAGGTCCCCTTTCAAATGCTCTAATCCACTTTACTCGGATTCTACACCCTAAAGACAGACCTGGGAGCTGGCAGTAGAAATCAGCAGAGGGCAGGGGAATGGGGTGAATTGGAAACAATCACAAATTAATATAATTTTCTTTATTCCTGTCCCAGGTATAAAGAACTGCTAGATTCTAATACATGCCTTAAAAGAATAGGTACAAACCAGATGCTGTGTGTTATGCCCTGTTGAGGCAGCTGTGTTGGTTTGGTTAGGGGAGGGGATAAAAGGTTTAAGTTTCTGTATTTGTACCAGTTAAGAGAAGAAAGAAGGGATGGAAGGTATGACCCCTCAAGTGAAGCAAGGATTTTCAGTTCCAAAGCGAAGTATGTTTGGACTGATTAAAATAGTCTAAGAGAGAAACTGAGGCCAACAGGATAGACACTGCCCTTTTAACTTAGGGGAAGACTCAGAATGGTGGGTATAGCACTGGCCACATTTCTCAAGACCATCAAGGACCACCCTTCCCAGACACAGGATAAGTCACTGGAATGTAGGGTTTAACTCATTATTATTTTATTGTTATGTATGCCAATATGGAAATAAGTTAGAATTTTATTTGAAATTGAGAAGACTTGATGGTGTGTCTTCTACATGACATGGTCTAGCTCTGACAATTTGTGGAAATGCTTCTTCAGCTTCCTGAGAAGCTGTCAGGAGACAAAACCCACCATATTTGTTACAGTGACAGGGAAAATTTAATATACAACGTTGTTAACTAAGGACAAGGTTATAACCAGGTGACTGAGAGTGTTAAAAGGAAAGCCAGGTATAATGGAGCTAGTGAATGAAGAAGCACTTCCAACTCTAGAGATGAGGAACAAAGGGAAGAAGTTGTGATTATTTACATTTGGAAATATAAAAGGAGAGCTGAAACTCAGGCTCTTAGGACAAGAACCTAGACCTCTTAGAATAGGCTGCCTGCCCCCTGATGAAGTGCCTTTGAACTTGGAAGAGAAATCACATGGGCCTGAGACCCAGACTCCTTTACATGGGTTGCCAGGCAGCCGGTGCTGGCTCCTGTGGGTATGTGGAGGTCAGCATGAGAGAATGAAGAGGAAGGAATGAAGAAGCTGATGCTATAAGGGTTGGCAAAAACTGTCCACAAGCTGCCACCACAGAAAGGACCTGATGCTCTTGAGGCAGAGCGGCTCATCTGGGGTGATGTTTTAGGAACTACAAGCAGACAAAGAACAACCCAAAGGTGCCTCTCCCATTTTGACCAATTCCAACATACAGGCATTCCTGCGACTAGCTCTACCCCTACCCATTTTGATTTGTTTATTGAAACCAAGAAATACCCCCACATTCCAACTAAGCTTCTGAAACTTATCAGAGGAGTCCTACCTAAAAGAGAGACGATCCCAGCAGTATCACTGAAGCTAAGAGAGGCAAAAAAGATGGCATTTGCGGGTGGGGGTGGCAAGAGGAGCAATCAGTAAGGCTTCCTGAGAAGGGTGGAATCTACAACAGCATGGAGCTCCCACACTTGGGAGATCAGAGGAGACAAGTTCTAGGAAGAGCACCACACACAACACATGATAGGGGACGAGTAGAACGTGTTTGTGACAAACAGGCTAGTTGGCCTAGAGCGTAAGAAAGAAAACTAAGATTTCAATCTCACTGGTATCTGCATGGCTGATGCTTTCTCCAATTTCATCTCTGACATCATCTTCTCAAAGGGGTCTTGCCTAGCCAATGTCCCCAGTCACTCACTGTCACAGGCTTGTTTACCGAATGCACAGCCGATTTGTAATTTCATTGTTTTTAGCCTGTATCCCCCGGGAATGAGAACATGCTGTAAGAAGCATCCTTGTTCATCTTGCACTCCAAGTCCCCAGCGCCCACAAAAATGCCTGTGTGACACGGGCCCTCAGCAAATTCTCTGGAGTGAGCAGGTGCTGAGACTAACAAGCGAAGCTGGAGCAGATGGTGGAGGGTGCAGACGCTGGACCTTACCCGGAAGGTAACGCAGAACTAGACACCAACTGTCACAGCTATGGTGTTAGGCGATTCACCAAGTCTAACGGAGGCAGAGACAGTCGGCAGGCCCCAGGGACGGGAAGAGCAGCATAGGACACCACTGAAAATGTCCAGGTCATGCTTATTTACTCCACCTAGCAATCTCAATGAGTGACTTTCTGAATTTGCTCAGGTGAAAGGAGAATTGTGGGGGGAGGGGGGAGTTGATAACTCTTTCTCTGTCAGAATGGGCTGTTCTGCAAAGACTTCCATCTTTCTTCAGACAAGGTTTTGTAACCATACCCCAATAATGTCTTACACATGCATCTATAACAGCTATTTTCCCCCAGGTAATGGCTTTGAAAAGAGGACAGTGGAATGGCTGCTCAATCAGATCATGAGAGCAGGGTGATTCTCAAAGCTCCAGCAACAAAGCCTGCATTTCACGGTATTTCACAGGCTGTCCCACTCCAGGGGTCCCACATCTCTGAGCCAGAGTCGGCCAGCCTTATCTTGGGCCACACAGCCTCTTGCTGGTCCAAAACATTCTCTCCCCACAGACTACATTTATTCAGTCTTGATTGGTTTGTTTGTTGTGTTTTTTCTCACGTTTTCCTATTTGATATGAATAGTAACAATTTGTATTGTTTGGGGCTTATTTTTTTTTCTTAGATGTTTATTTGGAAATATGAAGTACTAGTTTATTCATTTTCACTATTGTATTATTTTCTCCTTGAGCCAATATCTTGCCGAGAAACATTTCATTTCATTCTAATTATTTTGGGTTTTACATACAGTGTTGTTACATTGGACACTTTTTCAAATGATTCCTTGTGCAGAGAGCCATGGCGGGGGGTGGGGGTGGAATGAAACAATTTTAATACAACAATAATAAATCAAAAAAAGATTTTTAAATGATCTCTTGTGCAAATAGGAAGTAATTTCTGAGGTATATGTATACCTTCTGCATACCCATAAAAATTGCTTATTCACAAGTATAAAATAAATACTCAACTTTACAAAATTTAGCCAACTTGTAAACAACAGGATTTTTGCCAATTCATGTTCCCATCAGTGGTCTGTAAGAGTTATCATTTTTGCCACATCCTCGTCAAATACCTGGAGTTTTCCAAATACAATTAAAGAATGATATTTTATTGTTACTTTAATTTACATATGCTTGGTAGTTTGAGAGGCAAACGTTACTTACAGAACATGCTTTCATATCATTATACTTCATGTTTCCTCTTTTTTGAATGGCATCTTCATTCTGTTGTGCCCCTGTGTTAACTAGCCTTTTTTCATGTTGACTTGTAGGGGGTCTTTGTAAACTTTTTATACAATTATTGGTCAGTCTTATTCATGTAAGTAACTATTCCAAACCTGTTGTTTGTATTTGGGTTATTTAAAATTTTGAAACAGATCACACATAATTTATGATTTGTGGTTTTTCTGACTAGTCTAAAAAAAAAATCTTTCCAAATCCTGATTATCTTAAATATAGTCTCATATTATATTCTTAAAGTTTTAAATGTTGATGTTCACTTGTATACCTTTACTATTTGGAATTTAATCTGCCTTCCCTTTTTTTTCTGCCTCTTTTCAGGAACTCTGCTCTTAAGTAGAGATCCTTGATTCTTTCCACACCCTCAATCTAAACTCTGATTCCTTACAGGACAATTTAGTTCCCACCTCCTTTGTAAGCTCCACTGCTCTCTTTTCCCCCTCTGGATTCCTATGATACCACTCACGGGGATTGGATTTAATTATTGCTTATTCAGGGACTTTAAATTCATTACCCTGCAGTGGCAGGAACTTAACCCAAATAGTTAAGGTGGAACTGAACTAGGACAATGTAAGGTATAGATACTGAAGCAGTAATTAACAATCTTTGTCATCATGTGGGAATGTGGGCCCAGAGTTGCTAATCATTTGAAATTATACAGGTGTTAGTAGTATGAGGAATCTTTATTTTTATTTAAAAATCTCTATTTTTATAGGTTGGAAAGTGATTATTTTCATTTAAAGATATTCATTTCCAGTAAAATAAATAAAATTTATCTATGTATACTCTAAATGTATCTCTTTGGCCTTCAGTCTGTCTTCTTTGATTTATCTTTGTCTAATCATTCTATAATTTCTACTCACTACTTGTCTCCTAAATAAAAACTGAAGCCATTCAAATACCGAGATCCTGCTTACTATCTATGACAGATCCAATCTTAAGAAGACTGTAACTTCTCAAGAAATTCACAGTTGCACCTTGGTTGGCAGGAGACCTTATAACCATACCTTTGAGCATACAATTATTTCCACAGTCTAACAGAAAGAAGTTTAAAAGATAATTCCACATGTTGATATAACCAGTTGCCTTTCCACCAGTTTTATTTCCATCCAGATACATCTGCAGAAAATGGCAAATGGACAGAAACCTTCGTCCAAAGTCCAGATCATCTTAACGCCTACAGGCCAGGATGCAGTAGGTTAAAAACCTATGATAATAGCATCAATCTATGTGCGAAAGAGAGGATTTGCACATACTTCATATATGCATTGATTCTAAGACTATTTCAAACATGCATATTGCTGTTTCATTTCTAGAGTTGCATCTCTCATACCTAAGTTGTCTCTTATTTTATACCTGGTCAAATCCTGTATAGCTCATTGTCATGGTTAAATTGACCTGAATTAGGTTTGTCCTGGAATATCCTTGAATAGGGTACTTAATTTCTCTGAACCTCTTTTTTACCCCATCTCTAAAGTTACAATAATATCAATTCCAATCTCACAATATAATACAAGGGTACTAAATCTACTCATCTTACTGTGTTGCTCAGATCAAATACGATTGTGATCAAACCTGTAAAGCTGTCTATAGGTAGAGTAAAATAAATTTGAAGTATGAAACACTGGGGAAATGTACATACAATGTCACTCAAATATTATCATCATCAGTTTTAGGACTCTTTTGGTCTGCTATTCAGATGTCTGTTGGCCCTCCAGAACAGGTGGAAAATTTTCTGATCGATTTTCTTTCTTATTGATATGCGAGTGGTTTTCTCCTGTGAGAGACCATTCTACCTTTCACAATGCCCATCTCAGTGAGGGGTCTGGGTGGGAGCTTGCATTGAGCTAAGGCAAATCATATCCACTGAAACAGAACAAATAATTCCCAATAATATTCCAAGACCTTTCACAAAGCAAACATATAAAAACCTTCAAGGTCAAGTTTTGAATGAATCTCTTCACTCGTGTCTGTTTATGGCTTCCTGCTTGGTCCCCCTGTGTCTCTGTATGGATGATGCCCTGTGTGAATCCTTTATTATTTTTACTGTAGGCAAGTCTGTGTGCTCAGAGCCATGTCTACACAAGTAAGCTTTACTATGAATCTATGTTTGTATGTCTGTCTTTGAGTGTTACATATCTTTGTATACCTATATCTGTGTATACTTGTGTTCGTGTGCATTTGTGTCTATACACCTATGTTGCTAATATGTGCATCTACTCCACGTGCCTATGCTGGTGAACATCTTGGAATATGACTGTGTCTGAAGGTATACCTGGGGCTCCAAACCATGTGTGTGTGTTTGAGCATCTTTGTTTGTCTATGTCAATGAAACTATATTTGGACTAACCTATGTGCCTGAGTTTTTGTGTAGCAAAGAAAGGATTGAAGAACTTTTACTTGGACCAGCAATGCTCCAACACAATTCTGTGGCTATCAAACTGATCCCTCAGAAAGCACTGTTCAGAATTTGGCTGCAAAACAGAATCTCTTGGATGATTTTAAGGCCAGATTGATAATGACATCCTATTCCTACCAAGTTGTAATCACTTCTTTTCTGGTATGAGGTCCAGGCATCAGAAATCTTTTATTATCCCTCTCCTCCCATAGCCCTGGTTGGTTCTCATAGGAAGCCAGGCTTCACCATACTAGAGAAAAGACCAAAATTCTTCATGCAAAGCATCAATGTGCTATGTCATTACTTCTATAGCAGTAGAATAGAAAGGGGAATTAAATCTTCTGCAGAAAATGACTGATCCCCTCCTTTCCTGCTGAGGGGGGAGGTGCCCCACCAGAGGGACCTATGAGAGAACAGCAGCATCCTGACCTATGAATATAACTGGAGGGAGACTCCCCTCCCAGCCTCCTGTCTCTGGGACAGCACTTGCTTGCTCCGACATATAGCTCTGTGTAATTAACATGACAAAGTGTTTTCTTTACAATGTAAACTCTTCACATAAACTATGGGCCTTTGGCAAAACAAAAAAAAGAGGATTTATTAGTATAATAAAACAAGCACTACATAAAAACTTAATTGCATGTTTTGGAGCATTCTTTACAGAGTAATGAAAAGAGAATGGACAGTAAATAGAACAAAATTGATAGCCTTGAAGGATGGTGATCTAAGGAGAGAGGGGATCTAAAAGATGGGAGAAAATAAAACTGCAGATGATTAACCCTGGAAGGCACAGACTCTTTTAGACCAAAAAAAGATCTTGCATAAATTAGAAGCCCACTTTCCCCCAGGATTCAGCCTTGTTTACTTCTTCAGCTTCCTTTTTTTTTTTCAGTGAACATCCCAGAAGCTTGTCTGATGTCCATCTAGCACGTCTCCCACCTCAGACTTTCACACACAGAGATGCTCTCCATGATTTGAACCTGCCACCCATAAACATGGACTCAGGTGGACAGACAAGAGGAAAAGCAGCCTTAGAAACATTCCCTGGTTCCACGATTGCATTAAGCTATGAGAAGCAGAGCAAAGTGCTGAGTATATGTGTGTGGAACAAAGGAATGTTCATTTACATGTTGAACAAAATGTCAGAACAGAAAGAGCAGCTCATAGGGCTCTCTCAAAGGAACCTGACACACACAAAGGAGCAAAAGGAAACTTTTTAACAAGCCCACAGTTATCGGCCCACAGGGATATGTCTTGGGAACAAAATATTTACAAAACCTCACAAGGAAGATATTATTTCTGATGGTCTCAACTGCTTTCCTCGACTACCTAATGAGACAGGTGTATTTATTACTCCAATTTCACTGATGAGAAAACCTAAGCCCAACAGGTCAAATAACATACAAGGTCTGACAATATGAAACTGGTGAAACCTGAATTACAATTCAGATCACAAAAAAAAAAAAAAAAAAAAAGATCATGTGCTTAATCAATATACTACCCATTCATTCTCCATACACCAAGGACAAAATAGTAGAGCAACTGATAAAGTATTTTATTTTTTTAAGAATTTTTTTTTATTAATTACTTTTAATAGAGAGGAGAAGGGAGAGAGGAAGGGAGGGAGACACATATCAATGTATGGATGTCTTTCACCTGCCTCCAGCTAGGGACCTGGCTTACAATCTGGTTATGTGCCCTGGCTGGGAATCGCTGATAAAGTATTTTAAAGCAAATAATTTAAGGCAAAATAAAATTCACCTCTACCCTGAATCATCTCTTTGGCCTTCAGTCTGCCTTCTTCCACTTATCTTTGTCCATTCATTTTCCCTTTTATCTTTAATATACAAGTATACAAGATGTTTATCTTGAATATGTATACAAGATGTTTATTGACAAAATGAGGAATGCCTTAATGTGGAAGGCATTCTTATTAACTGCCTCCCTTGGGAATTTTTCAGACATAAAAGATGAGCACTTTGTAGAACGTTGTTCAAAGACTCTGGAATCTATCCAGTTCATATCTCACAACAACATTGAGAAAATCAGTTTTCATTAATACATGATTTGTCCTGTCATAGGTCAATGGCGGGACTACAACAAGTACTCAGGACAATCTTACCTTATGTGTTACTCCTTTTAGAACACTGTTCTGCCTTAGCTACTCTTTAGGATGTCTTGACAAAGCCTATTTGGTAACATAACTTGCTGACCTCATGAACCTTTTGTTGGACCATTTGGCCCCAAGAAATTTTGCTTGCATGATCTACAACAAATTTATCAAAAGGATCAAAATAGTTCTCTTCTCCTTGGAGGAAACAAGGACTCAACCTTCTTTTTTCTCACACTCCATAATCTGAAAATGGTTTTTGCAGCCATTATGTAAATCCAGTCACTAAACAGAAATTGCATTTAGTTGGCAGTATTACTTTGACTTTTAATTTAGCATGACAGACCTCTTTTGTTAGGGTGGAGAGGGCGCTACTAAATGGCACATGCCCACAATCTATGATGAAGTCAAACCTCTTTAAGAGTTAGGAAGAACGACCTGGCTGGTAGCACAGTGGATAAACGCACCAGCCTGCAAACCCAAAGGATGCTGGTTCAATTCCCAGCCAGGGCACATAACCAGGTTGCAAGCCAGGTCTCCAGCCAGGTCTGTGGCTGGAGGCAGGTGAAAGGCAACCATACATTGATGTCTCTCTCCCTCTCTGCCTCTCTCCCTTCCCCTCTCTGAAAATAATGAAATCTTTTTTTTAAAAGTGAGGGAAAAAATGAAAAAAGAGGAAGAAAATTTAACAAAAAGTAAAAAGATTTCCATAAATAAAATGAAAGTTTTAGAAGTTCATACAATATTTGGTCATTTAAATGAGCTCATTATTGGAAGTAAGCAGTACTAACTGCTACATTGATTCTACTTATCCCACATATTTAACAACTTTTTATCTGACCCATGTGCTTGTTTCTTACACTCATCACATACTCCCCACCCCACCACCATCTATGTATTTCCATGTGTAGCCAGCTATCTGCAATAAAGAAAAACAGGCTGTGACCTACTATAGAAAAACTGGACTTGAGAAGCAATGGTGCAGGGTTGCCAGATATGGAGATGAAGGAAAGCAAACATCATAATTACCATGGGCTGAAGGAGGTCATCAAGAGGGCATGACCTCTGGTTGACCAGCAAGCTGGACCTGAGTAACTGGGGCTTCTCACCACCTTGTACTGTCCTTGAAACATACATTCTGCCCATCTTTTCCACCTGAGGGTTCTTTTCAAGGGCTGAGCCTTGAGAGCCATGTGCTGTTGAGACCAGCTGGACAGTGTGCCCAAACCTAGTTAATGCCTCTCAACTGTTCAAGTTCTGGTCAGTGGAAGCAGCGTTCCACTGTCCTTTGCCTACCTAAGACAAGCATTGTGTGTTATTTCCGTATTAAACCTGCCACCTACCAGACTGGGGTAACCTGCCTGCTTTGGAAGAGTGGTTTCAGATTTCACCCAGGAAGCTCCTGAGTTTGTGAAGCAACACCTTGGCAGTGATTTAAAAGCTCCCACTGAGAAACTCACCGCTTAACACTGGCAGAACTCAAATGGGCAATATTTGTATGCTTTGACTCATTAACCCAGACTGAACATTTACTTTAAATAAAGGAAATCAAATGGAAATGTTTGCTATTATTTCCATTTTCCATGAATATTTACAGAATGAGCACATTTTCATAAATTACCAGAAAAAAACTTATGAGGAATTGTCTGGTAAGGATCTTTTAGTGGAAACATTTTAACCGCAGAGACATTTGAAAGCCACTGAAACAAATTTCAATCCAAGACATGTAATTCCTTGATTTGTTTGTAGTTTGGGGGGTCTTCATTAATATATGACAGATATCCTTAGGTTTAAGATTTTTTCCTATTTATGTATCTGTTGCTTTAATATAACAAATTTTTTCCTATTTATGTATCTGTTGCTTTAATATAACAAATTAATGAAGTATATTTTTAAAATTCACAAAGTATGATTTAGGGACTCCATAAAATGTCCATGGTATTTTGAAGAAGGTAGGAAGAAGATACAAAACAGTATCACAGTATGATGCTATGTTTTTGTTAAAATATGCATTGATTGACCAAGGAGTTACAAGGAATGATGTCTATGTTTACATGACACTTCTTGATCTAAAAATTCATCAAGTGGCATTTTAATCCCACATTATCCTGGTGGATTATGTGGAACAGATGTCATCATGCCCATTTTACAGATGAGGAAATGCCACTTGGGATGTCACCCCCAATGACAAAATCTCTCACAGCACAGAGAGATACCTTCCTGAGAGCTGGTCTTGAAAGCCTTTATGGAGGTCACATAATTGAAGAGTCCAGATTGGTTGACCACATGGCTAGAGTGTCAACTCCATGAGGGTAAGACTGAAACGATCATGGCCATTATTGATTCATTAGCACCGAAACAACACTCACTCACTGCTGAGAAAAAACAGATGATAGAAATGAACAGAATGCAGCTGACTGTGAGGATCAGGCAGGCGTGGGCACCCACAGCCTCCCTCACCAGGAGGTCCAGGAGCAGCAAACAGCCCTCTGGAAGACTTGGGGTCATGTAGTGGAATTCGCTGAGGTCAGGAGAAGTGGGAGGGGTATCTTTCCCCTCCATCAGCAAATATTTATCTAACACCCACTGTAGGGCAGGTGATAGCCTGAATACTTGACTTCTCTAGCCTGGTTCAGGCCCTCTCAGGGTTTCCCAGGATCATAGCCAGGGCCATGCTGCCCAGACCCTCCCTTCAACCCCCTTCCCCTCAGGCCTGCAGCCAGGAGACATAGACTGACTAAGACTGCCCAAGACTGCTCAGGCAGGACCTCAAGAGTACAGCTGAGCTCCCTGTATTGGAGAACTAGCATATATGAGGTCTGTCCAAGTACGGAGCCAATGTGATTATAATTAAAACAGCCTCTGTATAACCTAGCAGATGATGAAGGTGGCTTGATACTTTCAGAACAGACCTTGTATGACACTGGTTAGGTAAAGTATTTTAATTATATGCACATAAATGCACTACAATAAAACTTAAACTATCCGTGTCTTCAGTTGACTTTATATGAATATCACCATAAGTATGCATTACTTGGACAAGCAGAGAAAAGAAAAAAAGCTTCTTCACGTCTTCAAAATGTTAACCACATGATCTCACTTCCAGGATTTCAAGGATCAACCTTGCCTTTCTGTCTGTCTACACACAAGGGCCTTGAACTGGGATCACTCTCAAGTGGGAAGCGGTGCTGGAGTCCTTCTTTCCCCACTGGAGCCAGAACAAGAGTCTAAAGAGCATGAAGAGCTGGATGCAACTCTCAGTTACAAACCTCCCCTTCAGAGGCAGAGGCCCCAGTCCATCAACAGAAGCCCGAGGTCTGCATCCTAGCAGTGTTGCGCTTCTCCTCCTCCAAAGGGCATGGTCAGCGAGCAGCGGGTCCTGGGAGCACGGACCCTCTCAAGGGCAACCCCTGCTGCCCCAGGAACGGATCCCTACTTGACCTGCAAGTGCTCAGTGGGGAGTGAAAGCCATGCCCTCCAAGGCAGGATGCCCCCTGGCTGCTCTCTAAGAGCCTGAGAAGTATTAAAACACCAAGAAAATGGAATCCTAAAAAGCCTCCCTGTCAACTGTTATTTTAGCATTTATTTCTAAGTCCAGTTTAACCACTCCACACGAACAGCTGCAATCAGGGCATATAAATGCCTTCCCCTGTCAACGGAAAATAGGGGCTTCAGATGGGAGAAGGGGGAAGCGAGATCCACATGGCCCACCAGGGTAAATTCTCCCTTTAAGGGGCTGCAGGAGAGTTTATCGCTGACTGTGGGGCTTTGAGGACAAGCTGATGTTCCTAGAACTAAACCTAGGACATGGGGAACAAAAATGAAAGTGAGGAAGGGAACTGGATGGAGGGGCAGGAGGAAACGAGAAGTGCTATGTGTGAATTTAGGGAGGTTATAAAGATAGTGAGCAGCCGTCCCCTTTCAATATGAAATCTTACTCTTAAATGCCAAAGTCAGAGCATAAAATATCCCCTCCTAGGACCATCTGCAGCTCTTAAAATTTCTCCCATAAGAACTTCCTTCCATGGCAGTAATTTCCTATCATTCCCACCACAGCCCAGACAGATGAAACCGCTTTCATCATTTTCCTTTGAAGAGGCAGGACAGCCAAGACACACAAGACCAGCGCAAGGTCACCTCTCTGAGACAGCCAGAGGCAGACCTGTGCTCTTCCACCAAGGGAGGGGGCGGCCAATGACAGCTAGGGGCGGACCTGGCCCCTAACCTGCAGTTGTAAATAAAAGCTTCTGGGGGGAACCCAACCACATTCATCCTATAGCTACTTCCGAGCTCTGATCTCGGAGTTATTAGGACAAAAGCCAACGTGGTGGTCCAGAGGGCATAAAATATTTACTAATGGGCACCTACAGGAAGTGTGGTTTCTGCCACACATGCATGCACCCACCCCCTCCCTCCGAGTCATTACATGGCCCTTTTAACCCACAGGTTCACCTCTGATAATGCCTCAAGGGGTGGTTTGAGGCAGAGCAATTCACTAGGTTACAATTTTAAAAATTTATCAGGACTCCAGACCTCCTCTCCGGAGGGACTCATTTGTAAACTAGGCTTTAAGTTTCTTCTGCCTCAGCTCATGCAGTGAGCCACTGCCCGCTATAGCCAATGGATAACTTGTACTGCTTACATTTCGGGAAAAGAATAATGCCTCTAAAAATACTCCTTAACCATAGATATGACTTATGATTCATTTACCTGAATCTGGTCCCCTCCCATGCCCATCCCTCACATCCGTCTTCCCAGCCTGATTCTTGGTTCTGTCCTGTCCTGTCCCCTCCCTCCATCCACCCCACAACCTAGCTGCTTGTCTCTTGCTCAGAACAATTTCATTTTCTCTTTCCCGCAGGTGGTGAGGCTTCCCACCCAGCTGCCAAAAGAGATGCATCATGCTTTTCCCCACAGATCCAGGTACTTTATTCCAAGGACCCAGGTGCTCCTCCTCCCTGGGGGCCAGTTCAGAGTGAGAAACCAGAGGAGTGAAAACAGAGAGGAAGGGGGGAATTCGGATTCTCCCTGAATTATAGTCCGACTGTGCTGTTTTCATCTGTTTTTCCACCAGGTTGCTACTATACAAGAGGGGACCTGCCTGCTTCGTCCACCTTTGGTCCACCCGCCAACACAGTGCCTTTCACACACCTGACAGTCACAAATATGTGAACCATAAACACAATCAGATCTAGGCCTTGCCCAAGACCTGAGAAGAATAAATTTGGCCTCAAAGATTGGACTGGCCAAAAAGTTCACTTCATTTTTTTTCATACCATGGCTCTAGTAGCACTTAGTTGACTTCAACCTCATTCAAAACAATTGTGTTAGATTGCATTGTGACAGCTGTCCTATCAGCGTGCACTTAAAAACTTACCAAAATTGGTGAATTTTTGTGCAGCCATTTTAATATTGAAGATGGAAAAGAATACATGTTTTTGGTGGATTATGCTTTACCATTTTAAGAAAGGTAAAAATGCCACTGAAACACACAAAAAAGAAATTGTGCCATGTAGGGAAAAGGTGCTGTGACTGATCGAACATGTCAAAAATGGCTTGTGAAGTTTCTTGATACTATCGACATTCTGGCCAAATAGTTTTCTGTGAGACTATCTTATGCATTGGAAAATGTTTAGCAGCCTCCCCAGCCTCCACCCCTGGAAGCCAAGAGTGGAAGATACCCGACATATTCTAAATAGCCAAATCAACAAAGTTATTGGTAAAATAAAAAATGAGTTTTATTTTTTTGAAAAAACGAAACACGTTTTGGCTAACCCAATATATATATATATATATATATATATATATATATTTTTTTTTTTTTTTTGTCAGCAATTACAATCACTGTGCCTACTATGGTTTTTTCCTTGAAAAGAAGCTCAGGCCGGAATTTAAAACCAGAGTCCTGGATCCACGCAGTCTGAGTAGAGGGGAGAGCCTGGGCGCAGGGGGAAGAAACACTGACAAGACTCCGTTTCCAGCCCCATCTTCCTGCAACCGATATTGCGTTCAAATATGTTCTCCTTCATGGAGATCAGCCTTTCTAGAAACCAAAACCTAGACTAAAATTCTCTTAAGTTTAATTCCCTTTCCTTGCACTTCTCTCAGAGGTGTTTGTTGTTCTTTTTGTTGTTGTAGCACAGGCAAAATTTTGGAGAATAAGAACATATCAGGTCACACCACCATGCAACGTCAAGTTTTTGTGAAGCTGAACAGTCAAATCTCTTCTTACCTTGTATCCAGCAGCAGCACAAAGGATTTGTCCCATGTTTTGCTTCAGCAGAAAAGTAGGCAACCAAAAATTTAACCCACGAAGTAGAAAAACAAGTGACCCCTTCACGTGAGTGAAATGATCAAATGAGCCGCTGGTGCAGTGTGGGCCCCAGGCGCCCTGGGAATGGGCTTAAATAGGCACAAATCATCCGTGAGAGCCAGCCTCCCCTAAATTAATCTGCACGTGGGCCCTGAGTAGACACACCTGCACTGGGTCAGTCCCTGCCCTTTCTGGGATCAAGTCTACACTCACATCATTTACCACGACTCCTAATTGCCAAAGTCCAGTTTCAAGCCAAGGTGTTAGATCCCTGGGTCTTTTCCCTCAATTTTAGAAGCACCTCTCTTATCAATCAAAGACTTCTGGTCAGATAGCTACATTAAGACTCAGTGTACGCAATATGGGAGTGTATGTATGTATGTGTGTACATGTATAAATAGAAGTATATATGGGAGTACATATGGGAGAAGAGGTGACTATGCCAGGTGCTGTTAACCTAAATATCCATCAACAGTTGAAAGGTAATTAAATCCAACAGTAATTAAAAATAAAAAAGTAAGTATATCCATCTCAATAGTTCTCAACTTGGCTTCCAATTACATTCATCCCCAGACTAATTAAGTGAGTGTCTGCAGGTACAGGTGTGGCGTGGGTGTTGTTTCCAAAATTCCTCAAATGATTATAATGTGCCTCACATGTTGAGAAACACACTTATGTAAAACTTGAAAAAATATATATAAATAAATAAGTTTGGAAACACTATAAACAGTATCATACCATTTTGTTCCAAAAGTTTTACCAACTTAATTGTGAGTGAATATTTTTAAAATAAGCAAAGAAAAAATTGAAATATGGCAAAATGTTACAAAGATGGGTTCATAAATCCACTAGTGTCCATTATGTTACCTTACAATACTTTATATATGATAGTATTAAAAATAATGTAAAGCTTTTAAAAACACATTAAACTTAACTCCCAGATACTTTTGGAAAGGGGGACAATTTTTCGTTTTCACCCTTCAGTGTATTCTTTTGGTACTTTTAAATTTAATAAAACAAGTATTTCTTTGCTCTCCTTTCCTCCTTCCCTCTCCTTCTCATCCTCCCCTTCCTTCTCGCCCTCCCCACCCCATTAAAGTTGATACGAGAACAAATAACCTGTGAACACCTACTACCCTATAACCAAAAGTGAGAAGCTGGATTCTGATCAGTCTCTGCTGCCTGAAAACTGTCGGGGCTGAAAACTCTCAGGGATTTTTCACTTTCTCCAGGCTACTCTGGATGGTGATGGGGCAGCCTTCCTCATCCATTAGGGAAGGAAGCAGGGAAGGACAACAGGGACAGGGGGTTCAGAGTGCATTTCCTCTAGACAGTCCCGCTCACAGCCCAGGGAAAGGTCCCCAGTATGGGGACCATCTTTCACATTGGCACTTGCCCCTCAAAGAATTCAGCTTCACAAATGTTCATGCTGCTGTCACTAAAGTTTTGCAGATAGAATTTCATAACCTAGTTACTGGGAGGAAGAGAGGGGAGATCTGAGCTTAAAAAAAGACAGCTGGCACAGCAGTATCTCAATAATTTGTTAAGCTAGTTAAAGAAAAAAATAGATATTAGGTAAATGCAGGCAAATAAAATCAGCAGCAGTTCTTTCAAGCTAAAATCTTGACTGAAATCCTTCTTTATTTTCGACTGGGGTATTCTGACACCCTGAGCCAGGGATGGCTGTAAACTGACCCAGTCTTTTAGCACAGCAATCTGATAACATGTAACAAAGGCATTACAAATTATATCTCTAATTGAGCTGATGGCATTGATATTGCAGTAAAATTATTGCTACAAATCAGGGTCCAAGCAGATGGGATTATTTCTAACTATCCATCAATAGCGATCCATCGTGTTTTTCTAGAATTAGTCATTTTAGTCAGCAAGAGGCCAGCAGAGAAGACATAGCTGCAGTTGGAAGGGCAGGACTCCTGGTCAATAGTCAGCATAAGTTCAAGGGCCTTCTTCCTCATGACACTTTTCAGAGCCTTAGGTTACTGTCAGCTTTCCCCTTAAATAGGCTGCTGGAAGCATAGTCTATCTGTTGACTCTTTGAAGCCTAAATAGGATGATGAGTTGGAAAGAAAACTGAACTTGGCTAGTTTTGCAAAAGTTAGAAATTGGACCCTGACTGTGCTGGACTCAGAGGATGACAGAGAGTTGGAGCCCTGAGATCTGCATTTTAACAAACTGCAATGGTGCCATTCCAAAAATAGTCACCAATGATCTGTAAGGCCCCTTCCTGGTCTGATGATCTGCTACCAACTTTTGGGGGGTAAAAACATGAGTTCTGAAGTGATCATGTGTTATGTTTACAGAATAGTCCATTGAATATAGCTGACTCCTTTTCATCATTCACATTTCAGTTAAAATATTCCCTCCTTAGAAAGTATTTCCTCATCAACCCAATCTCATTTCCCCTTCTGACACCCTTTATCACATCACTCTACTTATTAAATTTACATGATTTATCATTATTCAAAATTACTTACTCATTTTGGATATTGGTGGTTTTATCTCCTCTCTTTGTCCAATAAATAACACTAAACATTGTTAATATTTATTTAATGAATGAGTGAGTGACTATGTCAAGTACTTTTCACACACTGATTAATAATTGCAAATCCCTCTGGCTCTGAGAAGTCAAGTAACTTGCTCAAGACTATGGATTTATTTAATAACTATATGAATAATAAGATTGAACTTACTCTCTTTGGCTTCAGAGTCCAAGCTGTTTTCAGTACACCACCCTAAATCTGAGGATGGACACCTCTTTGTCTGGCCCACCCATCTCTATCTCCTGCCTAGCCCAAGATGTACAAGCGAGGCTGCCATTGACATGTGTGTGCTGTGTTCCCACCACACCCATGTCTCCCATTTTCAAGACCCAGCTCCTGTAAAATATTAGACTTAGATCCAGGAGTTAGGTCAGCTGTCCTTGCTACTACTATCAACACAGTGCTTGGCATGTTGGGTGCCCTCAAAGTACTGGATGAACTCAGTTACAATTATGATGACAGTCTACACAGCATAGCATTTTACTACATGTGGGATGTCTCATGTGTAGAATCTTCCTTGATTTCTGCAATAACCCAGGACAGATAAAGAAACAGACACAGAAAGCTCCTCCCAAGATTTGGTGGTATAATCTGGGCTGAAACTCAAACTTATTTCAACCTCCAAATCTTTCATTTAACATTTCTACTCAGTGAGCTGCAATCCAACATCTAGACCCAACACAAACTTTATCATCTCTGTCAGAACTCCGTGAAGACAGTTTATAAGCAGGTTTAGTCATAAAACTTGTAAACAACCAAAACGTTCTTTGAACAGGATAAGCAAATTATAGTACATACATGCAATGAAACAATATTCAGCAATAGAAGGGAATGAGTTATTACTTCATGGAAAAATGTGGATGGACCTTACAAGCACTTTGCTAAATAAAAGAAGTCAAACTCAAAAGTCTATATGTTGTATGGCTGCATTTATGTGGCATTATGGAAGAGACAAAACTAGGAGATGGAAAACTGGTCAGTGACTGTCAAGTGTTGAGGGAAGGGCCAAGAGTTGAGCCAAGAGTATAAAATATCAGCACAGAGGATATTTTAGGATGACGGAACTATTGCTTATAGTACGGGGCAATAGATATATGATGATACATTTGTCAAAACAGAACATTACAAAGAATACAAACTAAAATTAAAGTCAACCATAATGTTGGGGAAATCTCATACTACCATGAATTAATTAAATTTTATTTCAAATGTTTATTATAATCTCACTGAAGGGGATGAGAGGAAAGTAGCTGATCTAAATAACTCTAGAAGACAGTATTTTGACTAGTTACTATAAGGCTAAAGACAAAAACAACAATATGGAAATGCTATAGTTGGTAATTTTATCATAGTAGTATTGGTTAGCAATTCTGAAATGATCTTACCTGTATCTGTGGATGTAAACAAAAGTAAATAAGTGGAAGCAAGTTTTCCATTGTCAGGGGAAAGAAGTTCAAGTAAGCAAAGATGGGAGGCTAGAATGAACCCTGTGTGCTCAGTTAAATTCAGTGATCTCTCTCAGGGGGAAGTGTCATCCCCACTTTTTTTAAGTGTGGACTGCACATAGTAATTTCCTTACAAAGAATACTTTGAAAAGGGGACAACAGAGTAAATTTACAGTGGAGAAACCTGATAAACACTACCTCAGCTAGGTGATCAAGATTAACATCAACAACAATAATTCATGTTCATAGTATGTAGCCATGATACCATGTGATGAAAATGACACTTGACCTCTGTGATCTTCCTCCCTAATGCATATGGATTCATAATCATGACAAAACATCAGATAAATCCTAATTGAGGGGCATTCTACAAAATACCTGAGAAGTATTCCTCTAAAATTTCAATGTCATCCTAAACAAAGGAAACCAGAGAAAACTATCACAGCCAAGAGGAACTTACGGAGATGTAACAATTATATATGATGGGAGATCCTGATGTAATTCTAGAATAGAAAAGATATCTCAGGTAAAAAAAAAATCTGGATAATGTATGGACTTTGGCTAATAATATATCAACACTGGTTCATTAAGAACGTACCTATTAATGTAAGATATTAATAATTATTAATTAATTGGATGCAGGGAATATAAGAATTGTCTAAACTTTTATTTTCTCAATTTTCATGTCTATCTAAACTTACTCTAAAATATAAAATTATTTTTAATGTGTTTCTATTTGTGAATAAACATCAGACAAATACCAATTGAGAAACATTTTGCAAAACAGCTGATCAATTCTCTTTAAAAGTATCAATAATGAAAAAAAAAGAAGAAAACATTACAAAATTGTCACATACTGGATGTCTCAATGCGATGTGATATCTTGAATTTTGAGATAGCAAAACATTGGTGGAGAAGCTGTAAAAAGTGGATAACTATAGTTTAGTTAATGGTACTGCACTCATATTAGTATCTTCGTTTTGCTAACTATACCATGGTATTGTAAGATGTTAACATTTATCGAATCTGGGTGAATGGTACACAGAAATTCTCTCTACCTTCTTTGCTATGCTTCTATAAGTCTAAAATTATTTCAAGATAAGAAACATACAACTGTTCTAAAGATTATTCACATCCTATTTTTTTTCTTACCCAAACCTTAGAATAGATACCATTCTTCATAGTAAACATCACATGGAAGGTTTTACATTTGTTTCATGTACACCTTTTGAATAGAGGCATTCAAAGCAAAGAGAAACATGCTTCTCCAAGACAGCTGTTATCCTGCTCTAGTGCATGCTTCATCCTCAATCTGTTGTCTGACATGACCTAAGTGGCTGCAGGAACGCTTTTCGGCCAGTGTTTCCCTTTCAGGAAGGACAGAACCATTGTCTGTATTTTCCATCTAGAGAAATAACACAGTAATTAAGACACACAAAAAGATAGACAGTAATTTTCATAGTATTTTAGAGGAACAAAATAAGCTCTTCCTCAGCATCAGGTATTCACATGCTGAAAACAAACAAACACACACCTCTTAATGTGTTTGGGGGGGGTGTCATTATTGAATATAAGTCTTCACAGAAGAGAGATTTCACTAATAAATAATATGAGTACTCATATTTAACAAATATTGTCATTTACAATTTATTCTACAAATCTTACCCTGTCACTCACTCCATTTCTATGTCCTGACCTATAAACTCTGCCAGAATTTATAGCACTTTACACAAAAACCTAGCAGTATTTTTGTTCCATTTCTTAACTAGAGTTCCTGATTTGCCAAAAAATGCGCTCTTCTAGTCTTTCCAAGATTTTTCTTTCAACATATAAATAAATATAGAAGTCAACTGGGTATCTTCCAACTTGGATAGAATTAAAAGGCAGAAGTAATTCAAGTTCAAAGTCCTCTGAATCTTGGCTTAATAAATCTTACATGTTTCAAGAATTTAAATTTCCTGCCTAAATATAAAACTTTGATTAATTACTTAAAGCAGCAGGAAAGTTATTCAATTAGTATAAGAAGACTCAAGTTGAAATTGGAGAATTAATTTTCGGGGTTATGATATGAAAGATACGGTGATTAAGTTAAAAAAGTGAAGGCAAAAGTCTCTCAAACCTGAATGGAAAGAATTTCTGATTCAATTATTTGATTAAATCACTCCTGAGAATGGCAAAAAAATAAAATAATAAATCATACCCTCTAACATAAGGTTGAATTGTAGGGAAAACACAGTGGATGATATGCTAAATGCTATTATCCTGGTTTGCCTTAATGTAATACATATCTACATACCAAAGAAATAAAAATGAGCAGATTACAAGCCCTGGCTGGTGGCACAGTGGATAAGGCACCGGTTGAATTCCCAGCCAGGGCACATAACCAGGTTGCAAGCCAGGTCTCCAGCCAGATCTGTAGCTGGAGGCAGGTGAAAGGCAACCATACATTGATGTTTCTCTCCCTCTCTGCCTCTCTCCCCTCCCCTCTCTCTGGAAATAATAATAAATAAAATCTTTTTTATAAATGAGCAATTATTATTTCAAAATGTGCACAAGTTTTACTAAAAAAGCTAGAGATGAGGACAACTAACTAAAGTTGCACTCTTCTGAAAATGTTTCTGGCTATTTCATTGCAACTGAAAACATAGGAAAAGGTACCAGCCTGGGTAATCTGCATTTTTGCTGGAGCTAAATTTGTCACCTGGCTTAGAAGTTTCCTGGACACTTGGATTTTGAAGAAGACCGGGGATGCGAAGGGATGGAGACATTGTTTTGTCAGGCTCTAGTTCCTAGCTTCTTCCCAAATCTAGAAGCCCTCATTCTCCTTCTAATCCCCACTTCTTTTACCCTTCCATCCTTCAGGTCTTTGCCCCCAGGCCCATCAACATTTTTCTATTCACTCCGTTTTGTTTGTTTGTTTGTTTGTAAACCATAGCCCTGGGGGCTCCTGCCTTGTCTGCGCAGTGAGACTCCAGTGGGCAAATGCACTGCCAGAAGCTTCAGCTCCTGCTTCGGGAAGTTGAGAGCTGCGTCCAAGCCTTGCTCCCTGGGTGCAGGGCGCCCCTCCGGGCTCCAGCTCCTTCCTCTTCTCCGCTTGCCCCCTCAAGAGGGCGCCCTGACCCAAGCAAGGGTGTGGCTTGGGCCCTCCTTGCTCCCGAGTTCCAAGTTGAAAACCCACCACCAATCCCTGAAGTCCAGCCCAGAGCAGCGGGAGAACTGGACCCCACCGCCGGGGAAGGTGTAGTGCGCGCACAGCCGGGCTGGAGAGCAGGTGCCGCTGCCCGCCCGCCTTTCCGCCGGTGCGCCGGAGAGGACTCCCAAGCCTGAATGGTACTGCAGCGATTTCCCCTGAGCCGTTGTGTGCAAGAGCGGTTAGGACTCCCAAGTTGGAGGGGGGTCCGCGAAGACAAGCTAGGGTTAGTGGCCGCTGCTGGAATCGGACGACTGAAGAGGTGGGAAGTGGAGGAGGGTCACCAGCGGAGTAGGTGCGGGCTGAGCGCACTGAGCGCCCGGCGGGCTCAGTGAGGGAGCTGCGACCAGGCTGAGCGAGGATCGCAGGAGCCGCTGCTCCAATGACCCTCCCTCTGGGTTTGGGGCTGCCGCCGCCACTAGATCCCACACCCCACTCCGTGTCTTCTTTTGCTGCCTCCTCTCCCCAGGAAGCCTGTCTCTGGGAACTCCGTGTGTGTGTGTGTGTGTGTGTGTGTGTGTGTGCGCGCGCGCGCGCGTAGGTAATGATAGTGTCTTTCATGCTTTTGGGCTGTGAGAATTGACACCTTGCTCCGATCCAGAGCATAATCTGAGTGTTCACCCTGGAAGACATCCCAAAGAAGGCAGGAGCAGGGTGTGTGTGTGTATGTTGCCTATAGAAAACCAAAAGGCCTTTGCAGTCCTCAGAACCCTAATCTCCATTTAATCAAGAACTATGCCAAAAATACAAACAATTGCAATAAAATAGGAAAAGTTCCAGTTTCTGATACAACTTTCTTATTCTTCGTATTTAAATCATCACCTCAAAGAATAGTTAATCCCTGTGTGTCTCAGATGGTAACATCTTGAACTTGAAGTAATGGTTTCTCATCAAAAGTGAAAAGTCGGTGGTGATACCCAAGGAAAATGACTTACTGGCAGGTTGCATTTTCCGAGAATGGCTGCAGCAATTTCACTCAGCCACTTGCATGCCACCTATCTTTTGACTTTGACATGCCCTTCCCCTACTCTGGGCAGACTGTAGCTATAAGAGAAGTGACATTCTGCTACTCCTGAGGTTTGATAATAGAAGACAATGAGTTCTGCCTGGTTTTCAGACACTCGGGCTGGAGCTCAGCCACCTTTGCCATAAGGAAGAGGAACAGAGGCCCCAGGCTCTGTCCCCACCTGAGCCACAGATGACAGCGAGGGCCATCTTGGCAGCCCTGTGACGGATCCCAAAATGAGATGCTCAGTCCCCATGAAGCTGCCGCAGCGTTGCCAGAAGGAACAGAAGAGCCAATCTTGCCAGGGCCTGCCCAAAGGGTAGATTCCTGAGCAAAATAAATGTGTTGTTTTACACTGCTAAGTTTGGAGTTGGTATGTAACACTAATAGAAAACCAATACACTTAATTGTCCTACAGACCTTCCCAAAGTATGTTTTTTAACAACCCGCTTTCAGAAAACCATTGTAAAATGCCAGGGAAAGAGACATCTTAGTCTCTGATATTGGGTGACATTTCTTGGATGTAGTTTGGGCACAGCAAGTATTTTTAATTCACCCAGTTTTCTTTATTTAGATTTATATTTGAAAGGGATCAGAAATGCAAGATATTTATTTTCCCCTGGTGCCCATGGGGAAGCAAGTAGTTTGTTAATTAGTAGAAAAACACTGTTGCAATTACAAGGCATACCTGACTTAGTGCCCCTTGAAGCCTGTAAGAGGCAGAGGAGCAGCAAGGTGAAAATGATGTTACCAATGCCCCAGCCATAGAAATCTATGAGTAGCAAGCTTGTTATTTCTTTTTAATGCAATAGCAAATTAAAATGACAAACACATTTTTCCCTTTAAAAGTGTTGTTCAGTTAGATTTGTTTATACAAACTAAAAGTGGCTCCAAGTGCTTATCAAAGAACTTAGACATAATAGTTGTAAAAGCAGAGGCAGCACTGACAATGGTTAAGCACATGTTTGGAAGAATGGCTACCTGGGCTCAAATCCTCTCTTATAAACTGATCGGGATGCAGAACATTTGGAGATGCTTTTCCATAGGGCAGCATAAGAGATGGTTTAAGGGTAAAGTACGTAAGGGAACTCCTTTGCTCAAAACCTTTTCATGGTTTCCCATTCTGCTCCATGAAACCCAAAAGCTTTCCAATGGTCTCTGGGATTTGACAGAGCTGCACCCCACTCTTCAAGGCATGATGCCCCCTCTACTCACAATGTGTTCCCACCTCCCTGGTCTATGAGTGCTCTCATTTTCCCAGCTATTTTCACCTTCTTGTTACATTTGCACGTTCGCCTACTGGATGCTTTTCCTCAGATTCCTCACACAGCCATCTCTCATCTCCTAAACTGACCCCTGAGATCGGTAACTTTCCTTCCTTAGTGATACCATTTTTAACACCCTAGCTAACACAGATCCCTTGCTAATATTTTTTTTTTTCTTCAATTATTTCCTTTGACTCTGTGTGTTGTTTATCTTCCCTACAAGATGGAAAGCTCTTGAGAACAGGCTGTGTCATCTTTTCAATCTGCTCTGTTCCCAATGCTTTTTTTAGTATCCGGCTCTCAGTGGTAGTCACTAAACAGTAGCCCATTGACTGAGTGATACCCATACAGCAGTTTAGTCTACAAAAATATCACTACCTAATATTTATCAAAGGTTCACTATGTGCCAGGAACTTGCTACCTAGTCTGCATGCATTAGCTCATTCATTCTTACAAAAACTGCCTGAGGTAAGTACTATTATGCAAGTAATAATAGTACTGTTAAGTATTATTATTTAAGTAATAATAATACTCAAGTACTATTACATGAACTAAATGCCTTGGTCAAACAGCTACTGAATGGGGAAGACAGAGTTGGAACCTCAGGCCTTTCCCACAATTTCTGCTTCACTATTATTAGATAACAATTAGCAGGCAGTTATTATTTCCAGACCTTTTATAAGAACTTTGGATTATTTTTAGTTATTTTGTACAAAAATGTCTGATTTTACAATATATTTAAAAGAAGAAAAAAAAAAAAAAAGTGTTTGCCATTCCATAATGCCATTGCGTTAAAAGGGTAATGATCATATAAAGAACATGTTCATTGATCATGTAATCCTAGTGTGAGTGTTAGGTAACACCCTTCTCACCACCCCCCTTCTCTCCGTATTGGTCTTTCCACATTTGATAGACAGTTTGGCTTATCTTAATCATGTGTCTTATAATAAGAATGTTTTTCTAGTAAATATGAAAGTACTTAGTTCCTATGGGCACCAGATAAATTGTCTTGTATTTCAGATCAGTTTCAAATATAATCAATGATTTTTAAAAAGAGGGATGAATAAAGATATTGGACATAGGCCTGGTTCATGGTTCAGTAGATAAGGTGCCGGCCTGCAAACCCAAAAGTCGCTGGTTCGATTCCCCATCCAGGGCACATAACCAGGTTGCAAACCAGGTTTCTAGCCAGGTCCGTAGCTGGAGGCAGATGAAAGGCAACCATACACTGATGTCTCTCTCCCTCTCTGCCTCTCTCCTTTCCCCTCTCTCTGAAAATGATAAATTAAAAAAAAAAAAAAAAAAAGACCTCAACGTCCTGGACTAGCCATTCCAATTTCTGAATTGAGCCTTGTTTGTAACTTTAACTGCCCAAAGAGCGAGTGTGAATGGCATTGTTCTGGAAGAGTTTTCATCCAAGGGCACCGGAAGATCTAACATCATCAGAATACATTTTTTTTGCCATCCCTTTAAAATAAATTCAAAATGGAGGTTTATGTTTTATCAACAGGTTGGTTTCACATGCATGGACACCTTAAAAAATTTTTTTTTTGCTTAAATTCCAAGCTCTCTAGAGAAGCAGAGTAAAGCCAGATCCATGAGCAAGTTCATATGGACACAAGTTCAGATGTGGTAGGAAATACCATGAATTTAATTCCAAAATCATTTTTGAAATTAGGGAATATGTGCATAAGAACAATGTGAAGAAATGAATCCAGACCAGTGATTTTCAACCTTTTTCATCTTGTGGCACAGATAAACTAATTACTAAAATTCTGAGGCATAACAAAAAAGTATATTTTTGCCAATCTGACAAAAAAATAGGATAATTTTGGTTCATTGACACCAAATGGCTATTATAATGTTGGCTGTTGTCACTTTTTATTTGACAATCTAAGAGAAAAAAGGTCAGTGCCCCTGACTAAATAGTTACGTTTTACATGTTTTAAAAATTCTTGTGGCACATCATTTGAAATTTGCTGATCTAGACTTTCCATATTTGATCTCCTTTCATGCAGCTCTAGGTCTCTTACCTTTCTCATAAACCTTAGTTTTTACATCTGTGTAACTATAGACTGGACTAAATTTCCTTTAATGATGATGGGCTATAAACCTATGCAATTCCTATTCAAAAGAATAAATAGGGCCCTGGCTGGTAGCACAGTGGATAAGGCGCCAGCCTGCGAACCCAAAGGTCACTGGTTCAATTCCCCAGCCAGGGCACATAACCAGGTTGCAAGCCAGGTCTCCAGCCAGGTCCTTAGCTGGAGGCAGATGAAAGGCAACCATACATTGATGTTTCTTTCCCTCTCTGTCTCTTTCCCTTCCTCTCTCTCTTGGGAAATAATAACTTTTAAAAAAGAAAATCTTAAAAAAAAAAAAAAAAGAATAAATGGTAAATTGAGTACTGGTTCTTAATGTGTAGTGTGACCTTTGCAAGTTTCCTAATTTCTCTATGCTTTAATTGACTCACCTGTACATGTGTGTGTGTGTGTGTGTATTATATAGACTTCCTCTCTACAAAGTGAACCTGAAGCTCAAATAATACCAATAATCATAGTAATAATAATAGTAATAATAAAATAAGAGATTTTTGAAAAACTTAAAACCTTATGCAAATGCAGAGTGCAATGGGTTTAAGATGACAATTTTAAAATTCTACCTTTTAAAATATGAACCCTGATTTATTTGAAACACTCCAGAGCAGAACACAATCAAAGCTGAGGAGAGAGGTTCACAACCTCTCTGCACTCCCGTACATCATGTTCCTTCTTCTAAATATGACACATCCCTCCCTGTACTATTTCCTACACCACAGAAGCCCAACAAAAATTCTCTGCCTCCAACCCTACAATTTCATAATTCTTATAATCATATATTCATTTCATTTAACCAAACCCTGTTAATAAAAAATCAGATGACAATAATTTTCATCCTTAATTATACTAGCAAAAAAGAAAATATTTGCTGTGTATTTTGAAAGAGAGGGAATTCTACCTTAAACAACTTAGGAGCTGTTGCCAAAGTGTTTCTTTCACTTTAATGGTTCTTGGTTTTAGGTGGCATCTACTATTTTACTGCTAGAATTATCATAGTATATGAAGTGAAAAAACATATTGGAAAATTAAGTTTACTAATGGGCTTGTGGTCACTATTTACATAAACATAAAGAGAAGGATGTCTTTTTAAAAATTTAAAGATTTAGCCCTGGCTGGTAGCACAGTGGGTAAGGTGCCGGCCTGCGAACCCAAAGGTCGCAGGTTCGATTCCCCCAGCCAGGGCACATAACCAGGTTGCAAACCAGGTCTCCAGTCAGATCTGTGGCTGGAGTCAGCTGAAAGGCAACCATACATTGAAAAAATAAATAAATAAATAAAAAATTTAGTATCCAGAGTGTGTGTGGGGTACATGTGATATTGTATATAGACTTCTTTCACTTGGCATATCAAATAGTAATATCTTAGATGTTCCTTTCTTGTATAACATTTCTGAGATTCTTTCATTCTAGCAGCAGTGTTGGTGTTGGAATATAAATTCATGAAATAGAGCTTGATTCTTTGATCCTAAGGTCATAACCTAAAATCCCCACTCCTCTATTGATTAACATATATTGACACAGTTGTATTTTAAACATGAAATATCATGGGCAAAGCCAAAGATCCATAAAAAATAATGTCAAAAATATTTATTATTTTAATTTTTTTTAATTTTTTTTAATTTTTTTATTGTTGTTCCTTTTGCTTCTTTTTCAAATTGGTTGAATATGAAAACCAGAGGAGGTATTCAACACAATTTACTTTGGAACATTGTTCAAGAATTTAAGATGTCAATTTCAGGAATTTTAGACATAAATGAGGTAGGAAATGCTCATTAATCAAGCCCAAGATGTCTATTTCTCAAAGGACCTAGAATCAATATAGGTCAAATTTTCTATTTCTCCAAAGCCTATCTCACTAAACTCTTTGAAAGGGACTTTATGGGCAATTTTCCTGTAGATTTACTGCTTGGCATGCAAGAACACCAACCTCTTTATGTGTTGTGCAGAACTTTAAATTGTGAAACAGGTGTGCTTGGTTGGAGGGTAAAAACAATCAAACACCAATTCTTTTCTGTGAGAATGAATTCAGTAATAAGATAGTGATGTGAGTGAAATTTTGAGTTTTCATGTTGCTAATATTGATTTTAGAAAGAATGATTCTATCAATCCCCACCCCAGAAACAAACACAGAAACAAACAGAAATGCTACCTTTACCAATGCAAATTATTTTTTAAATTACATGAAAATATTTGAAATATATATGTAAGAAAGAGTTACTATGCTAAATATATAGCATCCCTATTATCAATAATAAAATATAAATATAATAGGTTAAAACTCATATGTATAAGCAAGTATATTAAATACTTGCTTAAATAGTTTACATTTAAATTAAGATATGTTCATTTAAACACCAAATCCTAAAGATATGCACACATTGGACATGATGAAGATGTCCTTCAAAAGAGAACAAATAAGTTAACTGTGGTGCATCCAGAGAATGGAATATTAATTGATGCTATAAGAAATGATCTATCATACATATGAGGAGGTGCATTTCTATGAAGTCCCAATCTCAACAATCTGAGAAGTAATACGTATCTCATCAAATGTATTTTTATTCCACTTCTTAACATTACTAACAAAAAAACTGGAGCAGTTTCAAATTAATGATGTAATCTGATAGACAATTTTCTTCATATAGCTTAGAGATGTAAAAGAATAAATACTATGCCATTGCAGGAATACATTTTTCTCTACATGATCTATCTGCTGCAATCAAAATGCCTTGCCGATCAAATAAGAATTTCATTCAAATAAGACTTTGAAGTTGGCCTTGGAGCAAAACCTAACTCCTGTGTGTATATATACTTAGAACCCTTCTCTTTCTTGGAGTTTTTGGTTTCAAATTCTCTCTTCTGTGCATAGCAACTTACCATCCAGAGTGACTTCCAACAACTCTCAGCTTTCATTTTTCTTTATGTGGAATGAATGGCCTGTCCTGATAGACTGCCGTTGTGTAAGAGTCTTAATGACAGTCCCCTAGAGGTTTTTCTCTCCCTGCTTTGCAGCATGAGACAGATGTATAGATGTTTACCAAAAACTTGGGGCACTTAACAGATTAAATGTCACTTGGGAAATTGTAATAGTAAGTGAAAATATGCAGCCTAACTCCAATTATTTTTAATTGTGTTTTTATTTCTTTCTGAACTATTAAAGAATAAGATAGATAATATTACTCTTTCATTCTAACAATTTTTTAAAGATGGATAGATTTTCTCCCAAGCTGAGATGGAACTTAGGCGAACCATCCTCTTTTTTTTTTACATAGACCTAGGTGTGAGGAATAAACAAAATGCTTTCCTAAAAGAATCTGAAACTCAGAGAACATGAATTAAATATACAAATTCAAACTGCCATGAAAAATGCCAAGTCATGGTTATGAAAAATGGCATGGTTATATACAAATGCTGAGCCATGGTTATGAAATATGCTAAGTCATGCGATCCTAAAATGTCAAGAAATACTTTTGGGAAAATGCTGAGTTATAGTTATGAAAAGTATCCAGTCATGGTTACCTAAAAATGCCAAGTTATTGTGAGCCAGTAGTACTAATTGTTAACAGATCCTGTTTATCTCCCAGGTAAGCAAAAGAGAGTGACACTTAGGTACAGTGTACATTACAGCAGTAAACTTACCCACATCTTGAACCTGGGGCACAGAAATAATTTAAATTTGTGCGAAATGAAAGTGAAGTTAGAAAAGTCTGAAAAAGAGAGTTTAATGTTTTAAACTGTCCAAGATCAGCGATTTGCTTATGTGTAAATCCTAGTAGCATATTAGGGGTTATAATCAATCATAATACTCTTTTTATGACTAAACATGGAATCTAAGTGCTGCTGTAGTTATCCTGGAATTCAGAAATATCTGAATGACCATAGTAGGATGGTTTAGCAGAGCTGTGTGTGTGATCTGACCTACGTACACAAGGAATTGAAACCTAAGAGCAGGTGATTTGAAATTGAGTAGAGGGAGAATAAAGAAAACAGTAGAACTGGACCTATGGAAAGGAGAGTCCATAGACAAAAGTTGTTTCCAGAAAGGACTTTGTGAGGCATGATGTCCAACCACAGTAGTGATGACTAAAGTGAAGGCAGTGCCATTGTGAAAGCTCCATGAGAACACCAAGAGTCAGCATTTCTAAGAAGGAAGGAGCTACCTTACAGGACTTACCTTACAAAGGGAGTAGTGAGGGTCTGCCCTCGTGCTGACTGCTTGTGAAGAGAAAAGTCGGGACATGTGGGGCCTGTGTGCACTAGTGAAATAGCCTTGAAGACTATCAGAATAAACGAGAGTATGTTGTACAGGGAGGTGGAAGCCTTCCATTACGCAGGTAGGATATGAACAAATGCAATTGAGTTATTACTATTTATGGGACCGTATATGCAACACCCTAATGGTGAGGTACAAAGAAACACAGGTTGGGTACAAATTACATCTTGATCGTCTGAGAGGTTTTATTCTGACAGACATGGTGAGGGAAAGAGAAAGATTTAGAAAAGAGTGAAGGTCAGCAGAATAACACATACCCTACGTTAGACTTATTCCAGATTGCTCAGAAAAGAAGTCTTCTCCCTTACCGCCCTTTTTATAGCATTCTCAATAGTGCTGATTGGCGTGAGGTGGAGGTTTCCTTAACAATGTTGATGACATCCACAACAGATTATATGGCCCGGTGCCAGCTACTGTGAAAAACCATTGTTCACTAGCTCACTGAATTCTCACTGGAGTGTTATGAGGTATGTGTGGCTATTACTAGCTTCACTTGGTTAATAATGGAACTGAGCTTAGAATTTATAGGGTACACGAAAGGGTGGTGGTGACAGCAGTTAGCAGCCCTGTGGCAAGACCTGTGCTGAAGAAGCGTTCTGTTTGGCAGTATTGACATTTCACAATTTGTCTTTTCTTCCCTCCTTTCGTGTTCTTTATCTGAATTTTTGACAGTTACACCTGTCGGCACAGGTCAAAATAAAAAGCATCATTTTTCATTTACTCCCAAATCCCCATTCCTTCCCTGATGCTCTATCATGAGCATGTTGGCTTTCAACCTAAAGTCAACTTTATAGTCTCTCTTATCCAGTCAGTTGCCAGACTTAATTAAGTTCCTTAAACATTTATTGGGAGCTTATTATGTGTGTTACATGGTGACAGGCAGGAATTCATTCTCCGAATTGAGATTTTAAAAGCATATATTCTCAAGGGGAGAGCGGAGGGGGGAAATGGGATGAATGTAATACAACAACAATAAAATTAAATTTAATTTAAAAAAGCATATATTCCCTCTCTCCTCCTTCTGTAGCAATAAGTTCCTAGTTGCTCTGTCTCCTTTCTCTCTTCCCCCTGCATATTACATTCAGTGACAGGGATTTATGTCAACCTATCTGGAGAACTAACATCTATTTTGCACCATAAAGAATACATTGGGACTCTGGCTGGTGGCTCAGCAGATAGATACCAGCTTGTGAACCCAAGGTGGCTGGTTCGATTCCCAGCCAGGGCATGTAACCAGGTTGCAAGCCAGGTCTCCAGCCAGGAGGCAGGAGAAAGGCAACCATACATTGATGTTTCTCTCCCTCTTGGCCTCTCTCTCTAGAAATAATAAAAATATTGAAAAAGAAAAAAAAAAGAATACATCGGTGTAGCCTGAGACCTTAACAAAAAGAGAAATACCATGGTGTGTCTTAGAGGTCCTATGACTTCCTTGTTGATAACACCTCCGTAACTACAGGCCAAATAATCAACAATTAAATAGGAGAATTGCACAACACAATGGTCTCAGTTTCCTTTCTAGAAAGAGCATTATTTCTTGACTTAATTGTTGATTTAATCATGTGCAGTATTTATAGCGCTTTTAGTTGATGGGGTGGTATGTGTGTATGTGTATGCATGAGTACGCGTTCAACTTGTTATTTGCAATTCTGCAACATCTTCTATGCATCACTAACCATATCTTGTGGTACCTGTAAGCATCTCTGTTAAAAGAGCTGGAAGCAACAAAGACAGAACAATAACTTGCTGAGAATGAATAAAAAGAGTCAAGAGCAAGGCTGCCTTTTTATAAGCTGGAGACCATTTTAATTTCGCAAGATTTGGTCTCCTGTAACAAATATAAATCCTTTCACATTTGCATTGTCCTGTCCTGGAGAAAAGCCTAAACAAAAAAAGTGAACAAAATTCTCTGCTTATCATGTTGAAGATGCACCTTGCTGCAGCCGGGGAAATACTAAAAATAAAAATATTTAACACTGTAGACACAGTCCCACTTCCTTCTGAAACAGGTTGTCTTGCTTGTGTTGGTATTACTAGGTTTGTTTTTCCAAATTAATTACAGGGAGGTTATTCACTTTTCTCTTCCATATATGGTCAATGATAAGGCCAAAAGTCGAATTTATTTTTAATTCAGTGTCTTTTGCACTAAGCCATGCAGTATGTCTCAGGTGAACAAATAATTCCTGAGTACCTACTATGTGCCCGTCAGCTACAGGCCACATACAGGAAACAAAGGAAACATGAGGCTAAACCCTTCACCAGTCTGGAATGGTAAAGCACATATGCTATTTGACTAGTTGCTCCTAGAGATACTAATTTCCCAGCCTGGAAGCTCTTAGTCCATTTTTCACTCTTCTAAGTCCTAGTCAATCATACCCACCCTCTTGACTTTCACTTCCTTGTGGAAGCTTTCTAGTGGCACCACTCATTTTGAAGCAGATATTTTAAAAAAATGAATCTGACACATATATTATTTTCTTGCATGTATATGCAAGCTGATACCCCCCAAACAAACAGAATTATCTTCTGGAGGGCAGGCCCCTTAAAATAAAGGTTTCCCCTGCTAGGTGGGTGCTCTAGGAACCCATTTGTATCAGTGTACCAACTGGCATTGTTGTGAGAGGCTGCGTTCAGCTTCAGTGAATTTTTGGTGGGAGGGACTCTTTCAACATGTTTGCCCATTTCATCATGGGTGATTTACGAGTGCACCTGCCCACATCACACTGAGTATTCAGCAGTATTAGACCAAAAATGACATGACCCCCATGTCCCCCACCCCACCCCATTCACCCAATCTTATCCCAAGCAACTTTTTTTGTTTGGTTCCCTGGATGAAAAATGTCCTCAAAGGGAAACTTTTTGCCGATACAGTGTCGGGGACCCCCAGAGACAGTGGTGGGGTGTGGAGCCCTGCACAGACCAGGCTAAGCCTGTAAGACCTGTCCAGGAAACCAGAGAAGCTGGGTGCATACAGGCTCCCATGCTGTAACTGGGGGACCCCAGTTGGAACCTGGGAATTTTCTACACAATCTTTGAAGCTAGCAAACTTCCCTGGCTTACTTTTAGTAACAGCAGCAGATGTTAAACTTTAACTTTAATCCACAGGCAACCCTATCCTCCCTATTACTATGAGCCACCTGGGGTCCTTATCAACTTCTTGTCCAGCAGACCATACCCTGGGGCAGGATGTCACCATTCCTTCTATTGTGGTTTAAACACAATAACTCTTATTCTATAAAGCATTTCCTTTTCACAATGATCTATGATGTGTATGTGCACCCCTAATTGGTCACCCAGTAAAAATCTCTGGAGAGGGGAGCTTGAGGCTCTTGTCTCTCTGACATTAGCCAGCTCTCCCTCTACCCAGCCCAAGCAGCCTGGGGAGTTTTGGTTTCATTCAAGGCTGAGGGATCTCGGCAAGTGGGGCGTTCCTCATCAATACAGAAGAGGTGAAACCAAATCAATGCATTCGAAAACTGTGTTGAGCTGTAGAAAAAAAAACATCTCCATAGGTGTACTGCATCAAATAGTTTTTGAAAGTGACTGATGTTTGAACATGTAAGGATGCACAATTTTTATAAATAAATTCCAGTTTTTGGGGGTCTTCCCTTATATATTAACTCCTTAACTGGATAGAAAAGCCTTCAAGACTAAAAACTCTACTACAAATTTTCTCAATTGATCTCTTTCCATACAGATGATTAGAGGAATATTTACTGGAAAAATAAAAGAATAACAGGAAAGATATATGCTATAGGTGAAAAGATAAATAAAACATCAGAAGCACTTATTATTGACTTGGTTAATGTGTAGAAGTTCTGGTTTGGGGTCCAGAAATCATGAGTGCTCATACAGAAATTCACTGAAAGAGCAAATTATAAAATCTAGTTTACACTAGTTACAAAATGCAAATAAGCTTTTGGGAGGTAATTTGGAAGAAGCCAAAAAATGTTAATGGACTCTAAAATCAGTGTGTCTTCTTGGCACTCCATCCTCTGTCAGCCTCATTGAAATGTTTCCAGTTTCGACCCTAAGATTCTGCACTCTCCCAGCTTAGAGAAGTCTCTAATCTTGGCAAATACTCATTAAATGAAAGGTCACTGGAGCCCCTGGAGGACAGTTCTTTCAGGAAGCCGATTAGTTCAATTCCAACCCATGATCTTATTGGTTCAGTCCTTAAATGCTACTATCCTACCCTCTTTTATCTATCTATCTATATATATATTATCTGAAATTAGTTTTTACTCAGTATAATATCCACAACCACAAGAAGAGTTTAGCTATAACATTAGTATCCCCTGATATTTCTTTAGGAAAAGAGAAAGCTGGATGATTAGAGAACCTCAGACTAAAACATCCAACTGTTGGGGACCTGCCACTAATTGGAGGATAAAAGGGGACCTTCCTCTCATGGTTCCATACAGGACCCCCTCCATTGTAGCAGTGAGATCCTGCTGAGAATAGTACAGGCTCCTGAAAGAAGTGATACTGATCTGATGGGTCATGAAAGGCAATATGGTTTCTGATCTTGGTTCTGAAATGTATACAACCTTTTCCCCACCATCGAAGAACACAAAGGGCAGGTCAGAGCCAGATTTATGGGAAGGATGTGGTATAGAACTGGCCTTGACAGAGTGAAGTCAGTACAGTTTGAACTCTCAGTTCCTGCAGAATGAATCACCCCCAAGCCCCACATCACAAACACTTAGTGATGTTCTCTCCCCAGCCTTCTCCTTGCCCTCCAACCCTCTATTTGCTTGAACATACCTACAATTATGTTACTTCTTTCTAGAGCATATCCATCCATATTCACAGTGTAGTTTTTCTTTTGTTCTCAATATTTGGTGATCATTCTGATGGATGATGCTGCTGCCTTCAAGGACTAAGAAGGCTAGCAGGAGTAAGGTGACTCCTTACTCCTTGTGGTTCACTGGCTGTTTAACAGGCCAGGCTACGGAATACAGCTTTTTATTTAGTATCTGTCATGATGATATGACTATTATTGTATATAAATGTTAAGACGTAAAAGCTGAGATTCAGAGAAGTTAAATGATAGTTTTAGGGTCACAGATTTGTTTAGTCCCAGGCCCTTTCCACTTACTGCATTATGTGTTTATAAGTAACTGTAACCGAGTTTAAAATAATAAATTAAACAGTAGCAATTATAGGTGAAAGTGGGGAAGATCCAAAGAACTATAACTCAGTTTTATTTGTCAAAGCCCCATCCATAGTGTCTGGACTAATATCCTTAGGGAAGTTGAGACTTAATAGCTATTTACTGGGTATATGTTCTGGCTGAAAGTGACAGGACAGAATTTTCAAGGGTGCATCTGTGCATGGGCACAGGTGTGTAGGTATGCATGTGCATGGGTGTGTGTGTGTGCATTTGTACATGCCTGTGCATGTGTGTGTGTGTGTGTGTGTGTGTGTATGAACTATAATTTGGGATTGGTCTTGAAGTATGGAAAGGATTTGGGTATACATATATGAGGTCTGTCCCCAAAATATCAAGCCAGTGTCAATATAATTTTAAAACAGTTTGCACAGCTGATACTCTTGGGACAGACCTTGTATTAGGAATTAAAGTGGTGGAACATGATTTCCTAGCACATAAGGACAGAATGAATGAGTAAAGAAGTCCAGGTAGGAAGCACTAAAGGTTTTTTAAATTGTGAATACTCAAGTCTGAATAAATAAAATCCTTTATCAGCAGAAACAAAATCCTCCTATTAGAATTTTACATTGTTACCTACCACTATATAAAAAGGAGAGTGATATTTTGGCATAAAGGCCATCCTATTCTAACCAGAACATCTTCACTCATAGAATGTCAAACCACACTGGTAATTTTCACTAAAACCCTCTTGGGGGACCCCAGGTAGCCATGTGAAATGGCCAGGTACAACTTAGTCATCTCTTTGAAGAGCGTGTTCAAGTTTAAAATACCAGTGATATTGCATTTTGTTAATGTTCAAGTTAATATAAAAATGCTTCTCTCAGACATTAGCAGTAGGAGCAGTCTTGAGAAGGTGGGCCCTATGTGCCTGTGATTTCAGGTACCTTGTAACAAACTGCTTATGCATCACACTGGAGACCCAATTTGTTGGCTGGAGTCTGGCTGGGATTGAACTTGTGACATATCTTCCCATCAGAAAAAGCAAAATAAAACAAAATGTGGTGTGACATTTAGCTGTTGTTCCTATTTAGAGAAATTTAACTTTATTTTAACAACTTGGAAATGTTGTTAACATGCAAAGATTGTATATGTTTAAGGTACACAACTGGATGTTTTGACATAAGTGTACATTGTGAAAGAATTGCCACAATCAAGTTAAATGAGTTGTCTATCACCTCTACATAGTTGCCATTTCTTGGTGTGCTGTGCATATGTAGTGAGATTTCATTTAATATCTATGAACAGTATTGTTCATACTCTTGGCAACAGTATTGTTAATAGTGCCACACTGATATGCGTTAGATCTCCAGAGCTCATTCATCTCCCATAACAAACAGTTTGTACCATTTGACTAACATCTCATGTCCCTTACTCTCCCGTAGCAGCCACCATTCTACTCTGCTTCTGTAAGTTTTGACAATTTTGGATTCCTCATAGAAGTGGGACCATGCAGTCCGTGTCTTTCTGTATCTGGCTTGTTTCACTTAGCATGATGTCCTACAGATTCATTCATGTTATTACAAATATTAGCCTTCTCTTCTATTTTAAGGCTGAATAATATTCTATTTTTTTCTATATTCACTTTTTCTATATTCATTTGACTACTGATGGACACGTAGGTTGTTTTCATATCTTGGCCATTACAAAACATACTGCAATGAACATACAGAGAAGGGATCTCTTCAAGACCCAGGCTTCATTTTCTTTTGGATATATACCCAGAAGTGGACTATCTAGAGCCTATGGTAGTTACATTTTTAATTTTCTGGGAAACCTCCATACTGTCTGTACTAGCTTGCATGCCCCTCAACAGCACACAAGTTTTCCCCTACATCCTTACCATTGCTTATAAACTTTTGTCCTTTTGACAACAGCCATTCTAACAGGTATGAAATATCTCACTGTAATTTTGATTTACAGTCCCTAATTATTTATGATGTTGAACACTTTTTCATGTACCTGTTTGGCCATTTGTATGTTTTCTTTGGAAAAACTGACTATCAGGGTGCTTTTTCCATTATTCAATTGGGTCGTTTCCTTGTTATTGAGTTGTTTAAGTTTCTCATGTATTTTGGATATTAACCCCTTAACAGATAAATGGCTCACAAATACTTATTCTGTAAGTTGTCTTTTCATTTTGCTGATTATTTTCTTTGCTCTGCAGAAGATTTTTAGTTTAGTTTGGTGCCAATGTGTAGATGGGCCACCAGAGCCTGGATCTCATCATCTTCAGTATAGGAAAATATTGATCTATTTATGGAATGACTAATTGTTTCTTCAGGCAGCAAGGTGGGATGACATAAATAGAATCTGATGAAGAGAAAGGAGGCTCACATGTCAGAATATTAACATTTGATGTTAAAGTGTAAGATTATCCCTCCATCAATAAACTTTTGATTCAAAATTTACAAATCAGACTCCATCAGCATAGGATTTTTTAAGCAGATGTAAGCAAGTATAATTTATTGTAATATTCTGACAGTCTAATAATTAACATTTCAAAATATGCTTTTTTTCTTTTTTGGAGGCAGTGTGTGAAGTGATAAAAAGGAATGTAGATTGTCGTTTTGCTTTGAATCCACTGCCTATTAGGGGTATAATACAGGATGAGTCTCAGTTGCCTGGGGGGCATGACTACCCACCATGAACTGCCCAGTTAGACATTTAGGGTCAGATCACCCCATGAGGTTATTTTTCATAGAACCCCTTTTTGCTCTCCAAAACCACTTCTTATATATACAAATTTCTTGGTTCTAAAAAATATTAACCAGAAACGTCTCCATTTCCTGCCACCAATTGCTTCATCACTTACTTTCAATGGAACAGCAGCACCAGAGCTGAGCTACATCAGGGTAGAAGCAACATGCCTCCCTCGTGTGAGGATGTGCAGAAGCAGCCAGTTATTACTCACAGTTTGGCTTTATTTCTAAGATGTTCTGGCTATAATAATGTCTAAATTTGAAGATTTGTTTACATGACCTGAGTCTACTGTGTGAACCATTGACCATCCATATATTAGTTTCCAAGAAATGAATTGAAAATGGACACATAATTTTACCACAAGTGTCAGAATAAAGAAGGGAGTCTTGCAAAGCAAATTTTAATAAAAATAAATCTTCTTGACCCATATTCTGTAGATAATATTTCCTTGGTTAAGCAGAGGAGTGGCTGACAGAAGAAGTCCCCCCATTGCCTCTATTTTAATTTTCATGTACTAATTTTAGCTCTTAAAATAACTATAAATAATGGCAGAAGAGAAGTGAGATCCATAATGAATTAGAAAAACAAATGAACCCATAAAATATTTATCTGTTGTGGAGTTTGAATATATATATATATATCATGAACATTGCATAGATTTTCTATAATAGGATCCTTTCTTTCTTTTTCTTTTTTTGCATTTTTATTTATAAGTCCACACATGGGTTCTCTGAGTATCCTCATCACCAGTGCTTTGAACTCTGCATCTGATAGGTTGGCTATTTCTGTTTCATTCAGTTCTTTTTCTGGGGGGTTATTCTGTTCTTTCATTTGGGCCATATTTATTTGTCTCTTTAATTTGGCAGCCTTCCTGTTTGTTTCTCTGTATTAGGTAGAGTTGCTTTGATGCCCTGTCTTAGCATACCTGTTAAGCTGTGTGGAGCAGAGTCTTAGGTACCTGCCAAGATGACCTACTTCACCACTTTGTGGGTCTGTGTGGGAGGAAGGCTCAGAAAGGGGACAATGCTACTGACTGGCTTCTGGAAGTTTGCCTGGAACTTATCCCATTTCCAGTCACATCACCCACTTTCCATATATGACTGGCACCCTTCCAGCTGCTGCCCTGGTGGTAAAACCCAAAGTGGGTGGGTTAGTGTATGTTGTAATTCCATGTGGGCCCTTTAAGTGGCAAAAATCTGGCAGCTTCTTCTGCTGTCCTCAACCCCTACTAGTTTTTACAGCCAGAGGTCATGTGGATTTATCTTCCCAGTGCTGGAACCCTGGACTGTGTAATCTGGCCTGGGGATGGTATTGCTTGCACCCAAGGTATCCCTCCCAATTTTTATCCACCACACATGAATGTGGGACCATTCATTTCACTGCTGCCACCAATAATCCTCTGTGCACACGGCATCTCAGCCCATCTCTGCCTGTCTTTGCAACTCTGCCCCTCATACCCATCTGGATGAATGTGGCTTCTTTAAATCATTGGTTATCAAATTTCCATATGACTTGCTTCTCTGACAGTTCTGGGTGTTATTTATTTTGAGATCTGGTTGTAATTATTACTATGGTTGTGCAAGGATGCAAAGCATGTCTACCTACTCCTTCATCTTGACCAAAAGCCCAGCATGATGACTTACAGGAACATAAATTAGCACATTTAGGAAATTTGTCAATATGAGACTTTAATGATAAAATATCCAGATTCATGCAAGTACAGCTGTAATCATGGCAGTACCATTTATCTTCCAAATGGCTGGGAAGGGAAGGGAAGAATACAGAAAATGACAGCTGACAGTTTCTTTTAATGCCTAGAGAAGCATGACTGCACCTCTTCTCTTGGTTATAGGAAGGTCAATTAACCTTACATGCAAAAATTACAGGGAGAAAGAAAAATGGGTCAATGTAAAATTTATGTTGAGGTGACTGGAACTTTTTATATGTTCTTAGCATCAAATCCTTTATTTGAAGAATGTGTAAAAGGGAATATAGTCTCTCTCTCTTTCTCTCTCTCTCTCTCTCTCTCTCTCTCTCTCTCTATATATATATATATATATATATATATATATATATTTTTTTTTAGGGAGAAGGATAGGGAGGGAAGAATAAAGAAAGAGAAACATCAATGTATGGTTGGCTTTCACCTGCCTCCAGCTAGGGACCTGGCTGGAGACCTGGCTTGCAACCTGGTTATGTGCCCTGACTGGGAATTGAACCAGGGACCCTTAGGTTTGCAGGCTGGTACTAATCCACTAAGCCATACCAGTCAGGGCTGAATTATGTCTTTTTTTTTTTTTGACTCTGCTCAGTATAGCATTTAGTCTCCCCCACATAGTTACATCAGCCCATGATAACTGAATAAGAAGCTGTGAAGTAACAAAAGAGAGGAATGAAGATGGTTGTACTGCCCATTGTCCCCAAAGCAGAGACTTGTGTAACCAGTGGGCACTTTCCACCTCTCAGCCATGCTGCTGCTGTAAGGAATATGACAGACAAACTTGTGGGAAATACTGACTCTTAGCTTCACTAATACTCCTGCCCTCAGGCTGCAGGTCTCTACACTGGAGCATATCTTTCTCCTTTTCTCATCTTCAGGCTTGCTGATGTTTACTTCAACCTTCATTTCACCCGGATATACACCTGGATGCTACTGTAAACATGGACCTCAGACCAGAAGCATTGGCATTCCCTGGAAGCTCTGCAGAAATGCAGAATATCAGACCCAATTCAGAACAGCTAAGTCAGAGCTGATGTTTAACAAGATCCCCTCATGATACAATGAGGTTGTTATTCAAAGTCTCCTGCTCAGCATGCCTCTCCCTTGCTCATTAATTCTTATTCTTTCTATTTCCCCTGTCCCTCCCTCCCATTTTCTCTGCTTCTATGCAAGTGAGTCAGAGGCACAGGAGAAATGACCTTTATTGTGAAAATTTATCTCAAATCCTGGTATCTGTGATGGAAAGAAATCTTTCAAGGACACCGCAGAACTTCTCATCCTAGGTGAAAAAAATCTCTCTCTTCTAGATCTTGAGAAATAAAGCTTCAGTTATCTGTCTTTTGCCTCTCATTCTAATGCCTTCAGATGGTCTTCCCAGCGGCTTAATCTAACTTGGTCCAGGGGCACGGCCAAGTTCTATTCTTGCTCTAGCCTCAGCAATTATTAAAGATAACTACTCACCCCTTCTCCTCTAGAAATCCCCTATTTTGAGTCATGTGCTCACTTACATTTCCCTCCAAACTATGAACTGATTTGGTTAAGTCTGCTGTCTGCAGCTCCTTCCAACCTCTTAATAATTTTGAGGACACATGAGGGCAAATATGGCATCTGCAGGAATTTCCCTCCCTGGCCCAGCCCCATCCTTCACTCCGTCTCCTTCTCCAATCTCCATAATGACTTCCAAATCATTACACACTCATGCTGAGCCCAGTCCCTGGCTGGCCAAGAAAAAGGAGCAGTTACTAGAAATGAGTGTGTGTGTGTGTGTGTCTGTGTGTGTGTCTCCTAAAGCCCTTATTTCATGAATGCCTACACATAACTCAAGGTCTATTGGGAATGATAAAGAATTATTCCTATTATAAACCCCAATTTACTTCCCTTCCACCTGTCACCTCAAACTTCATAAAGTTATGATCATCAGAAACCAAAGGGAAAAAAGTAAAGCTACTTCTATTTCAGGTGTGAAGGTGGGAAACCTGCTGTGTCTCTGAGTGTGGGATAAATTCAGAGTGGCATTCAGGAGATACATAAAACTGGCATCCTATGCCTGCGAGAAGATAATTGGCTGAGTCATCCATCTTGCAGTCATTTGCCCAAGTTCAAGGTTAGAAGCCTCTCTTTCTGAAGATTTAACCACTTGAGATGAAAAGTAAGGGGGAAGGGAAGGAAAAAGGGAGTCATACTGACTGACTGACTGATAAAGGGGAAAACAAAGGCATGAGAAATGGGGAGGAAAACAGCTCTCTATAAAGCAGCCAAGGCAAATAAAATAAATGATGTCTGTGTATGGAAAAACGCACCTCTTCTCCGCCTGTCTCACCTCGATATCTCTAAATAAGTCTAAGTAGAACAGCACTCATTTCAGACACTTCATAATGAATAGCAGTCCTCCTGCCTTACTTTTTGCTTCGCTTAGTTAAAATTTGCAAGTTCCCTTTCTTGAGGTAGGAAAAGAAACCCACTCTCAGTTATATTGATTTAGTAATGTATTTAGTACAGAGATTCTTCTTACAAATGAAGAAGAAAAGAAGGTCACCCTGTAAAGTCTCCCAGCCCCTCTGCTGGAGGGACTCTGAGCTACACTTCAGTGTAACATGACCCTTCCATTTTTCCACCCTGAAGCCCGGACTGTCTTGATGACAGTGACAAAAATATAATTTAAGCTGAGTTCTAAGGCCTTTAAGCAAAACAAGCAAACAAGTCAACTGGGAAAATGCCTTCAGGTAAGCCTGGATCAAGAAGTTCAACAAACCATTAGGCATCTCTTTCTAATACTTGCCACTGTGTCCCCTGCTTGGATAGAGAAATATGTAGGTATTAAATGGAAACTAGACACTTAACTATCAGGTACATTTTGTGTCTATAGTGGAGTCTGACCATCTGGAAAATCAAGATAATAATATTAAACACGTAGAATTTATGTGAGAGGAATACTTAAGAAAAAATCCCCAACACATTAAATTCCAGTATGTTACACATAAGAATATATACCTTCCCAGATCAAACCCTTTAGTTCCAATACTCTCTTCCTAGTTGTACAGAATTGGGAAATCTACATTGTGGATCTTTTTTTCTGTTCACCTTAATGCCTCTTCTTTAGATACTGTCCTTGCCCAACTTGCAACAAACACCACCTTCTGTTAATCTTCTTTTGCCCTTGTATTTCAGTCTTCATGATGCAGGCTTGTAATTAATAATAAGGTATCATGTTTTATGGGTCTTTTTTCTTGATCCCACAACTACTGGAGGGTAAATACCTGAAGGAAAGCCATCTACTTCAGTGCACTGCCTCCATCCTCCACTTACTTTCCACAGACTATGCCTAATAAATACTGGAATTGGGAGTTTGAAGACTGCATACATCATGTCTATTACTTTGAATACTCATCTGTAATAAGAGGATAATTGATCCAATCTCATGGGATTGGTGTGAGGAATACCAAAACCCAAGTAAACTACACACTTTTTCCATAAATATAGAGCCCACATTTGTTGTGTTATTTCATGTCCCACCACCTTGAGCTCATAATGCCAGACATAGTCTATGACATGCCAATGGGCACTTAACATGGGCATATGACTAATGGGTCTATACCACCTACATTCAGGTTCTACTTCTCTTGCCATTTTCCTTAATGATGTGTTAAAATGACTGCCACCATAAACATGCATGTGCAAAATTTTATTCCTTAAACTGAGTGGAAATGTAAATATTTTTATATTTAAACCAATAACTGAAGGTCACAGGCAAATGTTTGGAAGCACACTAAGTAAGCATATGTAAGTAGTAAAACAAATTCTAATTCTTCTCAGCAGTCCTTCCTCTGCTTCTGGCCTCTGAAATCCTTATACATTGACTCACAGGGAAGGTGGAGTGGAAGAAAGAGATCTGAGATCCCTGGGTAACCAGAATTAGTTTTCTGTCTCTGAGTGGTGATGTGGAGGAATGACAAAATCACTGCTGGGTAGAGACAAAAAACTAAGGAATTATAGTAACTGTTTCTACTGTCCCATGTTTGGTAGGAGAAAAAAGAAATAGCAAGTACTATTTGCTCTATCATTTGTTTTCTAATTAAGGACAATGGCACAAAGATGTATGTGCATTTGGGATCTTTTATTTGCCTATGACTGTGAAAATATATTTCTAAAATATAATGAGTCACTGGAATATTCAGTCCTGGAAATTCATGGAAATATCTGAATGTAGGAATGAAGAGAGAAAGTTTCTGACATAGGAACCAAAACCAGATAAACAGCTTTTAATAAGAGAGGTTTAAAACATAAAAGCCTCAATGAAAATATATTGGAGTTTGAAGCCATGGTTTGGCAACCTTATAAAGGACAAACCTGGAGCCTATTTTCATTGGCTAGAAATACAATTAAAGGATGTTCATTAATGTATACTGTGGATATATATGGGTATATGTTCTTCATACCTAAAATTAAAAATTACGTCCTTACTCTGCTTCATTTGCTAATGAACCTCATAAAGAGCCCATGTTTTATCTCATTAATTGTGTCCACACAGAAATTAATTCAGCATAGCGATGAAGAACATATACATACTTGGAAGTCAAGAAGATGCACCTCAGTTCCATCTTTTCCCACTTGTGCATCCTTGTGCAAATTTCTTTTTGATGTCATTTTCCTCATCTGTGAAATCAGGATAATTCTAGTACCTCTTATTATCAGATCACATAAGAAAAAAGATATATCATGTCTTTAGCATCATGCCTGGCACATAAGATGCATTGAATAAATGTTGGTGATATGTTGATAGTGATTGTGATAATAATGATGATGATGATGATAATTCCAGATTTTGCACCTACAGTAAGGCCTATCGCTTAAAGAACTTTTTTTTTTTTTTTTTTAACAGATCTGGAAACTTTTGGAGATGCTCTTTAATATCTTAACATAGTGAAGACTTAAAAAACAGTCCTCTGGAATCCATCAAAATATTCATGACAAGTTGTAGAAGCACACAGAATGAAGTCAAACATCTTCAGGTTGGTCGCAACATGGGTTCCACCCTCCCTAATTGTATGTTCCTAGCCTAGTATTCTTTGAACTACCATACACTGAAAATGGTGCAGCAGCCCACTATACCCTCCAAACGTCTTGGTATGTTTACATCAATGACAATATAAATGTTTCATAGTGTGCATTTAAAAAATCATCTCCCAAGTCAAATCCTTGCTGCAGGGGAGAACGGTGGGTTTTAAGAGTGGGAGCCATGATAGCACTAGGAAACTCACATTTTGTAATTATCCATGTAATGGGTAACCAGGCAGGGATCATCCGAGGGGAGGAAAAGGAGCTGATGAAAGTGTGAAGAGGAAAAGTGGTGATCTTTTTGTATCACATCACATATGTTTTCTTCTACAATCCACTCTGTGTCCAGGTGACAATTTTTACAGGGTGACTATGGAGGACCTGAAGTCCAGCCTGGGCTATCCATGAACTCAAGTCTCCACTATAATCTCAAAACTGCAGACCAGCCATGAAAACCTGCACCTGTGTACATCTTTGAGGCAGAATTTTGCCTTCCCTCTAACATGAGCCTGGGCAGAACTGCCTGGACCGGTCAAGGATATCTGAGAGCATTTACAATGGGCAGCTGGCGGGCCACGGAATGGACACTGAAGGCTGCCTCTTCCTGAGACCCAAACGAGAGTGGAAGTAACAGTTGCTCATCCTCCAATACAAAGATGCAAGACTTGATGTTTTCCCAAAGGGATGACATGCAAGAGTGTCACCCCCACAGACTCAACCTGTCCTTGCCCTCTCCCCTGAGCCTCTCCTCAGTTCCCCTCCCAGTTCTGTTCTATCAGCCTCATTTTAAGAGGTGAAGCCTGGCTGTCTAAGACAGCTCCTCTGTTTACTGGGAAACTGCCCCGTCCTTGACAAAACACATCAGCGAGATTCTGCTCCCCTCCGGAGGTCTCCTGTCTCACTTGAATGCACACCCACAAATCCAAACAGTGTTAAAGGATATTGATGAAGTGGATGCCTTTCCAAGAATGATGGCCCAGGAGGAAAACAGAAATCGTGCATAGTAAGCAAGCAGGAAATGTCAGCAGACCTTAAAGATACCCTTCAAACACGCCAGAGCACCGAGACAAACATCAAAACTAATGGAGTATTTGTAAAGGTAGGTGTGTTTGCCCGGGAAGGAGGTAGAGAATGGAATGAGAGGCCAGGCAGGGCTGGAAGTGTGATGCAGTGCTCACAGCTCTGCAGAGGAAGAACACGGCTCACGAGCCAACAGTCTGAAAAAAGAGGCTAGAAAGTAGGTTGAGAACAGAGTGGGTGCTGATGTTTTTGCTGGCAGTGCATTCATTTCCCCTTTCAGTTATAGCCCCTCTTCCCTTGGATGAATTACTCTCCACTCTTTTTCCTAACACGTTGTTGAGGTGGGGAGAGGTGAATATCAGGCAATGAAATGTCACTCAGGAATCACCCATAAGAATGTCATATACACCTACCTGGCGACAGTAACTGAGTTCAGGTTAGTTGCATGATCCAGGTCAGAGCAACTCCTGGGGAATAGAGTATCTCTTTCTGCTTAACTTAACCCAAGTTTATGTGGGGACCAAAGGCCAAGATGATATTAGACATGATAATATCTTTCTGATATTAACAGAAAGAGCTGGGAAGGCTGAGAGAAGGACTTTCTCTATATTGGCTGTGCCAGGCTGCTGTGGAATGATGCCCTTGGGCTTGTCTGAGAGGATCGAGGTGGGGCAGCGGTGGGGAGTGGTGGCAACTTAAACCTTTCAAAGATTTTTAAGAAAGTCTTACAACGAACTATACGCTTGATTTGCATTTTGACACAAGCCGCATTTCAGCTGAAAAATCTTTTCTTTTCTGGAGGAACTAAAGATAAGAAATAATTCACCAGCGTGGCAAGCCCTACACCTTGTATAATCTACACACAGGCCTTGCTTGAAAACTAACCAGTTCCTCCTTTAGTTCATTTCTTTTCCCCTCAAACATTTCACTGGGAACAAAACTGAAGCCAACTGGAATTTGTTACATTTTGCTTGGCTCCCAAATTCATCCCAGATTACCACTTCCGTGAGTTTCACTTACATAATTTGAGTTGTCCCTTTTTTTTTTTTACCAGTTGATATCACTGGCCTTTGATGCTTTTCTAATTTTATTGAACTACATGTTCATTTTTATAGGCTTGCTAACATTTACACTGGATTTTGTTCAAATCTGGATTTGATTATTAAATAAAGTGGATCATGTTTCTAGTTTAGGATACAGAGGTTACAAAGAATGCTAATGGTTAAGTATGCAACATGTTAACTAAGTAGAGAAATCTCAGCATTTCCCTGGAAAGCTATTATTCTGACCCATATTTATTTCTTTCCCAAAATTACTATTTTCTACAGGACTACACAAACAGTAATGAAGCAGAAAAATGATGCATGTTAAAAAATTTATATGCTCCATAATGGGTCATAAATTTTTACCTCTTTATTGCTCATGCACTTTTGATAAGCTTGACAAATTTTAGACCTCTTTAATTTAAAATAGAGTTTTAGTTCTTTAAGTGACAGTGAAAAACATTTCCCTACCTATCATTAGAATGGCTGAATACATTCGTTAATCTACAAAATATCATGCAGAAAATGACTTTTATCTATTCCAATCACTCATTCAGCCTGTTTCAGAAAATGAAATGGCTCCTTTCAGAGAACTCCAAATCCAGACTTAAAGTAAATACCTTCTTCATAAGCCACCAGAATGACAGGGGCAAGACTTAAAGGTAGGGCTGCTGTTTCACTATGTCTTCTTTAGCCTGAGCAGGGTCATTATAATGGGCAAAACCTACACACAAAGAAACCAAAACCAGTGAACACTGCAGCAAGAGATGCAATGTAGTCCCTAGGGTCTGAGTTCATTTTCTCATCAACTCCACGGAGGTCTCTAGAGATGCTCATTTCCCTTCTTCCTTCTTCTCCCAATGGCACCATCAGCTGTTTGCCAAACAGATAAAACCAGTTTGAAAATATTCAAATGGAAAACCAGCAGAGGAAGTTGTAACCCCTGCTTCTTAATTATCTCTACCCGTGACCCTGTTTTGGGATCATCTCATTAAGCTTGTTATCAATGTCTCCAGAGTAAATTAATATTCAAAATATATCAGAGAGAGGGAAGAGGCCTTTGCAATGACACTGTATTACATTTGTCAGATCACAAGTTACATGAGCCCAATGGGCCCCCAATTGTGTGTTTCCAAACAGTGGTACATTACACAGGAGAAAAATGGTAGCACAGAGACAGGGATGCTGATAAGGACGGTCAGAATTCAAACTGTGAGGCTCAGAAAATAGAGGTATTCACTAGATAACAGAAAGCCCGCACTTTCAGTCCCCATCCCCTCTCTACCATTTTGAGAATAATGGGCCCCACCTGTGCTACGATGTGACATGAATTCAAGCATTACAGAACCAGAGTTGTGAACTTAGGAAAGGAGAAGAGACGGAGGGGAAGAATCAAAGGAGTGGAGGTAACTATGATGGTGATGAAAAATGCCTATCAATCAATCTTACCTTCCACCCACAGTAGACATCACTAATTGTAATTATGTGTAGCCGTGTAACAAAACTACCCAAAACTCAGTGGCTTGAAGCTTTGACTAGCTCACAAATGTGCAGGTGAGCTGGGTAGTTTTGCTAGAATGGGCTGGACTCCCTGCCCAGCTGTGCTGGCTCATGAGTCCTCAGGACCAGAGTCAGCTCAGGGCTAATGGAACTAAGATGGCTTAGCTGGGACAGCTGGTTTTGCAGCTGCACGGTCCCATCCTCCAGAAGGATAGCATGGATATGGAAGAAGTTCTAGAAGCAAAAGCAGAATCATTCCAAGCCCCTAGAAGTCTAGGCTCAGAACTCAGAACAAAATTGCTTTTACCACATTCTACTGGCTAAGCCAAGTCACAAGTCAGTCCATATTCAAGGCATAGAGAATTAGACTCCATCTATGAAAATGAAGGTGCAAAAACTCAATAGCCTCATAGATAAATTCTCATCTAGCATAAATCCCCTCCCTTTTAGGGGATGAGGAGCCTTCAAAACCCTTTTGATCCCTATGCTCCAGGAAGTCACTCCTAAGTTTTCAAAAAGAAACAAAATTTTTCATCCATGGTGCTAGACAACATCTAACATTAGAGTACTCATGTACGACTGGGATAATCATGTGCTATGACTGATATTACCTAAAAAAAATAATGTCCTAATCCTTTGATAAGTTAGGAGTGAATAAAAAGTGATTTTTGTATAAACTATCTAGAATCTTTTCTTATTTCTGGAACACATATTGTTTAAGCCATCTACTTATCACCATAAGTGCTTATCCTTTAATGTATCAAAACTAATACATATGTCTATAATATATGTTTCATTGTTTGTAGTTTTTATAGAAACTAAATGATCTATGAGGTAAACAAGGCAGGAATTACCATTCTCGTTTTAAGATTAAAAAACATGAAATAAACTTTGAGTTTCACATTTTTAGTAAATGGAAGACCTATTTGAGTAAAAATTTAAATCCTTATTCAGCAAAGTTAGGGTTCATGTACTAGGAAATTTTCCCTAAGAATTTTTTTTTAAGATTTTATTTATTATTTTCAGAGATAGGGTACAGGAGAGAGGCAGAGAGGGAGAGAAACATCCATGTATGGTTGCCTTTCACCTGACTCCAGCTATGGACCTGACCGGAGACCTGGCTTGCAACCTGGTTATGTGCCCTGACTGGGAATCCAACCAGTAACCTTTGGGTTTGCAGGCTGGCACCTTATTCATTGTGCTACCAGCCAGGGCAGATTTTTTTTTTTTTTTTTTTTTTTTTTTTTTTTTTTTTGATCAGCTACTTAAGGAGGTTAAAGTCTGGGGGGAAAAAGTGACCTGTAAAATTATTTACAAGTCTAGCACTTAAATATCATGTGGCTCAGGCTAGAGTGTGTTTTACCAATTTTCCTAAGGTCTTAGGTATGACCTATTTGGCATCAAAAACCATCTTACTAGGTCCTGGCTGGTGGCATAGTGAATAGGCACCGGCCTGCAAACTCAAAGGTTGCTGGTTCAATTCCCAGCCAGGGCACATCACCAGGTTGCAAGTCAGGTCTCCAGCCAGGTCCCTAGCTGGAGGCAGATGAAAGGCAACCATATATTGACGTCTCTCTCCCTCTCTGCCTTTCACCTCACTGTAAACATAATAAATAAAATCTTTTTTAAGAATTAAAAAAGATAAAATCATCTTATTGAATCCAGGAATTCTGCCCCCAGAATTAACAATATCTGAAATCTCTAAGATTAGAGCATCCAGGAAATAAAATAAGATACCAGGAGAGAGGAAATTACTTTCTGGTACTCCAGGCATTTTTTTATTCACTCAAGCAAGAACATTTGAATATTTTCTTAGCTGCCTTATGGGGAAGCACCAGGAAATTATTAGGCACCAGGAAATAACCTGGCCTTACTAAAGCTGCAGGCGGATGACCCAGTAATGACACCCTGTGGTCAACCACTTCAGATCATCAAAATCATCAGCGGTCACACTGCCAGGCCACAGTCTTAAAAAGAACCTCAGGTCAAAATTAATGAGTTGTTTCCAGCGATAGCAGATTAGAAGGTGAGCTAATATCAACTTTCAAAAACAAGCAAGAAGGCTTTAGGAGCTATAAACAGAAAACCACTAAATTATAGGTAAAAAATAAAGAAAGGAAATACAAGTTCATAGTGGAGATGCTGACATTTGAGAGGAATTTAAAGAAAAGGCCCGGAGTCTTCATTGATTATTAAGATTATTAAGAGATGAGTAAGCAGGAAAATATTTAGTCATTTTCAACTGGAATTTCACTGCCATCTTCACTTTTAAGATGAGTCATTACTTGCATAAATCCTCTGTGTAAAGCACTGGGCTATTCAGATTTCATAAATATCACATTTATCCACAGGATCCACCTTTGAGACAGGTACCTTATTCCCAATTTACAGAGAGGAGACTGGGAAGTATGCAGCCAGGATTCCAACCCTGAATCCGAAGTCTAGTCTCATACTGTTTGCATCAGATTCTCTCTCCAGGACCATCCGTCAGGAGAACATGCTCTGAACAGTCAGACCACCTCAGGGGCACTGAGTTCAAGACTGGTCTTGTAACAGAAAATTCAGCAGGGTGTATGAGGTTAGCCATAGATAAGGGAGTTAACTTAGAGCAGGCTCTGTTTTTCCATGCCAGGTCCCTCTTCTTTGTTCCCCATTTGTGCTGCCCTGCCCCCCTTGCTTCTGTATTTCCCGGCCAACGCACCTGCTCAAGGCCTTTTCTTTACTCCCGTTTGTCCCTGCCTCTGCCCACTCCCCAAAAGTATATAAGGGGAAGGAGACCCATGCTCAGGGCCCAGAATTTGAAGACTGACTCCTCTGGGTCCACGAGTGTAATAAAGTGCCTGCGTTTTCACTCATCTCGGTGTTCCGCCTGAGTCTGTTCCCGTAACAGTCTCTGTAGACACACTAGAATATTCTATAGTAAAGCAAAACAAACTGGATGAGAGCTTTGGAAGCTAGTCCGGGGCGAAAAATAAAATAAGGTTGCTTTTAGAAAAGTTGACATTGTCTAGACTAGAGAATTTGGAGAATACATTTAGCAGTCATTAAATGGGCACAGAGCAATTAATAACGTGGCCTTGGTCTGGATATTTTACTAGGAGGCTAAGGAAGGCCAATGGGTGGTAGCCACAGGGAACTAAACTTTATCTCACTGTAAGGAAAATGGAAACCAAAACAAAACTATATGTATTCAGTAGTACCCCCTTATCCGTGGAGGATAGGTTCCTAGCTCTCTAGTACTTTCTGGCTTCTCTTTGGTATAACCAAAGTACCAGCATCCCTGCTCTTGCCCTTCAGGGCCATTACTATGAAAATAAAGGTCACTTAAACATAAGCTCAGTGATACCATCACAGTTGATCTGATGACCTAAACAGCTACGAAGGGACTACTGAGAGGCTAGCACATACAATGTGGACACACTGGACAACAGGATGACTCATGTCCCAGGCAGGACATAGCGGGACTGTGACAGATTTCATCATGCTGTTCTGAATGGTGTGTGATTTTAAATGTATTCATTGTTTATTCTGGAATTTTCAACTTAACCTTTTGGATAACAGCTGATGGGAGGTAATGGAAATTACAACTATGCAGTTGGGCCTCTGCATTCACAGATTCCCAACTATGGATCAAAAATACTGTTTTTGATCCTCGGTGAATTGAATTCACAGATGTAAAACCTGGGAATCCAAAGGGCCAACTGCACTTTGGCTGTTCGAACTGAAGCAAGAAGTCCAAATGCCGAACATCAGGAATGACTTAGGGAAGAAAGCAAATAATGCCTCCCAAATAAACAACATTTCCGTTGCATCCATTCATTTCCCCATTTAAATCAACAGATTGAGTTTCCAGGCCTCGTCAGCAAACATTTTCTGTAAGGCAAGGGAGTAAATACTTTAGGTTTCATGCGCCCCACTTGATCTGCAGGATCTTTTAAAAATGTTTTCAGCCCCTTGTAAATATAAAAGTGATTCCTGGCTCCTGGGCTATAGTTGCCAACTCCCATCCAGACAGGGTTCTGGTCCCTTACTGTGCTCACATCAGATGCCATTGTCTCCATCTGAGCTAATGTTCCCTTTGCAGTCAGCTTGACATGTTCTACCTCGGCTCATTCATATGTGAAGTTCCTCCTTGAAGACCAGCCACAGATGGGTGGCTGGGTCCCTCCATGAAGCTTCACTTCACTAGACATGCAGAACAACTTCTAGAGCACGACAGACATTCTAAAATCATCACACCCATACATGTTCTCTGCTTTGAATCATGCTAATAACCTCCAGTGGGCAATTCAGAAATGGCTTCATTTCAAAACACCAGCATCCTCTCCCAAGCTAAGCCTGGAGCCAAACTTACAACGTAGATACATTCATGTTGTCATCTAAATGACTCTTCAAGCCTAAAATATCCACAGGAGAAAGCAATATACCTCCTCCCCAATCCACATCTCCATTAACTTACTTTTATGCCTGCTCCAATGTTGGTCATGCATCACAGGTAATCCAGTCCACAGTTAGAAATCTCCAGGGTGACCTTCACCCTCATGCTCTTCCTTTACTCCCCACAATAAATCAATTATTAAGTGAGGTTGAGTGTACTTCAAAATGTCTCTGAATTCAGGCATCTCACAATAAGATATCAAGCAACACCCAGACAGGCCCTGGTCCCTTACAGTCTCCCAACAGTTTTTTCTCTGGTCTCTTCAATTGCAGCAACTCTGTGTTCTAATCACCTAACTGGTAAGGTAACAACACCTCCAGAAACAGCTTCTTCGAAACTGAAAACTGGTCCTCCCAGTCCCCTACATAAACTTTCTCTTGGTTTCCCAGAGCCTGAATGATTGAGTCCAGACATTTTTACCTGTCATTCAATGCCGTAAGGGGAAGGGGGAGGGGAAGAGGGAGAGAAAGAATGGGAAGGGCTTAGTCAAGGTGCTAGTATGAAAGACCCATGGACATAGACAACAGGGTGGGGGTTGACTGTGGGAGAGGGGATGGGGTGAGTGGGGCAGGGGAGAGCAATGGGGGGAAAAAAATGAAACAACTGTAATACAACAACAATAAATTCATTAAAAAAAGAAAGGCATAGGTATCTTCCTTAAGCCCCTCTCTGCACTACCTCTCCAAGAAGAATTCCTTGATGGGCCAGATGAGAAATTTCTAGAATAGAAATGGATAAGGGGTACAAAATATGTATCTCAAATGTAAAAATAAAAAGGAAACAGCATACCGCATGTGGTTCAAAAGAGTGTTTTGTTAAGTTGTTTTAGGTGGTAAGGTTTCCAAAGGCAAGCTGAGTTATAAAGTCACTGTGGCTAAACCCTTCTCACAATTTTGTGGGCTGAGCTAGGAATGCACCTGTAAGGCTCAAACACACTGCGAGGAATAATCGAGACCAGACAGTCCTCCAACAACCCTCTTTCTCATCCACGCTCTTACAGGATTATCTGTGAATCCCTTTAGATAAATAGAGAAAATTGATGTTGGTTAAAAGGAATGCCGAGATACTTATTTACCCTTCCTGACATCCTTTTGCTATGTTTGGCCCTGGCCCAGCTGCTTTGGAAATCTCACCTGCTGCTGGAGGAGGTCACTGAGAGGATCTGACCAGCAGGTGAGCAGCATGCCAGACGGGGGCAGTCCGGGGCCCCTGGCCTCTCCCGTTTGTGCAGTGTACCTTGCACCCACTGTTCCCACAGTGAACACAGTGAAGGCTGCATCATCGGGAGAGCCATGGGTTGTTGACACAACCTGACTGGAACATGTGATAGAACCCAGTTAAGACCTCTACGTGAATTAAGATTCTACCAGGTAGGTGCGGAGATCTACTTGTCTTGTGGCCACCTAATAAGACAAGTCTCTTTGTAACTCCCCGTGTTTATTGAACCTGCCCCCAACCAACCTACAGGCCTGCCTCTTTCTGCCATCTCTCCACACAGAGGGGCCAGTTGACAAACTCACTCAGCTGTAAACAAGCTGAGTATTTATGACGCTGGGCCTCTGCCACCCTGTTTCTTCTTGAAAGCATTTCAGTTCCCATGCTCCCTACCCCCGACCCTGCTGGCACTCACTCCTAAATTACCTTCCTCATGCTCATAACTGAGCTTTAAAAAAAGAAAGGCTTTTCTGCTGGCCTTGGGCAAGTTTTGCTCCTTCCTCTACAATCTGCACCCAGTTCATACCTTTATAATCTTTATAATGTTACTTATCATGTTGATTTTAATGTACTTGTTTACAAGTCTATTTCCTGTAATGATCTATGAGCTACTGGAGGGCAAATAGAATTGCTTATCCATCTTCGAATCTCCAGTTTCTAGCTTACTGCCCATCACTGGGGATTGGCTCAGAAAATGTTTGCTGACTTAATTGAATGAGATTCTTGAGAGGGTCTAGTTGGAATTCTCCCTCAAATTTTATGTCATGGGTTCCAGTCACCAGTGAGTCAGGTGTTTGACCTTGAGCAATCACTTTTGTTCTCAGGCTCAGCATTTTAAAGAAAATAGGAACAATGCCAAGTGTGATGTCCAGCTCAAATGGTTATTTCAAGAATTAAGTGGGGTAAAGTAGGGAGAATGCTATTTAAAAAGAAAGCACTCTATGGTCTAAACTGTTTTTCTCTGGTATTTAACATCATACCAGCATATCATTAAATACTTGTTAAAATGAATGATGTGGACCGATCGTTGATCCAGGTCTATATTAGGGCAAAAGACAAATGCAAAAGTCCAAGGCTCTGTCTCCTGTCCAAGAAGAAACACAACATGTAAATAGCATGTTCTGGAACCTTGACTCTTCCAAAGAAATGTATCCATTTCAATGAGTGCTGCATTTCAGTTCAGGCGCATTTTCTGAGGAACCATAAAGAGGAATAAAATCCCAGGAATTGAATTTGAAAGAAAAGGCTAAAACTGGGCAATATGGGCAAAGAGAGAGGCAAAGAGAAATATTAGCCAGTAACTGTTGAGCTTCTTTGTTATGCAGAATAGATCATTAAAATAACCATTTTATCTTTTTTATCTTCATGTATCCAACTAAGGGAGACAACCATGCATACTGAACTCAGTCATCTGAAAATGATTCATTGTTTTGCATACAGTAAGACCATCCCATAATTATTCATGCTCTCACTCATCCTACAGTTCATCCCTATAACACATAATTACTAAGCACCTGCTGTAGGAGGTCAACAGCAGGTATTAGAGATACATCAGGGGAATAATGCAGTCCTTGCCCTTAAAGGCCTCAGAATCCAGAAAAAGAATAAATGAGCAATGGCCATACAGCATGGACAGCATTCTAATGAGTTAAGTGTGTTTGGGAGACCCCTAATCCGCAGAGATCCCCTGGTGCCATGGATGAAATGAACCTTCCCAGGCAGCTTGTGCTAGGGGAGAGAAGGCTGGCCAGTGTCTGATAGACAAAGGCCTTCATGTCCCACCTCCAAAGGTTTTTATTGACTACACAAGGTTGGGAATGCACATATACATCACCAATCATTACTACAGAAGAGTATTCAAAAGAAAGGGAGTTGTTAAGTTTAGATAACAATAGGAGGAATGTGACAATCCCCTTCAGGTGTTAGACAAGGTGATGCCAAGAATGCCAGGTGGTCCATTGAATTTTAGGGAGGGTGAGATTACATGTGGGTTAAGATTTAACATCTACTGCCGGTGCAATACACAAGTCGAGGAAGTTTAGGTCACAGGGCAGACTTTAGGATGTATGGAATATTCCCAAGGCCCCCTTGGGGGCCCCCTGGCTATAACATTGAGGCCTTTTTGCACCCAGCTTTCCTGGCTCTCTGGTCAGGTCTTACAGGCTTGGCCTGGCCTACGTGGAGCTCCATGCTCTGACACCTTCCCAGGGGGACCTCAACAAGTATGAGATTCTTTGAAGGCAACCTGTGGGCCACCTATGCAGTCATGGTTCCTATCTGCTCAAACAACATTTCCAAACTGTGTCAGAATTCCCTGAATCGCTCATTAAAAATTTGATTGCAGGACTTTACCCTAAACTTTCTAAATCAGAAGCTTTGAAGTCAGGACTCCAAAATATGCATTTTTAAAAAGGACCCTAGGTAATCTTCCTGCTAAAGATGCTTGAGAAATGTTATTCTAAATCAGCGATTTTCAACCTTTTTCAACTCACTGCACACTTAAACTAATCACTAAAATTCTGCAGGGCACCAATGATATATATTTTTAAAATATATTTGTTGCAGATCTGACAAAAAATAGGTATAATTTTGATTCAGTTACACCAGATGGCTATTATTGTGTTGCCAATGCCATTGTTTAATTTGCCAATCTAATGGAACAGAGGTCAGTGACCCTCACTACACAGTCAGGTATTACATGCTTTAAAAATTCTTGTGGCACACAAGAAAATCATGGTACTAGATAATTGACATATATGCTGAGTCCTTTATTTTCTTGTTCATTACATTGTAATAACTAGAAATCTGTATCAGAATATTTTAATGAATGGGAAATAGATAACTTCGAATTAAATTATAACTATAATGGTAAAAACTGACTTGCAACCCAGCACGTAACCAATTATAATACAGAAGGTTAATAGTTCAAACTCTGCGATCACACTGCCTGCATGGAAGCCTTAACTTAGCCACTTACTAGATACACAGTTTTGAGAATAACTTCTCTGTGCCTGTTTCCTCATTTGGAAAATGAGTATAGTGAAACAGCAGGAACTACTCCACTGGTAGGATGGTAAGTAACATAACTACTGAGAAGACCATCTGGCTCTTAAGTGCCATGTAAGTGTTATGTGTCATTATTAATCTCCTTCTGTTTATTTATTTTCTTTTTTTCTCTGGACCTAACTTGAGCTCAGCACTCACTTCAGGTCAGTTTCCACTAGTTATCATTTATGTTCCTGCAGCTCATTTTCCTGCTGCCTTTTCTGGTGGTCCATAATGAACAGTGAACAATGTCTTATTGAGACACCTGAGAGAGGGACTTGAGCTTCACCTGAGATGTGTTCAAAGGAGCTATTTTGGTGGGGGGAGGGGAGCAGCATTGGCCACATCCTCACTCTACATGGCCTTTGGAAAGGAATCAGCCGATTCTCTTCTTGAGGTAATATATGTCTAGAAATCTGATGATCAGGGTTTTTCCCCACTCATAACAACAAAGAATTGCTTTCCCTTTAGTGGCACAAGGCATTCTTCGAAATAATTGGAAGGGACAATTTGCCAAAAATATGAGTAATAGGAAGTTGTTTTATCTTAAAAGATAAACCCTTCAATGCCCTCACTGCAAATTGCAGCTCAATGGGATCACTGAAGTTGATTGAAGGGTTTTGACATTAGAGTTAATTGTATTAGAGTCACCATAAGCACGTAGGAACATAATTTTACATTTTTTGATAATCATTCACAAATGGAAACTTCCATAGTTTTGAATGTTTACAAATGGTCCCTAGTAAAAGTTTAAGGAAACTTATTCTATTTATCCTGAAGGAGAAATTGCCATGAACATTTCAACTGAAAATACCTTGATGAATATTATAATATTTATGAAATTGAGGTTATAAATTAAAGTTATAAAACATTCTAATTCATATAATTACTAAAAGCTCAACATTAGTTAACATTATATAAATAATTTGAAAATGTTTTTTGGGACAAAGGAAAAGCGATGAGAAATTAAATAGAGAAGGAAAGAATGGAAAGGAGGGATTTTCAAATTCCCCAAATGCTCTCAATCCAGACTTAGACAGTCCATTTGTAACTAGAATGATAGACATGAAGAGTTACATTTTATGGCAAGAATCCAGTCCTAGGAAATATCTCCTAACAACTGTTGTGCAGCTGTTAGGAGATATTCCTATCCATCTTTTTCTGAAAAGATTGATAAATGGTGAGTTTAGGTTGTCGGTAGGGAGAGGAGAAAGTTGTTTCTTAGAAATAGGTTTCCTAAGACACTTGAAGGTTTTGTATGCTTCTGAGAAAACGGGTCTGAAAAACAACTAAGTCATCAAGAAGCGTTTTCAAGTGTGTTAGAATAAAACAAAAATAGGAAAAAAAAGTAATGCAGATAAGCTTTAGGTTATGTGTGTTCATAATCTGATTAGTTTTCTACTGAATAACATTGTTAATGGTTCGATGCGATATAATTAATGCCTAAATACAGTAATTATAAAGTGATTATAATTAGGCCCAATAATTAAATTTATGGGTAAAAATGAGATAAAGGAAATAACATGCATGCTTCATCAAGGAAATATTACTTAATGAATAATTTAACACTTCAAAAAATGATGGTGTTTGTAGAAAGTCTTCACACTGTTACCTTTCACAGTGAGAACAAGGATGACTCTCCAGTGTACATTTACCCAACAACTGAATTCCTCCCTCAATGCTGAGAAAACTTTATGTGGAGCAATTAAACACAGAAATAAAAATCACACCTGCCAGGCTGACCTCATTATTTATGCAATACATCCAAACTACAAGCAACTATGAGCATCTTATTCATAGTTTGGATATTTCCAAATAATCGCTGCCATCCTGTGATTACATACTGTGTGCCAGGCACTTTGAACACATTTTCTGAAATCATTCGATCCTCTTAGAAATTCTGCAGGGGGTATTATTTGTCACACATATCCCCTGAAACCTGCCAAGGATTTCTAGAATGATATGGAGAAACTGAGACACAGAGTTTAGGCCACTTGCTCAAGATCTCAGCTGGCAGTAGTGAGATCAGGATTTGACCCCTGGTCACCCTGACATTAACGTCTTTACTCTTGTTAACCACGTCCTACTACTGCCTCTCTTGTAGCCCAGGCCTAGGTGCTACTACAATGCTTTCCTAACCCACCTTCTTGGAGATGCACCGAGTAGACTATGGCTTCCGGTTGAACTACTGACTCTCAACCACACCCTCAAACTAGGGCCTCCTGACATCCGGCCTCCGTGGAGGTATCACTAAGAAGCTGTGCTGCTCTGTGCTGCTTATATCCAAAATCCTATACATTTGAGAAAAAGAGTATTTTAAATATTCAAGCCACATTAGAAACAGTGACATATTCTGTCCCTTGCAACAAAAGGGATTCCTAATCAATATATTCTTTAAGGCGCTATGACTTACTCTCTGACATGAAAGTGATGTTTTTTATCTTATGCAAAAGATAGCTGCTAATTGGTTTTAACTCAAACCAGTTAATTCCTCTAAATAAAAGAACATCTTCTCTTTGCATTCTTTCTTTTCTTGTTGGTTGGGTCGCTGGTGCTGTACTGTACTTCTAAAGGAACTCCAAATAAGGATCCTGCCATGTCTTGCAATTAAGTCAGACTCCAATTTTAAAGGCTGGTCAGGGAGCAAACTCTTTACCTGGCAGAAATGGAAGGAGAAAGATCTATGAAGAATGAGAAAAATCTTGAGAGGAAGGGGTGTTCGTGATTCAGTCTTTAGTGTTTGATCACCCCTTTCTAAGAGGAGAACCTCTCGCAGTACAAGGCCTTGTGTTTTAATTGATCAAGAACACAGGTGGGTTTCTTTATGGACATCTTTAAGGGTCTCAGAAGTAAAAACTCAAACCACTGGTGACTTGGGGACCTCTTGAGATATCTATATAAACTTCTTCAAAGGGTTTATAAAAGTGAGTACTTAAGAACAAAGAGCACAATCAAGAGTCTTGGTGAGAGTCTTCCAACTGGGGACTGAGAAGAGCACAGAGTCTGGCACAGAGGAAGAGCTCTAGTTCACCAAAGTAGAGAACAGGGCCTTGTCCAGCCAGACACGAAGAATGAGCCATTGGTAAGGCTCTGCCACCACAAGGTAGTGACCCTGGAGAACAAGGTTTCCTCCTCTCTCCAATGCATGTGTTCTGTAAATATGGTTTACTTATTATTCCAGAGACAGTGGTTATTAAGAATGATGTAAAAGGAATTAAACATTAGCTTTTTATTTTGACTAACCCACAAGGAAAACTGATTGCTTGGTAATTATAAACTAAAAGAAAGGATGTTGGTATTTTTAAAATCATTTTTTGTTCATGTAGTTCATATACAAGGTCTGTCCCAAAAAGTATTGGCCATGCAAATGGTTTTAATTATATGAACACTGGCTTGATACTTTAGGGACAGACCCCATATAAAAACCTATTAGTCTTAAAATGAAATATAAGTCTTTTGTGTGCATGACCAGCAGTCTAATGCAAATAATTGCATCCTGAAGGGAGGTAATTTTATTCCTCAAACTGCTAAATAGAGAAATCACAAATACTAATTTTCTGCCACAAATATTAATAATTTTATAAAGAGGCACAATATTTTAGAGGATTAATATTTTATAAAAAATGAGCTGAATATTTTTTGCCACTACTCTTTTCAGCTAGGAAGAAATGTCTGACATGAGAAACATTTTAAACAGATGCTTTTGTTTTGTACTTTTTATTTTTCCAAGCTACAAGTGGTATTATTTATTGTATAGATTCTACTGAGTAGTTCTCACTGACTAAGATTGACTTTTAATTTCTCTCAAGAAACCTTTTTGTTTCCCTATCAGTATTAATACAACCATTGTGTCATGGATAATTCATTTTCAAATGATCTTCTACCTAGAGAGCTTTACAAACTTCAAAATCTACTAATTTTGGAATGTAAGCATTATTCCATTATACAAGTTCTTGTTTCTTACTATAAGTTTAGTAAAATAAATATTCTAAAAACAGACTTCAAGACAGAAGCATTGCTGATTTATACACATCTTTTTTGAGAAATAGAGAGTAGTGGTTTCTCTTAAGGGATTTCATGTTGAGTTTTGTCCATAAGTTGCACCAAAAGTTGAACAAGTCTTTGGCGATAATTTTTAATCTCTGTTGGAAATTAGAAAATACAAGATTATTTCTTTCTCCCAGTGATGACCAGATGGAATCATCTCTACCAACCACATTTTTAATATTATCTCAAAATATTGTCATATTTTCTACAGTGTTAATATATTGCTACAAATAAAAGCTTGATGCAATGCCCAATGTTTATTAAGCACCTGATATGTTCTAGGCAAACTGTATACATAGTTTAGTTCTCTAAGCATAGATTACTAGTATACCAAGTGTTGGGAAAACATAATTCTCCATCACAAATAGGAAAGAAAAATCTTAAAAAGAGTCTAAAAGCATAGTCTTTCTTGTACTTGTGTGTGTGTGCATTGTACTTGGAGAATTACACAATAATTAACATGTCTGGGTGGAATAAGACAATTCCATTATCAGCAGGTTACTTAACCTCTTTGGACTTTATGTTCACCCATGCAGATAGGGGAAAACAAAGTTCTATGATGATTAGAGATAATTTTCTTCAGGATCCTGTCACCTAGTGTTAGGCTTTCACAAAAGTTTAGCTATTTTTATCCCTTCATGAGAAATACCATCTGACTTCAATTCTGTTACTGATTTATTAAGTTGGATTTGGGGACATTCATTTCTATTGAATATTCATTAAACTGAATGTTTTGGACCAAGTTCCTATGTAAGAAACTCTTCAGTAATCTCAACCTTAGAAAGGAATCTGATTATTCAATTATAAAAAAAATATGCCTCCATCCAACACCTATCCTTTTAGGAATAAGCTCAAATAAAATGCCTTCTACTGCCACTTTCCCTTTCATAAACCTTCCTGGGTAGAACATACAACTTGCCAAATAACTTTAGCATCTGGCCTTGATTTCTTACAATCTGTTAATGAGGGAATGAGAATATACTATTTTGAAAAGTAAGGTATTTTTTATATCAGAGAGAAGAGTAATACCATGAAAACCAGTTGCATTTCTTCTTCTACCATATGTACAAAGATGCACACACTTATTCCATGACTTTTACCATTGTTATTCTGAAAACTTTTAAGATACAGATTATCTAGTTTTTAGCTGGCATAAGATTTAAAGAAAATTAATTCCTTATTAATTAAGAAGAAAAACATTTTGGAACAAGCATTTATTTTTTTAGCTAGAGTGTGATGTGCCATGAAAGTGAAACAATGACATGATTAAAAGCTGTCACCAAAACAGCAGCCCGGCCACTGGAGCACAATGGCAAGCCATCCACTGACTGACTTGCCATTCCATTTCATTTCTCAATTTCATTTTACTAAAATTAATCACCAATTGGGTTCACAAAATTCTCATTCTATGGGCACCCAACAGTGTGTCTGAAAAGATTCATTGAAACTATAGAGAATACCCAGATGGTCCCAGAGGGTGATGAACTCACACACACAAAAATCTTCTGATAATAACAGATGACCTTTGAGGTACTATTTATAAATACCAGATGCCCCACAGCAGCGGATGCCATGTATAAGCTTATTCAGAAGTAAGTGTATGTGTATTTTATATAACAGTGTTTTATTGACATACTAAGGCACAGAGGTAAACTCATGCAAATTCCTGTTATGACAGAAACCAATTGCAATCTTTAAGACTATTCCTTAGAAATAAAAATAAATTCACTAAAGAATTATATTTGCTTGAAAGCTTAATGCTACAAACTTTAACACATGGTTAATACTTCTCAAAGGATTCTTCTCTAGACCCAAAAGAAAATGTAATTTTTATCAGATTAAGACATATCTACCTTACACACGACCCACCTGGATTACATCTGTGCTACAGACAAAGCAGCCTGCCTGACATAAGTTGCAGGGAGTAAATGAGACTTGCACACACCCTTCTAAGACAGGACATTCTTTCATTCCTAACCTGGGTAGGACATTAGTTTCTGACCCAATAACTCCTAGCACTCACATATGTCTCATGCTTTTATTTCTACTTAATTAAAAGAATAATTCCACAGAACCACACAGTAAATAAAACTAATATATTTTCCCAGTTAAGTGGGGCATTTTGTGTACTTTTGACAGTTCAATCTTTTTAAATTCCTCTTCCCCGCCATAAATTATGGAGCATACATTGCCATCTAGCGTCCTCCTGAAATAACACTTCTTCCAGGATCATGAGATAAAGAATACTAAATCAGAAAAAGTGGACGAAAAAGCTTTTGCAAGTTGGTATTTTGGATTTGCATAATGTAGCAAAAAGCTTTTAGCTGAAACTCACAAAATCATCAATTAAAAGTATCTTAAGATGAATGCTTTTATCATTTCAACTAAAAGATCCAGAGAGTTCCAGATTTGATTAATTAGGAAGCATAGTGACATCATCTATGATCCATCTTAGTACCCAGCTTCTTCAGCCTATTAGCCACCATCCTCAACTTTATGCCTTCATGTTCACAAAATTGCTGCCACTGCTCCATGTATCATATATTCACCTAACTATATCCAAAGAAAGAAAGTGGAAAACACTTAAGTGCATCTCTTTTGCAGAGTCCATCCTATCCCCTATCATTGATACTTTCCCTTGGTAACCATTGCATAAATTAGATAATTTTAATATCCTAAAACCAAGGAATCCTGAGAAAGCCAGTATAATATCTGGCACTTTCAGCCTTTGTATATATCATGAATTTTTAACAAAAAGGAAGAACTGGGTTTCAGTCAACTAAGTTAAAAACATGTAACAATGAGAAAAGAGAGAGAAAAATGTTCAAGAGCCTGTTTAGGTTTAAAGGGTGCAAGGAATTAGCTTTATTTTTCAGATTCTAACTATCTGTCGGAAGAGACCTAAACATACCACTGAGGGGTATGAATTGGGGAAGTGAAAGTAGTAAGGAAAAGAAAAAGATTCTTAATGAGAAAGACCTTGTATTCCAGGGACAGCTTGTCTAAGACACAATATTACATATAAGAACTGGAAATAATCCTGTAAGATTCAGAGAACACGAGTTAGTGGGATCCTGCAAAGGGGAGAGTGAACAGTGACATGACAGTTTGCTTATTTTCCATGCCTCTTTGGTATGTCCTGATTAAATAAACAGAAAATGCAGCATTTCAGGATGTCTTGAAACACAGTTTAGGATTTCCATGGCAGCTTGGAACAAGAGAGTTCTAAACTCCTATGGTCTCGTATTTTTGTAGGTCACATGTGTGACATCCAGAAAAAGAGATTTGAGCATTGGAATTCAAATAGATATGAGAAGTAAAGCCTGGGTAAATCAACATGATTTCTATTAAAGATTGGCATTAGCTAATTTTTTTAAAGTAGGTGTTCTGTACTTAAATTTTTAGTGTTTTATCCCAATGACTAAAAATAGTATTTAATCTAAATTTCTTTCTTTTATTTACAGCAAGCTTCAGAGCTGTATCTTGGGATACCTTAGAAACTGAAAAGTACCTGTGACTATTTTGACATTAAAAACATCACATATTCATATACTATCCTTTTTGAATGTAAATAATGGTCATTAAGACCAATCCCTTATCTGACAGGAGGAAACTGAGGGCCAGAGAACAGCAGGAGCATATTGAGTGCCTCCCAGTGATATACCCAAAGAGCTGGGTCTAAAATTTGGATATCTTAATGTCAATCCAGTCCTCTTCACATGTTATCTCTGAAATTATATAGGTTATCTGTCAAGGTTTTGGGTTTTTGATACAAAGCTGTATTGAATGCCAGCTCTACCTGTTAGTGATGGTTTGATCAAAAAAGAAACTTAATGTCTCTGAACCTCCTGTCCCTCATCTGTCAAAGGCAAATCAATAGCATATAGGAACTATCTTGCAGGGAACTTGGGAGAATAAAATGTATACTCAATAACATGGCATTGGGAGCCCACATGAATTTTGCTCCCAAATGTTAGTCATTAGCTATGCCAGAGCCCTATTTTCAGTTTGGGGATCCTGTGAAAGTTTAGGGTCCCTCAAACTTAATATTAAACCATCGTATTGAAGTCATGTGGCTCACTACAACAGTGTCACTCCCGAGCCAGACCGAGTTCCAACAGCCAGTTATCCCAAGATACAGCTCAGTCTCTAAAGTTTAGTGTACATAAAGGAAGCAAATTTAGATTAAATATTATTTTTAGCTTATGAGGGTAACTTGAGCGTTCATTAAGCCTCAGATTCTGCAACTCTCAAATGACCTGAATAAAAGCCTCTATCCCACAGAGTTTTTGTGGAAGTTAAATCAGATAATATAGGTGAATAGCTTAGAACTGCGCTTAGTAAATTATAAAGGGTCTATATAAGTGCTGTTTTTGATTTTTTTTATGGTGAATATTATAATTAATTGTAAACCATCTCATTGGCATCTTTAGCCTAACTCCAGAAGAAACCTTCTGAACACGTTCTTATTTAAAAAAATATCTCTCCAGTACAAGTCATATTAGCTCTAGGAGCCTCCAGTCCCCACAACAACACCCACTATATGACAGAAGAACATTATCTGTCCCGGGAAGTCCACTTGCCAGCAACCTTTCCACAAGCACTGGAAGTCCAGGCTGTAGCAGACACAGGACCACTTTGATCCCTCCTCCATGGTAACCAGCAGCCTTAGATCAGAAAACTGCCCAGACTCGCATAAAGTCTACTTATCAGCTGAGGAAATGCAACCCATCCTGAGACAAAAGAGCCAGGCAACGATCAGAGGGCTCATTGAAATACACAAGATAGTATCCAAAAAAGACTTGCCGAGAGGCTGAACATAAAAGAAACTGGAGACTTGAATCCCTACTGTCTTGGAAGGCATCTACATATACAGCCCTCTTTCTCAAAGCCACACCACAGGCTTCTGTTTCCTACTTTAGAACAATGTGTAAAATCCATCATAAGCTGATTACCCTTCTATATAGAGCAAGAAATACCATTACAATATTTTTCTGACCTTGTTTCTGCCTGAGGGTCAGTGAGGTCAGGAGTTATATTGGATGGTGGCCCTCAGGTGACAGGCAGCATGACTGTCAGACTAAAGAGCAACTATGTTTCTATCTGTGGCCACTGACATTTCCCTGTCCCTCTGTGGGATGTCTATATCCAGTTTATTGTAGAATGACAGTTGATTTCCTCCTGATTTTCAGTATTTTGAAACTAAAAAGACTAAATTATTTCTTTCATGATTTCAGTAGAAAACAAATACAGTCAACTCTGCTTTTGCAAACAATGTTTTATAGGAATCCATCACACTCATTGATTAATTATTACTTTTGTGTGGCAGTGACAGCTGAGTAGGTATGACATAGACTCTATGGTAGAAAAAGCCTAAAATATCTGTCTCCATACAGAAAAAGTTTGCTAACCCTTACTTTAAATATACTAGCAAGTCTTTCACTTAGAAGTTCCAGTTTGTTCTAGGATTATATCCTAAGGGAGTAAGTACACAAGTGAAAAAAAAAAGATAAAGACCCAGAGATTTCCATTGTAATGCTGTACTTAAGAGCAACTCATTTGTAAGCAATCTAAAGGATTTAAAAAATCGTTTACAGTGCTCACTTCAGCAGCAGGTACACTAAAATCATTTATAAATATATCTAATTAAAATGCACACATATGTAGGGGGTACACCAAAATAATCAAATATTAAAAATTGTTGAAAACAGTAAGACAATAATGGCACACCTAACTTTCACTGACTGATTAACATGGATGAGTTACTATGCAAATAACCCCTTTTTATGGATTATTGTCCTCAATCTATAGGTTCAAATATTGGGATTTGGACAGATAATATTTTTATTCAAGTCACACAAGTTAAAAGCAACAGAGCTGGTATCTGAACAGAGATTTGCCTTCCCAACTCCAAAGACACAGAGGGAAATGGGAATAAAAGAGAAGCAGAGAAAAAGAGAGAGCTGTTAAGAGACTCTGGGTTATAAAAGAACCTCTGGCCATTTCAAAATATTCTCTATAGCCATAAAAGCAACTGCAACATAACTTTTTGTTTCCTGAACTACTCAGAGAGTGAGTTGTTGACCAGATGTCCCCACAATACTTAAGTGTTATTCCTATAAACAAGGACATTCCCCTACATAAACACAATACCATGATCACCATAAAGCCAGAAATTAACATTGATATATCACTGCCATGTAATACTCAAATACCAATTGTCCCAAGATGACTTTATAGTAAAACGATCGTGTTTGGAATCAGTTATATTTTATTGGTATGCTCCTTTGGAGTCTTTCCTTAATTTCTTTGACACTTTTGAAGCCTGAGGATCAGATATTTTGCAGAATGTCCCTTGTGGGTGTGTCTGCTGTTAGCTCATGATTAAATTAGATGCACGTTGGTTTTGTGGTTTTTTTTTTTTTTTTTTGGTCATCTAAATGATTTCAATTTGTCCCATTACTAACAATGTTCAGTTTATGAAGATTAACATCTTCAGTAGTGTGTGTGTGTGTGTGTGTGTGTGTGTGTGTGTGTAGAGTTATTCTGAAACTATGCAAAGATTCCTTTCCTCTTCTGTGTCTTCATGGGTAGGATTATTTACGTACTTCAAGGGTGTGAATAGTTTGGTGTTTAAAAATGCTTATTAGTTAAGCAAAAATGATGCTTCTGTCTCCCTAAAAACAAAAGCGTTCTGATATAAAACAAATTATTTGAAACTCATATTTTTTAAGTAAAAAACTAAGCAAACAAACAAATAAATAAATTGGTACAAAGTCACCATGAGCACCTCCTATGTGCCGGAAGCTGCCCTAGACATTAATGACACAATAAGAAAAGGCAAACAGGCCGAGGGTCCCCACTGAACTTTCCATCTTGGCTGTTCTTAAGTGTGTTATGCCAGGAGCAGCTGAAAAAAGACTGAGATACAGTGTCTATTCTCTGGCAAACGCTCTAGCTAGAGACAAAAGAATCACACAGGACTCAGGTAGAGAGTGATTTAATGATGAACCACATATTGACTCAAACACTATGGTGCAAAGCAAAGACAGATCAGCCCAAGGCTAAGAGGCTGCCTGCCCTGGACACGCTCCTTGGAAAAGAAAAACAGGAAACATTTAACGAGGGTTCATTCTGACACATCGATGCATGAAGAGGGCTCTCTTGATTAGCATTACATTTTTGTTTGCTGTAAGGAAATAGTTCAGGTATGCTGGAGTGCCAGCACATACTATGAATACCTATGCACTTACCTTACAGTGGAAGAAAACAACATGTATTGATTGAAGACTTTTGTGAAACCCTTCCCACTATCCATGACTGTCCCTTGCAGATCCCACTATCCATGCAGATCCCTTCCTCAAAGGGATTACGTTAACATGTCCTGCACCATCAGGAATAGGGTTATTCAAGTACCTCAAGGGTGTGTGAGCGGACAACCACTTACAAAAATGCTGTCACCCTAAAACTAAAATGGTTCCAGTGTAAAGCTTATCAATTATTTCACACTAATTTTTAAATAAATAAATATTAAAATGGATTATTTCCTGGCAGACTAGGGCAATTTTAGGTGTTATGTTTTCCCAGAGAGAAAAGTTCTAGGGATTCAGGTTCAAGGATTTTATTCATTCTTGCCTGAAGGGGGCCTGGTGTGTTCTAAAGCAGGGGTCCCCAACCTTTCTGGCACCACGGACAGAGTTCATGGGAGACAATTTTTCAACGCATGGGGGGAGGGGCGAGAGACAGGAGGTGGGGCTCAGGCTGCAATGTCGGGGAAGCGTCGCTGGCTCACCTGATGTGTGGCTCAGTTTATAACAGGCCACTGACCAGTACCAGCCTGTGGCCTGGAGGTGGGGGACCGCTGTAGAATCCTTTGTAGATGCATCGATTTAAGTGCCAAATAAAAATACTTTTCAATCAACTCAGTGACAGTGTCCTAAGAAGCATGAAAATTTCTACTTTGAAAGTGACAACCTCCATAAGCCCCGCAGGCCTTTCCTTCACCCAAGAATTATAACGTGAACAAGAGTATTTGACAAGGCAGGGGTTCGAGAATTCTTTCATGGGGGAAGTGAAGGAAGATTGCTCAGCACATCCCTGACCTTTTCCTCAGACACATCTGCATTTAATTTGTTTTATATTCTGATTTTACAAGGGATTTCTTAAAATTTTCCATCAGGATGGGTGAATGGTAACTTGTTGGCTGATAAATTGGCTGGGGCCATACATAAGCCACCTCTGAACCCTGAATTTCCTCAAGAGAAAGCAGTTCTCCTTCTGTGCCTCAAGATGCAGGTCAGTCGAAGTTCTGCACCTTGTGGCCCTTAAAGAACCTTCCAGTGTAGACAGCAAGGGCCCTTTCTGTACAATAGTCCTGCCTCCCACTCCACCTTAATCTTGCGGCCCTGTGCATGGTCCAGCAACACTGCTCTTCGCCCTGGTTCTTGAATGTATCAGGTTCATTGCACTCCAGGTCCTCTTTATAGCCTTCTATCCTGCATGATCTTTCGTACTCTCATTTCACAACCTAGCCTTCCTCTACCTTTATAAAACTGGCTCCTTCACCCTGGCTGGTGTGGCTCAGTGGATTGAGCACTGGCTTGTGAACCCAAAGGTCACCAGTTTGATTCCCAGTCAGGGCACATGCCTGGGATGCAGGCCAGGTCCCCGGTTGGGGGTGCAGAGGAGGCAACCACACAAAGATGTTTCTCTCACTCTGTTTCTCCCTCCCTTCTCTTCTCTCTAAAAACAAATGAATAAAATCTCCTCAAAGAAAAACTTAGCTCTTTCTCTACCTTCCGCCAAAATTTCCATTTTTATTCTCTTTTGTATAATTTCCAACAAATCTCTAAAAGGTCCTCCTCGTGACAGGTAGCTCATGACTACAAAAGGAGGCTTATTTCATTTTGACCAAATTTTACCATTGGAAAGCAATTCTTGATCAAAACAGCCTCCCTGAAAAAGTGACATTTAAACTGAAACACAGGATAAATTAACTAATTGAAAGGGTTGGGATATATGCAAAGGTCCTAAGATCAGAAAGTATTCATCACACTGGAAGAATGTGAGAAATATTGATATTCCTGGAATGGAGGAATGGGATTGGAAAATTTGGCAGATATTTATTCTCCTTTCCTTTCTGACTTTTTTTTTTTTTTTAACTTAATTCTACATAAAAGAATGTTCTGTAATTTGATAATGGCTGGATTGGAAAATGGCCAGAGTGAGCCAACCTTAGAAATATCCCTCAAATTCCATCTGTCTCACTAAGCCCAGTGATTCTGCCTTCATTCATTCCCTCAGATCACCTTTACTAGCCTAGTATGCTTTTCCTCTTTCATAATCAGTCTCCCAGCTATCTGTATGTGAAATGTGTACATGTGTCCCCTTATAATCATTATCAGCAAACTCACAGGAAGTTTTAGAGTTCATCTACAACAAAATTCTGGATGTGTTGTCTACCAACTCCGTGGCCATAGGTGAGTTACTTAACTTCTCTTGCCCTCCCATCCATCATCAGAAAAATGAGAACAAAGTTATCTACTTTGTTGGATTATTTTAGTCCATTAACCTTATGACATCTGTAAAGCACCTACTATAGAGCTAAGCTGTATCAGAGTAACATCATTAAGCCATGGCTCTTAAAGTTTATTCTTAAAATTCCATTATAAAAAGTGGATTGCATAGCTCCTCTGATAAACAGTTAATTTTTTAAAATTTCATTAGAAAAAGTGGACTGTATAGCTTCTCTGATAAATAGGATTGTAGAGGATTAACCCCAGACTTGAGACAGAAATTATTCCACATAGAAGCCATGCGTACCTGCATAGGGAGCTCTGCTCATGACTGCACTCTTCCGCCCTGTCTCTGCCCTGCGGGCACTCTGCCATTCTCACTCTTCCCATCTCTTCCCAATTCCATGTCTTTTGCTCAGGTTGTCCTCCCTTCATCTAATGTCTACCCCTATTTATTCACCTGGAAAACTCCGGTTTGTCTTTCAGGACCCAGAAACATGTACCCTTTTAGTGAAGGCTTCTCCAGTTCTCCTGAAGAAAATTAATCAGCACTGTTGTCTCTACCCACACAGCCCTTTGTTGATAACTCAGGATATTTCTTAATAAGTCATTTTATTTTTTGTCTATGTACATGACTTCATTAGACTGCAAATCTTTGAAGGTAGGAAAAGAGGCCTCCCACTCCCTGCACTGGTAACCCCATTGAGTAGTACATACCTACCAAGCTTACTGAGCATTTGTGCTTATTTGTACACACACATTTCTGAGTATATGAGTATGTGAGGCAGTCCCTGTGCTTGACCCAAGATGGAAATTAAATCTAGAAAAGGTCCTCGCTGGAGGAGAGCTAAGCCATTTAGACTCTCCATTTTACAAGCAAAGGAAGTTCCCTCTCTGAGCCTCAGTGGCTCCTTCTTTAGAGTGAAAACAGTAATAATTCCTGTCTCAGAAGATGTGTGGGGTACACAAATAAATTGATATTGTTATTGTGGAATCCGAACTTAATGCAGACATTGGTTTGACATACCACCCTAGGTTTTTACGGAGAGAACAATTTCATTATGGCACTGTAACACATAAAAAAGTCAACAGAAAAACACATATAGGAAAAGGTGCATTAAAATACACCTAGAAATTGAGACAAGTTCTAGTTCAAGATGGAGGCATAAGAGAATCCTGCACTCACCTCTCCTCACAAACACACTGAATCCATAGCTACATTTGGAAGAAACCTGACAACCAGCTGAGCAACTTGTCCCACATTAAAGCAGGTAGGAGAGGCCAAGATGCAACCTCACCCCAAAGCCCACCCAGGCCAGTGAGGCTCAGTCGAGAGGGATCTCAAAACCCAGAGCTTCTCCTAAACTCTACATTAGGCACCCCTAACTTTTAAGACCTATATCTGAGAGAGTAACCCCACAACATAGTTTTAAAACCAAACAGGGCTAGCATCCCAAAATACAGACCCACAGACCACAGCCATCTGAAAAATGGCTCCTAAAGGGCTAGAATGCTGGGACTCACTACCCCAGCATCCAGCACAGAGGTGACCTAAGGGTGCCCAGATGTGGTTATGGGAGAAGGTTATCTGTTTGCCTTAGAGCTTCAGCCTGAAAAGCAGGCATCTGACTTCACACACATCTGGGGGTCTACTGAAACACAAGACAATGCAATAGAAATGTAATACACGTAGAATTCAATGCACATACAAATGTATATAGAGTATTTCATTATCTGTATGATAATAACAACTCAAGGCAAGTTACGATGTGTGATACAATTAGTCAATTCTCTAATAAACAGGCAGAAACCACCCTGTGCGTTGAGATGGTCACAGGTGTGAATATGGAAGGGATGACTTCAAACCAGATAGGATTCAAAGATAGCAAGACAAGGCCACTTGTGATGGCTCATCAGGCTCCAGGCACTGCGGTACAATCTGAATTTACAGAGTAGTTGCTGTCCATTCTCAAGGGGGTTCTGCTGCTCCAAATCATTCACAGCAATAGGGAGAGAAGGGCTGCTTTGGCTGTGCAATGACAAAAGTCATAGCCTCAGAAAATTATAATTTGAGCAATATCACAGTGACATCTGAAATGTGGTGACAAAGCAGTTTGGCTAAGAAAAATATCAAGAACTCTTGAAAGGGTAGCTGGATAAATGGGAAGTTGAATTGAAGTCACAGGTGCCAGGCCCTTCTGAATCCTTCCACACCCACCCCGAAAGTCTACCTTCCCCCTGCCCTTTGATTTAAAGACAGTTTCTGACTCCCAATTATGTTGACTTCACAAGGTAGGATACATTGATTCTATTGTCTCTGCGTCCCTCAGGAATGTCCTGCCCACTGTGAATCTATCCTGCTGAACAAGGTGGGCATTTCCATGCACAGGCAAGTCCAATTACCATGAAGGGACAGTCAGTATTGAAGTGTGACCCTCCTAAATGGTCAAAATGTGGCAGGGGGTCTGAGCAAGGCTGTCACCAGATAAGGGAGGCTTTTCATAGTGGTAACGAAAGTGTGGCTTTCCTCTCATTTTTCTTCCTCAGCCCTTCATTCACAACTCAAGCCACTCCTAAGTCTCTCCATTCCCTGCATTCCAATTACAAACATGAACTTTCCTTTTCCGTTGCTGTCCGTCTGGAGTGACAATCCAATCCTTCATTGGCTATCTGCCCACACGACAAAAGCATCCAATTGTTGTCTCCCGGCAGTCACTGCACTTGTCAATCACCTGCTCAGAGACCGGAATGCAATGAACACATGTGGACTTCGGAGAGAACGGAGGGACCAGAAGAAAACTGTCACATAAATCATCATGTGGGAACTGTTCTGACCATATATCCCAGGATTTGGAATTTCTGTTCCGTATCACATTAAACCAGCATAGAACAAGCTTTGTTTTCCAAGAAGGGCAGTTGTAGAACGTTGTTTGTAGAAAAACCACTCATCACTTAAAAACAAAGCCACCTTATGTATCTTTTGCCTTCATTTGTTTCTTCTCAGCACAGAACTGGTTAGACAGTCACAATGAGTGCCACTGCCTTGCTGGTATGAAACAACTATAAATGATCAGCCCCAGATTGGACCAAAAGCTATGCAACACAATTCCACTATGAAGGTTCCTAACAATAGGTCTTGGATGACTGTATCCAAGAATGTCATTTCTTTTCAGAACCTTCCTGAAAAGAATGAAATGTAGGCTGTGTTTTAAATGCCAACAATATCGCATCTTAGGTTCTTCAATGTCCCTGACATAGAGACTTGAACGCTGTATTTCTAGGAGTTCAAAACTGGTTTAATACGTAACATAATAAATCTATCAACTTTTTTGTAATCTATCTACTATTTCATTTTTGGCCATGAAGCTCAGGAAGCGCATTGCTTAGTAATCTATCTACTATTTCATTTTCGGCCATGAAGCTCAGAAAGCACATTGCTTAGTTTTATACCTCATAATAATACATGCCTTAAACATAGGTTTTCTGATACAGGAATTCTTCTTTAATTTTCCCCTTATCATTGTTATGGGATTCTTGATTTTTTTCTTAAATCTGGCTTTTATTATTGTTCTGTTGCACTGCTTTTGATTGTTGTAGGTGTTCTTGGAGTTATTCTCTAATGTTTGGTGGTTTTTTAATATGTATTTTATATGTTCATGTACGCAAATATACCTATGTACATGTATAAACATAGACATAGAAACGTGCACCTAAGGAAGTATGCGGCTTGACAAGTTCTCAAAAACTAACCACACTAGTGGAACCAATGGGCAAATCAGAAGCTGGAATGTTAAGAGCCCTGGAAGCCTGCCTTCTACTCACCATGTGTTCAAGAAATAGTATTAGAAACCAAGATCTGAGTGCTAGGTGTGTTTATTTTAACAGTATCAATGTCTTTGTAACACCTATGACAGGAATGATGATACCTGTATGCAACTGCTCATTTATTCAGCATTTATGATATTAGAACTATGTGCAAGATGGTTTTTAAGTTAGAGGGAGGGGGAAGGGAGGAAGAAAGAAAGGGAGAGAAACACTAATGTGAGAGAGAAACATCAATCTGTTGCCTTCCATACATGCCTTGACCACGTACCAAGCTCACAACCCAGGCATGTGCCCTGACCAGGACTCAAACCAGCAGCTTTTCAGTTCATGGGACAATGCCTAAGCAACTCTTCCATGATGGCCAGGGCTAAGATGCATTTTTATATAGGATAATTTAACTATTATGTAAGCCTTCTGAGTTTGATATTATTCATTTTATTGATTGAGAGAAACTAGTACATATAACTCCTCTTTCTCTGAAATGTTCAGTCATATATCTGCTTTAATGTAGTTTGAAATAGACCTTTGTTGCTGGGAGCTGCACATATTTCTAAGAATGTTTATCTGGTGAGGAAATTTACCAATTATTGATAACCCCTCTCAAAACGACAATTTTGCCCTTTTCTGTGACCATGTCTTCTTCTACTCCTACTCACAGGGGCGCTTACCTGGGTAAACATTATTGCCTCTCATGGCATATGTTTAAGGCATACATGTCTGGGTGGACCTGAGGGTTTATTGCTATTGAGTTCTCCATCACTGCTCTAATGGAATAATATATTTGTTTTTATCCTAATAAATATAAACCTGAATTGGATCATAAACTATGTGATAATGTGCATACTTCTACATTCAATAATTCATTTGCAACTGGAAAATAAACTACCTTTTTGCTTCATATCACCTATACTTTCTATTTTCTTCAGTGTTCATAGTATTTTAAAACAGTCATCATAATTTCTACTAATTTCTTACAACAACACGACAACCAGAAATTGATTAATCTTATAATAAATTTTTAAACTGTATTGTTGCTCTTTACAATCCACGCACCTATAATGAGTAGGATCAATTTTTTCTCCTTATTGTTTTTACTTTATCATGTCAATAATATTGAATTTTCTCTTTATTCATGTCTTCAAGACAATGCGGAAAGTTATATTTAATATACAAACCAATAATCTCATCTATTATCCTGGTGCTAACCCCTAAGAAGTAAACACCCAGTGTTGCATGTAACAACATACGATTAAATCTCCCTGATAACATATTGAAGGTAAAAATAGCCATCGGCCTTTGGATTGCAATGATGTATAATTATAATAACTTCTGCATTTGCCCATGATGGAAAAACTAGTTTTGGACTATCCTTATCACCACACACACACACACATACACACACACACTGAACAAAGCATATGAAGCAGCCATTTTTAAACACTGGACTACAGGGGGACCCCACTAGGTCAGCCCCTCAATTCTGCAAGCCTTCTGCCTCCTAGTACTTTAAAGACTATGGCATGAGTTAGAGAGTTAAGAGTTCTGGCAGAACATGGCAGTCTTGTTGAAATTAGGAGACAGTAGTGAGAAATTGAGCTACCTAAGTGTATTATATGTAAATTTAAATCCCCTGATAAAATAGTACATTCCTTAAGATAAAAGATAACTCAATTATTTTGTACCCAATGCTCAGCACATAGAACATACTCAGTAAATAATGATTTTATTTCCATCGTAAAATTAAAATATATAGCACATTTAACGCATGTCAATTTCTAATGTCTTCATCAAACTCAACTCACAAAAGCAATAGAGAATCTCCAATTTAGAGCGACATTTTACCCCCAGGAAATAAATCCCAAGTAAAAACTATGGAAGTTAAATAATCATGCGATCTCATCCGCTCGTCTCTGTTATTGATGAGGATTGGTTCTATTGTAGATTGATTTATAGCACAAGAAAAATAATATTTTGAATGAGGAGACTGGACCTGGTTTTTGTTGCTGTCATTATCTGTGGTACACAGACATCTAGGCTAGAATATGATTTTCAATTACCACTCATGTTTATGAATCACATAGAAACTCTTAGGAGCCCGAACATTTACAAGGCAACATTATTTTCATCCAAACCTATGTCTCTCCCCAGAATTTCATCTACCTCTTGATGTAAGAATCTGCTCAGTTCACATAAAAACATCACCATGTTAAGAGTGTGATTCAGAAGGCAGTTGCGTGGAATGGCTCTGGAATTGAGGAGATACCCTCACTTACCTATCTCATTAGCTCAAGCCTGTACATTCAAATGAGATCAGAATTTACAGTATTTCAAAGGGAAAATCTAGGCTGATGTTTCCACTAAAGAAATAGAGTGGGAGCTTGTATTTGTTTTGTTTCAGTCTCCAGTTGAAATACAATAATTAGTTTAGAAATATGGAATTGTTACTGGAATCTAATTTAGAAAGTATTTACGATATATCTCCTGTGTGTAGTTTGCTGTGAGGGATTCCATGATGACAAGGCAGAGTCTCTGCTCTCTATGAGACTAAGCTAAGACAAATGTTCAAACACACCTAAGGAACAAAAAGCACATTATAATAAAACCCACAGAAGAAGCACAGCGTCATTTGGATTCAGTGGAGGAAGAGAGCTAAGTCCCAGGATAATGGGCATTGAATCAAAATCTATGTTATGGAGAGACTGACACTTTAGATAGGACTGGAAGGAGCACTTAGACTCAACAGATGGAGGTGGTGAAAGAAAGTTCTCCACAAAAAAATAAAGAACATCTGTGATCCTATTTTTGCTGGCTGACACAGTCACTTTCTTTTTGGCAAAGCAGCCCTGATTTTCCTTTGAAGAAGCACTATGCCAGTCCAAGTTCTTTAAGTGGATTTGATGTTATGGGTGCCATGTAAGCTAGGCCCATCATTCCATTTGGCACTGTGCAGCAATTGGCTTAGGAATTGGTTTAGGTACTTAGAGCTCATACAGGACCTTTGTTTCAGTGACTGAAACCGAGACATCTGCTTTGGCAATTTCCTCGAGTATGAGAACATACAAGCCAAAAGCTTCTGCTTGTCATATTCATGGTACAGGGACGCTGGAACTAAATAAAGCCAGAGCAAAGATAAGATGCAGGAAATGAGGGCTGGGTTCTGATGACATGACTTGGGCCTGATGTCAAGCTTGCACAAAGCACATTTAGCCCATTCTAAACTTCCTGGTTCCTTGGGCCAAAGAAATCCTTCCTCTGCCCCAAATAATTTGGGTCAGATTTTCTGCTGCTTCTAAAATACAGAGTCCAAATTGATTTTAGTAAATAAATGCATGGATCTGAAAAATCATGCGTAGAAGTACTGTCTCTCTGGGGAGCGAAGGGTCTTTGCTGTGTAGTTATTCTTAATTACTCAACATTTTGCACTCTTAGAAGTTGACATGTACTTTCAGTGTCAGACCTGACCATGTGCATGTCTGTGAATTGAATCTCAAAGAGAACAGAAAGTGAGCCCAAGGCAATGAAAGGTCTTTTACTGACTGTCAGATTTCTTTTGCTGTAGTGGACTCCCCAGTCCACTACATGGAGTTGTCTTCTTCCTCTAACCTGCATGCTAGTGGTCACTGAAGACTTCACTGATGCAAAATCTACTGCCCAATTCTACTTCTATTGTGTCAGAGCAGAGGCTGCAAGCTAGGCAGTGATGTGCGACTTGATAACTATGATAATGATATAATAGCTACTATCATTGAGGGTTTCCTCAATGATACAGTCCCCTCCAGGGACTGTATGAGCACTACATCTTCATAAAAATTCTGTGAATTAGGTATCATTTCCCTCTTGTGCAGGTGAGGAAACTGAAGCTAATAATTGTTAATTAATTTGTTCTAATGCATATAACATCAGAGGACAAGTCAAATAAAACCTATTAGATTTCAAGCCTCCCCTTATAACAACCTCTAAGTTTACAGTGTACTGGGAGATTAAAGTGTTTCATAAAAAATTTGTTAATCAGGTCAACGGAGAGTTCGCCCACTTCTTCCACCATAATGAAGACCGACACACAATTTTGTTCAGCGTCAAAGGTGTCTAGAGAGGTGTGCAGCAAAGCCTGGGGTCTTGGGGAAAAATTTAATTGTGGCCAAGAGATCAACATTTACTCTCTCCAGTTGAAACTAGTAAATTATTACTCTGAAAAAAAAATGCTATTCTTATTGACAGTTACACAAACCAGATGAGAAGGATGAGGTGGAACAAGGTGAGCCACTCTGAGAAATGGACTAAGTCAGATCAGAAGCCGATCACCCTGGCCCAACCATCCGAGTAAATCTGACCCTCAGATTTTAAATCTGGGCCATCACAAAGAGCCTGGAGCTGGGCTTAGGAGGAAGGGTTTAGCAGTTCAGTGCTCTTGGAATTTTCTTAGGACAACTGTGTGCTGGTGATGCGGGAAAGGCTACTTCAATGAAGGAAATACATTAGCATCTATTAAACACCAGCTACAGGCTGGTGTTTGTACATTATAACTTTCTCAGACAGTAGTGTGTGTAACCATTTTGGGATAGATAGCATTATTTCTACTTTAGCAAATAAAGAAAGTGAGGTTCAGAGCAATGATGTGGCAGCCCCAAAGTACCGAATTAGTCTTCATCGCAGGAATTAGAGCTCTTAGGGTCACTGCCACTCCGACTTCAGATGGCATCATGCTGCCACCACCACCCCTACTTCCTGCTGGTGAGTCCAAACACATAACATACACACCACCACACGCAGGGCATTTCATCTACAAATATACAAAGTTTACTTTTAAAATGCATTATTGATCTTTAATGCATTGGTCATTTGTTTTCATTAGAGACTTTGGTTTGGTCTGAAAATTAGTCAATAGGTTTTTTCCTCAAAGGAAACCAAGAAGCCAACTTTTCTGCTTGATCGGCTAGTTTTTTAGTACTGTGAGTTAAAAAGAAGGGAGTTAACAAAAAGACGGCTAACTTCTTTTTTTCTTTTTGTTACAGGACAGGGGCTTATATCAGCTTCCCAAGTTCCCAACAAAATGTACAGTGCAGCCACCAGGGCCTCTCTGTGAACATAACACACAAACCTCATGGACAAGGGGATCCGAAAGACCACAAGATTCCAGTTTTTAGTCCTCTTTCTCATCAGTTTGATGGGCCCTCACGTTGCCTGAAATATTTCAATGGCTGCTTTGTGCATCTTGTCACCAATGGTGTGACTGGGGAAGTCAACCTATTCTTGGTGCCTTCATCTTGGAGTCTGCCAATATTGGGAGACTCCCCTCCTCCAAGCTAAAGACTACTTTTTCAGAGAGAAATAGAGGGATAGTCATCAAGATAGTTCCCCAGTAGGGAATAGAGCTACACCCCAGCCATTTGCATGGCTTTTTGGAGGTACAGAGGTGGAGAAGCTGCAGTAGGTGATGGAACCTAAACTCTTACAAATCCAGATAGGTGACATATAGGAGTGATGTGAGAAAATAGGCATGTGGTGTCTGGGACATGCAGGGGGCAGTTTTGTGATACTACCAGGAGCCAGAATATCTGGGATTTAATCCTGGCTCTGCTTACTGTGTGTGTTTGGGTAAGTTATTTAGATGCCTCAGTTTCCTGATCTATAAAATGGAACTAATAAGAGTGACTGTAGAAGACAACTGTAAAAATTACATGATATTGTTTATGTAAGCTTTTAACACACTGCCCGACAAAACAGATTTTTTTTTGAAGTACTGGAATACACTTCTATTTTCAGTAAACTTTGACTGGCTTGACTTCAACTAACTGGAGTGGAAGAAAAGGATGTCTCTTTGGCCCGGGGAAAGCAAAATACATGAATCACTTCCATAACCTAGCATTCACCATTTATTCCGGGCAATTAGTTTTATTTCTTGACTATAAATTGTGCTTTTCACTTTTAACATCCTAGAGTAAACACAGAGATGTCCTTGAAAAGTATAAGAACTGTAAATATATGAAATAAGTATAAAAGCAAGTGAAAAGTGATAAGTATTTTGCCAAGTAAAATTTAAAATGCCATTTTATCTAACTGAACACAAACTGAGACAAGGGTTTCTAAGAAGTACATCCAATGGCCAAAATGTCTTTTCTGTAAGAATTAACAGAAGCAGATAAAAAATACCCAAGGCCAAACTAAATGGACTTCAAATGTGGAGAAAAAAAAAACAATTCATAAGAGGGAATTTATTAGGAAATAAGTATGTAGAAATATTTTATTTAGAACAGTAATGAGATCCTATTTTCATTTATCATGCTGCCATAATAGCTTTTAATTGAGATAATCAATGATTAGAAAAAATTCAGCTGGCATTCTGAATCTATGAATCATTTCCTTTTATATCTATTTTACAACAAAAGTTTTATGTCAATTGCAGAATATTTGAACCTGCAAGATAAAAGAAAACAAAAATATAAAACTGCCTCAATTTCCTTAGATGAATTTTATGTTTCCTTTTCTCTGTGTTTAATTATATTTTGCCTTGAATAAGAACATTCCTAGTTTAGATGAGATGAGACTTGACAAAGAATAGAATAACAAGCAAAGGGTATTTCTGATGCACCTATAATTATGTGACAATCATTTAGACACTAGACCAGAATCAACCAAAACTGTAAATGATATTTTTAAGAAAAATTTACAAAATAAATACACATTTGCAGGGGTAGAGTCTTTTTTATTAAATTTTAAATAAATGAATAATAAATAAATACATTTTATTAAAATTCTATTTTAATTAAATTCTTTGAATTCATAAATGAAAAAATTAAGTGGTTTTCAGTTTCAACTGAATTCCCAAACCTGAGTCCTTGGCAGATCTAGCATAAGAGGTCAGACTTCCTTACTACTACTAAGGGGAAAGGGTCTAACCTTGTCTGACCTTGGACTCAGGCTGCTTGAAAGTTAGCCCTATAATCTTAGACATGTTTTTAAATCGTTATGAGCCTTAGTGTATGTTTAAGCATACATGTATAAAATGGAATGAAAAAAAAAAGTGGAATGATAATAATAGAAACTTTCTTATAAGGTCATTACAGATATTAAATGACATAATTGTAAAAGCACTTTCCTAAGCATCTGCTTCCTAATAAAACATATGTTAATGGTCATTATAATTATTACTTTTAGTAGTCTCATGGCCTTCTCCTACATAATAATGTTTCATAGCACTTAAAGCAGTTAATTTTCCTTGTAAAAATAGCAATGTTCTGTGTGTCACCCTGATGTCCCCTCTGTTAGTCACCAATAAGGGCCTGTGGGTTTGGCCAGGGTGTGGCTGGGAAGCTGGAGGGGCTGGTTTGGAGCCAGAAGGTTTTTCCCCCACCCCAGCATCTCCATTTATAAACTTTAGGCCTTTGAAAAACATCGACTTCTCTAAGCTTCACAAGCTTCACCAAAACAGAATACTAAGACCTACCTCAAAGGGCTAGTAAGAGGACAAAATGAAATGCACCAAAGATGTCTAGATTCCTAACATGTCACCCTCCATGTGATGAATGCTCAGGAAATACTGAACATCCCTGAGGACAGAAGTGCCCATAAGTCATGTCCGTAAAAGCTATTAGCAACAGGGACGCTCCTTTGAATGTTTGTCACTCTCTTTCTCTCTCTTTTTCTGGGATTTAAAACCCTGTTTAAATGATTTTGTGATTTATAAGCAGTGCTAGTGATGCTTAGCAATTGATTCACTCTTCCCTGTAATTAGTCGGGTTGATCAGAGAAAGCTTTCCTTTTACTGTAAAGGTTGATCAGTTACAACCCATTACACCCAGAAGAAGGGTGTTGAGAAGTCCCCTCCCATAACAAATACACACCCTCCCATGCCAGGGTAGAGTGAGTTTTTTTAGGAGAATATTCAGAAGTTAGGTGCCATCAGTTAGTGACTCTGCCAGATTTAAATCTTCAAATGAGAAGAGCCAAAATCTATACCAGCATATCTGAAAACATATTCTACGGGCTTTTCACTCCCACATAAAACATGCCCCAGAGAGTGAAAGAGGCAGGGGGTCATATGTTGAAGTAACTTTGGAAGTCATACATGAACTGTCAACCCCTTGAGGATTCATAGTGCACAAGGTGCCCTCTATGTTCCCTATCTTTTAACTTTGGAAGAAGCTGCAAAAAGTCAATTCTTTAATGCTCTGAAGCGATTTATTTCCCTGTGAATGAACATTTCTTAATGTTCTAAAGAATTAACATTGCCAAAAACTGCTGGAGAATCCTCATCTGTGTAATCTATGTACATATAGCTAGATAGATAGAGATGGGGATATACAGTATATAGAGAGAGACTGCCTAATGCCATTGGTGGCCAGTGCTGTAGCAGAGACTGATGGGATATTCAAGCAGACCCCACCAGGGTCTCCTGGGCTGAGGTGGGCAGAAGTTTTGCCCTTAGCTAGTGGGATGCAGGGGTCAAGGGAGAACAGGGTACTTGCAACATTAAGACACTTTCTTGTCAGAGCCTTTGGCACTAATGGATTCATCAAATGATTGCTCTTTTGTTCAATAAATAATTATTGAGCTCCACATGGTGGGGAAGCAGCGGTGAGCAAGACAGACAAGATTGATGATTTCAAAGCTGACACTCTGGAAGAAGGCATACACATACACACAGCTTAATTTAACATAAGTCTTGCAAATACTGTCAGGTTCTCCTGTAGCAGTGTATGCATTTGGTCTCCTTCTATTGAATACCACTATAGACCATCCTCCATGGACAGCCAAGCAGTGATCTATATTTGGGTACCTCCAGAATGACCTGAACAAAGTCTCTTTAACAAGCAATGTCTGCTACCAACTATGGGCAAGAGTGCCAGACATAGGATGTGCTTCCAAATCTGAAGCATTTCTGTGACTAGCACTATAGCTCAATAAGAAAACTCAGCCACTTTAGCACATGACACCATTCAGGGCTGCCTCTCATCAGGAATGCCAGCACGGAGTTTTTGCAGGAAAACAAACAAGCTGCTCATAAGGTCAAGGACAAGGATGGAAGAAAGTTGTCATGATTCAAAATGGTAGAGAGGAGAGAAAATAGGAACTAGATAATTAGACCATCAACTACATGTTAGAGCCATCAGCTATCTTATGATTTTCTTAAATAGCCTAGTAGAGTAAAATAGCACCTAGGAACGTAAGCAGCCTTGAAAGTAGACTATCATCAAATCACAACCTTAAAATATAGTTAATGTACCAAAGGGGCAAATAATAGCAGTTATATCCACCTACATTTGCCTCATTGATTTATTGGGATAAAAGAGGGAATATCATTTAAAGAGCTTGGTAATGGCCACAAAATACAAAGGATATATTATAAGTTTGTTTCTCAGTTTCATTGAAGTGCATGTAAAAAGGTCAATTAGTGAGTTATATGGTACATGTATAGTACATGAGCTATAATTGTGATTCTCATTGTATCTGGACCAAACCATTATAGTATGGGCAGCAGGCCAGGAAGAAAGAACAGCTTACGCATATTCTGAAGCCTATATGCCAACATCAAGGCAAAGCAAAAGAATGATGTAAAACACAATAATAACCAAATCTTTGTAATATATAATGAAGAGGGTTAAGACAGTAGAGTTGAGTGCAATAGGAAGGCAAGTGTCAAAGTCAGCTACAGCAACAAACTCCATGGTTGAAGTTTTCACCCAAGATTGAAAGACAGTCAATAATATTATGGAAAAAGAAAAACAGTTACAGACACTGTAGTTACAGTTGCACATGTGGATGGTAACCATTCTCAACAACATCATCCTCAAACAGCAAAGACAAGTGACAAATGCATGAAGTATGTGTCACAGCCAGAGATCAATGATTACCTAATATCTAGGGCAGAAAAAAATAATGGTCAAATACATTAGTCACACTTCTGTTGGTTGAGGTCAACAATTTATTATCAGTGGATAGGCTTGTCTTATCCAAAGCCATTCTTATCTATTAGTAAATTAAAATGTGCTTGTGTATTGATAATTCTGATTTCATTTCACATTCTTATATTTTTACATTTAATTCTAAACATTATTTAAAATGTGAATTTTGGCCCTGGCTGGTGGCACAGAGGATAAAGCGCCGGCTTGCAAACCCAAAGGTTGCTGGTTCAATTCCCCAGTCAGGGCACATAGTCAGGTCACAAGCCAGGTCTCCACCAGGTCCATAGCTGGAGGCAGGCGAAAGGCAACCATGCATTGATGTCTCTGTCCTTCTCTGCCTCTCTCCCTTCCCTTCTCTCTACAAATAATAAATAAAATCTTTTAAAAATAAATAAAAACAAAAAAATAAAATGTGAATTTTCCTTCCCAACAGAATATAAACCAACTCCTAGTTCATTAAGTTTGCAGAATGTTACCCTCTACCTGAAATAATAAAATTATTGTGTTCTTCCAGCATATAGGTTTTAGCTACACCTTTATCATTGATGTTTTGTGAGTCCCAACTTAATAATGAACTAAATGGTCTGTTCTTAAGTCATAGTTTTTGTGAATAAAAGAATTTTCCCAATCCCAGAATATAAAATAAAGTATATTTTGTAGAGGAGGGTCAGCATTTCTTCTATAACTCTATTAAGTGTTCACATAACATTTTTAGTATTCCAGGAAACCTATACAACCAAACATAAATAATCCCTTTTTTCATATATCTTCAGAAGCAAAACATCCAGAAATACTGTTGGTTGTTTTATTTTGGATGCATTCATTATCTTCTCTGACACCTCTGTGTGCTTGCTCTCTCTCTCTCTCTCTCCAAATATCTTCAGTTGAATAAAAGCAATAGGCAAAATTCAGAGGATCAAAGGGTCACTGAAGTCTTGGTAAGTGGAGTTTCTGTCCCTAATATCACCAATGCTTTATCTACACCAGGCTTTCCTTAATGTCATTGTTTGCACATTGTCTTATCTCCTTTCATTATCATTGAGCCAATTCTGTCCAAGTGCACTCAGACTAATCAGATCTGGCCAGAGTCATCAAACAGTGAGGCTGTGTTATGTATTAAAATGAACCATCAGCCTAACACCCCTCTACTTCATCCTTCATGGAGCCTACCACCAACAGGACCCTCATTACTTTGCACATACATATTATATCTAAGTATGCCTAGATGAAAGAAAGTCTAGAGAGATATATAAAAGGGATTCCTTCTGGAAATATAGATGTGTGTTTTTCTGGCATTCCACTTGCATAAGCAAAAAGCATATAAACAGCCAGAAAAGAATGAAAAATAAATGAATACGCCCTTGGTTGTACTCTCTTCTCTCTTTATCTTGTCAGAATAGTATACATCAAACTAGAGCCTGTATTGCAACTCTGCTTTGCTCTGCCTTCCCCTCCATGAGGCTTTCATATATAAACTTCTACTCAACATACTAAGATGGACAATATTACCCCTTGATAGACAGAAGCTGTTCCCAGCCATTAACATCTGTGTTCCCTCTTATTTTCTGTTATGCCCAAACTCCATTTTGTTGCTCATCTTTTTCACATAATCCTTTGTCAAATATCTACCTTCCAATATCTTATTTTCAGAGTGACAATATTTTCTCAGATTTTTTTCCTACATAGCATGGCATCCCAAACACTGCAGCACACTCAGCTAAGTTTTCTCAGGTTCACTTTCTGTGTTAAAACCTCACCTGCCTGTTAAACATGAATTGAGAAAGACAACAGACAGAGGCAGGAGGATTCAATCAATTTGTATAAAAGGATAAGCTTTAAAAGGAGAGGATCAGATAGAAAGATGGAAGCCCTCCTGGACATCCTTACTGCACTCACTGTTCTAGACTATTGCTTCGACTATTGCTTCATTTTTACCACATTTTTATAGTTTGGGGAGGAAAAAGTCCATCTAGAATGTGAAACCTAGCACACATTACAGCATATCTAAAATGTGATTTGCTAAACTTCAAAACAGACATCAGGGAAGCAATATGGCAGCAGCAAACCTCAAGTGCAATCGAAGAGAACCGGTCTTTAAATAACCTCTGTGAAATCCTGGGCCTTAGTGGAAATGGGGGATCACTGGACCACAGTTTCAGGAGATCTAAGTGAGAAGAAGGCTCCTGGGTGCTCAGTGGACCCCACAGGGTTCACACATGGATAAACACAGCAAGACAACTCTAGCAGTGGATTTCTATTGAGAAATGACCAAATGGTGGGCACTGCACTAAGGAATTCACATTTGGTATCCATCTTAAACAACTCAGTGAGACTAATAGTATCATTACTCCATTTTACAGGTGAGAAAATGGAGGTGTATACAGTTTAAGTGGCATACCTAAGATGAAAACTAAGTCCTGGAGCCTGAATTCAAATGCAGGTCCTAAGACTAACCATTATGCATACAGTGTAGCTTTAAATTTGCATCTTGTGGAAATATGCAAGGACACCTTCTTAAGGAAGGCAGAAGATGTGTGTGTATGTGTGTGTGTGTGTGTGTGTGTGATAGAGAAGTGGATAAGTGAAAATATTCCCAAATTGAGATAAAATGATAAATGCAGAGTGAAACAGAAGACATGAGAGCCTGAATATAATCTAGATTCATGCAAATTAAGATAGGTACCCACTTCTTTTTCCATCTAGCCCTCACTTTGTGCAAGAACATAAAAGCTATAGTAAAACAAAGATGTGTGAATTCTTGCCTTTTCACACATTAGCTGTGCATCCACTATTTAATTTATTTGAGTTTCCCATTCTACATTTATAGAAAAGCAATCAGAATAGCCATTTAAGAAGTTTATTGGGGATATAAGGTTTCTAATGTAAAGATATTGAATAAAACATTCTTTCTCCAGGATTTACCCACACACCTATTTTAAGAAATAAGTGATGGGAGTCATGAGGCACATGATCAAAACATGACTTCCCAGGAATTGATGCAGGTGATGGTGATGGTACAGACATTGTGCTTCGTTTTCTAGTCATGAATGTGGAGCTGTTTTCTTGTAAAGTTGGTCTCTGTTTCCAGGATGTATACTTCATTTTTCTCTCTCTGCCTTTGCCTTCTCAGCAATATTTTTGGCACTTACTGTCTGCATCTTAATATCATACCTGAATCGGAGGATTTATTGAAAAAAATCTGTGTACCTGCAGCATGGCCATTACCTGTCATGAGTCAGAACAATGCAGATAATCAGTCTAGAGGGAGTGTTGCTCTCTCTATCTGAACAATACCAAAGAACTGCCCACTTCTTGGTAGCACACCTGTTCCCCACTTTTTCTGAAATAAGATTCTGCAATGTCATAGCAACCTTTATTTTATTTAGCCCCTGACTAGCTATCTGCCTGGTTTTGTTTTTCTGTGTCTTGGTTTGGTTTAATTTGGTTTTGCTTTATTTTTCCCTATATTTTACTTTGTCTTAGAAGAAGAAATGCATTTGGAGCGAGAAAGACAAAACAAGCTCATTCAGTTAAATTTTTAAAATTTGGTATGTATATGTCAGTATCTAAATATTTGGGGGGGGTACTGTTTTCTTCTCAAGAGATAGATGAGACTTTGTTCAAGTAACTCTAAATCTGAACAAGACAAATGCCTCAGATCCATGTTTACATCATAGAAATGAGCAAGAAAGGAAGAATACAAGTAAATCATAAAATCATCTCTATTTATTTGGAGACTTTACTTAGAGCATATTTCTTTCCTTAACTAAGTCAGTCCTTCTAATGCAAAAAAGACCTCTTTTTTTTAAACTTTTATAATTTGTATTCCATACAGTAAAAAAAACAGATGTTGAAAAGAGGAAAAATAGCTCTATTAGATGGCTCACCAATGTACAAGTTCCGTACAACAATGTTGAGTTATGTGTTCTCCTTTAACTGCTCATGCATTTTTTTAAAAAGATTTTATTTATTTTTAGAAAAAGGGGAAGAGAGAGAGGCAGAGAGGGAGAGAGACATCAATGTATGGTTGCTTTTCACCTGCCTCCAGCCACAGAGCTGACTGGAGACCTGGTTTGCAACCTTGTTATGTGCCCTGGCTGGGGAATCAAACCTGCGACCTTTGGGTTTGCGGGCCGGCGCCTTATCCACTGTGCTACCAGCCAGGGCCTGCTCATGCATTTTTTAAAATATAAAAATATTTTTCCAAACAGTTCCCACCCATTAGACATCAGTGGCTTTTTCTCTAAGGTCTAAGGGTCGTAAGATTTTCTTACTATGTCCCTCTGCATTTTTATTTATTTATTCTTTTTATTGAATGTATTAGAGTGACACTAGTTAGCAAATTATACAGGTTTCATGTACATAATTTCACAACACATCATCTGTACACTGTATGGTGTGCTCACCACCTCCCAAGGCAGGTCTCCATCATAAGACAACTTCTGATTGGGAGAGTACTCCATTTTACTCAGGTGGGACAAGTGTACCCTGAGTGTTTAGTGGTTGAGGGAACTCCCCTGGCTTTTACATTTTGCTGCAATGATCAGTTCAATCATCATGTATCAAGTACCTACAATTTGCAAAGAACTAACCCATTGCTGGTGGTGTGGCCACCACTGCTAGGACATCCATCATTCATGATAGATCATAGGACACCATCTTTCCTAGCTTCATCTCTGAAAGACAGAAGTAGATACTATTTCTTTTTCCTTTGACTATGCTCTTTATCTATGATTAATTCCTTGCAGGGCTATTTTTAAAAATTTCATAATAGAATTTAAGTATATAGTGAAAAATCACTGTTAAAAGAAACAAATTGTATTACACTTTTATCAATAAAACTGCCTTGCACCAATGTCTCACTTCCCCAAATTTAGCTCCCGGCAATGACCATTTTTAACTTTTTAAAGTTTATTTACATCCTTATTTTAAAAAATAAATAAACAAAAACTCATAGACACAGACAACAGCATGGTGGTTACCAGAGGGAAGAAGGGTGGAAAGATAGTAAAGGGTAAAGGGGGTCAAATGTACAGTGACTGGAAATTGGGAGAAACAGGCCTTTATTTACAATATTCTAATCTTGAGTGGGGGGTCCTGGAAACACTTCAGCTCAGGGCTCTGTTCTCGCATGACACCCAGCACTTCCCTTGCTCCCCAAAAGGCTATATGCCAAAACCAAGACCAAAAGTTCCCCTTTCCTTATCTGTCAGCTCTCTTTTTCAGGATCTGGGGTACAACATCCTCAATGTTTGTGTAATAGTCCAGAAAAACATGTTCTGTGTTACATTGGATCATGGTGAAGTCCAGGAAAGGCACAAATCTTAAAGATATACTACCCATATGTCCCAAGTTCTAAGAGCCCAGACAGAGTCCAGGTCTTCAAGGCACAGTCGTTGGTGACTTCACAGTCAGCTGGAGTGGGCACGATCAACAACACACGTGCCTGCTGTCTCACTAGCCCAGGGTGGGTGGTCAAATACTGACTGCAGACTGCGTAGCTGTTTGCTCATCATTCCTACATCATGGTCCCTTCCTACATGGCTGCTACAACATATGCTCCTCTCCTCGTGGCTGCCCACTCTTCCTTTCATATCCTGAACCCAGAACTTCCTATGTGACCTCCTCTCTGATTACCCCCCACAATGAACTACATTTGCCAGTCTCCCCATATTATTTCCCTTTTTTTTTTTTTTTTAATGCTACCTTTTTAGTCAGGGCAAGAGTTGCTGTCATAGAGGTTTCCCAGGAGTCACAGGAGTCAGGATACATCCTGAAAGTCACAGACTCCTTTTGCCTTGGGGTGATAACACAGCTATTATCTAGCTACCAGCCTGCCAGAGATATGCAAAGTACCTTAAGTGCTGTATTATCTCCTTTCTTTATCCCCCAAACAGTGGACTGTGGGGAATATCTGTACTCCATTTCAGTCACACAATGGCAAGTTGCAGATCATGTATCATAGAATTGTATGCTTGAAACCTATGTAATCTTATTAACCAATGTCACCCCAATACATTTAATAAAAAGAAAAAATAGAATTTCTTTTTGCTAGTTCCTTCTCTAATCCTGAACTTGTGAACCTGGCTGCACCTGAGTGACCCAATCCAGTGAATATCAATTCTAAGTTAAGTCACTTAATAGGGAAAGTAAGAATGAACAGGGAAGTGTCTAGAATAAGTAGCCTTGCATCATCATGTCATTATTTTCCTCTGGAGTCATGACCAAACTCAGCATTAGGAAAAATAAAACAGAAAAGATTATAGTCTTTTAACTCCCCCTTAGTGCTACCCCCTCCCCAATTTTGTTTTCCCACACACACAAACACCTGACCCCAAATTTCCTCTGGATACTTTTTCCATTCCTTTTTTTCTCAAAGCCATTTCCTCTCTACTTATTAATCTTCATATCCAGGTCTCAGCAAGCAATGTGGCATCAGAAAAGCCACATGGTTTAGAAATTAAGCACATGGTCTTTGGTCATGAAAGGTGTGGTAGGAATCCTAACTCTACCATAAGGGATAACCTTAGGAAAGTCATAAGCCTGTTACACCTCTAAAATGATGAAGGTATTTAACTACCTTTCAGGATTACTGTGAGAAAAATATAAGATATAAAAACATACCCAGAACATCACTGCAAAATAAATATTTAAAAATTCCCTTTATAAACCCCTGTTGCTAAAGAAAAAACAATTACAAATATTTAGCCACTGAAAGATAGCAGTAAGTTTTAATGATGGCAGAACTATTGCAAAAAGACAGGCAATATGGCTCTGGCATTATTAGCTACAAGACCCTTGGGCAAGTTACTTAATTTCTTTAAAGCTTAACTGTAAAATGGGAATAGGAATGCCTCTTCCTGTACAGGATTTTGTGTTAAATGAAAAAATGATGTAAAGTGCTTTCTTATGTATGGTAAACACTCATTTTTTCTATAACTATCATGACAATGGTGAAGATGATGATGACATCATGAAATGCCAAGAGATATGAAAATATCAAGAAGAAGATAGTCTTCTCAGTGGAGAAAACCTTCTTCAATGAGATCTTGCAAACTTGACTTCTAATTAGGGAGCTCACTTCTCCATTGGTATGGATAAGTAATCAGACTATTCAATGTCATGAAAAATTACTTTATTCCTCTACTAGAGGACAATTGGATCTGTCACCTGTTAATTATAGTATTAGTTGAATATTTCAGAAGGTCAATAAAGGTAAATTACTGAAAAATATCTACTGCATTTCTTTGGCATGTTTCTGTGGATTGCAGATGGTGACAGTCTCAGCATAAAATTAGTCATTTGTAACTTCAAATGATGTCTTTCATCCCACCGAGACTGCCCCTAAAATAAAATCCAAGAAAAATGACAGTACAGAGGACAAAAACAATGAATGTTTGCAGTAACTCTTATTTTAAAATAGTTCATCTTCAGGTTGTACACAGGGAAGATTATCAAACCAGGCTTGTTATTAGAATAGATAATTGTAAACTTCAAATACATACTAGAGCATTCTTTTATGTTCATCTTCAAGCTCCTATTTCTTCCCATGGGGCATGAGCAGAGTCACTGCTCTACAGCCACATTCTCTGGGGATATGTTAGGTGCAGTGTCCCAGCTCACAGGTAAATCACAGTCCAGGGCCTATTTACAGAGTATTTCAATAACACTCAGCTAATTCATTAAACTACTTCTGATAGCCACTCACAAAACCTTCCAAATTCCTAATGTATGCCACAGACCCTGTTCAGCAGGTAATAGAATACACCTTCAGGGAATAAAGTCCATTTATTAAAAAAGACCAGTAATGTACAGGTAACCCCATGTAACATGGCACTTCTATTACACGGTTTCACTCTAACAGGTTCAAGAACCTTTAGAGTGTAACAGGTTTATACAAAACAGTATCCTGGAACAGTTTTCACTCTATGAAAATTATCAGTTTGATAATTAGAGAAATCCCCAAACAACAGAAGGAGTAATAAGAGCTTTTTTAAAAGCAAAAAATACCTCATTTGAAGTTTTTTATTCATTTGTGGATGTTGTATCAGATTTGCCTGCAGAATTTTAAAATTTATTAGAATTTTAAATAATCATGGAGTATTAAGTAGTAACAGATTTTTTGCAAAAAGATTTTTTGCAAAAAAAGAAGTCAAGAAATGCTGAAGAAAGTTCAGAGGATGAAGATATCTTGGCAGAAAGAAAATGCCCTCAGTTAATGGTGCTTAGTAGTAATGATGAAGACAACATTATTTAAGACATACTTTTGGTGAAAATTGCTTTAATGAAGATATTTCTATTAATTATAAAAATATAATAGTATATAGGTTTAATTTTTTGAACCTAACCTCCTTTTTTGTACTAGTTCTTTGTTTCATATAACACAGATTCACATAACACAGCATTTTTTAGGAACCTAACAACTGTGTTATATGAGGGTTACCTGTACTTAATAATGGAAGTCTGAAAGTGTTTTCCCTCGGGAAAGAAAAACACGATAGAGTATCTACTTTTGTTTTTAACTAGTACTATTCAACATTGCACTAGAGATTCTAAACATAGTAAATAGTCAAGAAAAAGAAATAAAATGAATCCAAATTGGACTGAAAGAAATCAAAGTATCTCTATTTGTAGATAACATGATTCAATATATGGAAAATCCTAAGGAATCATACACACACAAAAAGCCCTACTAGAACCTGGGCTGGTGTGGCTCAGTGGATTGAGCACTGACCTGTGAACCAAAGGATTGCAGGTTTGAGTCCAGTCAAGGCACATTCCTGGGTTGCAGGCCAGGTCCCTGCTTGGGGACGCACAAGGGTCAACCACATATCAATGTTTCTCTTCCTCTCTTCGCCCCCACCCCCCACCCACTCTGAAAAATAAATAAATAAAATCTTTATTAAAAAAAAAAAAAAACCCTACTAGACTTAACAAATATATTTAGCAAAGTTTCATAGTACAAGATCAGCATATAGAAATCAGTTGCCTTTCTACATACCAGCAATGAACAATCTGAAAAGGAAATTAAGAAAATGTCATTTACAATGGCATCCAAATAATAAAATAACTAAGAATAAATTTAATCAAAGAAATGAAAGTTTACACAGAAAACTACAAAAATAATGCAGGAAGAAATTTTAAACTATCTAAATGGAAATACATCCATTTGTGGGCTGGAAACTAAATGTTGTTAAGATGTCAATATTATTCATAAGAATCCACAGATCCAATTCAATCCCCATCAATATCCTATCAAACTTTTTTTTTTTTTTGCAGAATGTAAAATATTTGGAATCCTTGAAGTAAATTATATTCACTCACCTTTTCTCTGGAAGTGAAAAAAAACTATGAAAATTTCAGATTCATATAGAATTGGAAGGGCTCAATGGTTAAAACAATATCAAAAACAAGAAAATTGGAGGACTCACTTTCTAATTTCAAAATTTACAAAAAATTAAGTAATTTAAAAATTGCATCTAGATCAATGGAACAGAACAGAGTGTTCAGGAATAACTGCATTTACCAATGGTCAATTGGCTTTACCAAATGTGTCAAAATTATTCAATAGAGAGAAATAAACAGTCTCTTCAACAAATGCTGGAGGTATAGGTAGATAACCACAGGCAAAAAAATTATACAATTTCATATAATATGCAAAAATAAGCTCAAGTGGATCAATATCCTAAATGTAAGAGTTAAAACTATAAGATTATAGGAGAAGATATAGGGGTAAATCTTCTTGGCCTGTGTTTATCATTGAATTCTTAGATATGACACCAAAAGTACAATCAACAAGAGAAAAATAGATAAATTAGACTTCATCAAAAGTAAGATCTTTCATGCATGTGAAGACATCAAAAAAGCGAAAAGACACCCTACAGAGTGGGAGAAAATATTTATAAAACATACATCATATAAAAGACTAGCATCCAGAATATACGAAATACTATTACAGTTCAACAGCAAAAAAGATAAACAACCTAACTTTAAAAGGGGGGAAAAATTTAATACACATTTCTCCAAAGATTTTAAAAATTATAAACAAGCCAATGGGACAGTGATGAAGAGCACCAGTCATAGGAAAATGCAAATAAAAACTGTAAGAAGATACCACTCTCCACCCACTAGTATGGCTATCATTTTTTAAAATAAATAAATATTGGTCAAGATGTATAGAAACTGGAACACTTGGCTATTGCTGGTGGTAATATAAAATGGTTCAGCTGCTGTGGGAAACATTTTGGTTGGTCCTCAAAAACTTACACATAGAATTATCATAAAACCCAGCTATGTTACTTAAACATACACCCAAACAAGTTGACAAGCAGATACTCAAAGTATATGCATGTTCATCTTTGTTAATGACAGCACTATTAACATAACAATACACAAAAGGTGGAAATAACCCAAATGTTCTCCAACAGATGAATACATTAAAAATTGTACTGTATACATTCAATAGATCATCACTCACCCATAAAAAGAAATGAAGCACTGATATGTACTACAATATGTATGTACCTCAAAAACATGTGACAAAAGCCAGACACAACTGTCAAATATTCTATGATATACTATTCACATCAATATCCAGAATAGATAAACACATGAAAGGCAGATTTGTGATTGCCATGACCAAGAGAAATGGGGAAATAAAGGGTAAGGACTTAATAAATACTTTGTTTTCTTTTGGGGTGATGAAAATATTTTGGAACTTTACACAAGTGACTATTGCACAATATTAACACTGTGAATGTATTAAATTCCCCTGAATTGGACACTTTCAAGTGGTAAATGTTATCCTATCTGAATCTCACTTCATTAAAAACATGTTGAGTATTGATGTCTCCAACTATTATTAACGTGTTATCTACTTCTTTTAATTTTGACAGTTTTTGTGGGTTTTTAAAAATGTATTTAGGGGCTCTATTGTTAGATGTATATCTATTTTTATTGTTTATCTTCCTAATGGATTTATACATTTATTATTATAACATTTTATTTTTGTTTCAGATAACATTTTTCTTAACATCTATTTTATAGTAGTATAAGATAAGCCATCTATCTCTTTAATATTATTTGCATGGTATAACTTTTTTCATCCATTTCATTTCAATCTATTTATGCCTTTAAACCTCAAGTGTGTATCTTATACATATTTAATTGGATCACGCTTGTAATTTCTTTTTATTGGTTTAATCCATTTATTTTAAATTAGACTTTCCATTTGTCAGTTTGCTACTTGTTTTCTTTCTTTCTTTTTTTTTTAAGATGTTATTTATTATTTTCAAAGAAAAGGGAAGGGAGAGAGGCAAAGAGGGAGAGAAACATCAATGTATGGTTGCCTTTCACCCGCCTCCAGCTACAGACCTGGCTGGAAACCTGGCTTGCAACCTGGTTATGTGCCCTGGCTGGGAATCGAACCAGCTGCCTTTGGATTCACAGGCCAGCGCCTTATCCACTGTGCCACCAGCTAGGGCTTATTTGTTTTCTTTATTTTTCATTACCTTTTTGTTTTTATATTCCTCCATTACAGCCTTCTTTTTTGTTAAATATTTCCTAGTCAGCCATTTCAATCCCTTACCCTTTTACTGTATTTTAAAATTACTTCTATAATGGTTGCTCCAAGATTAGGAAATTTTTACTGAGTTGATTAGTGCAAAATTTTACTTAGAGATATTTTGCAATAGTTCTCTATGAATTTTATTTTCTTTTTACTTACTTTAGGATATTGAAGTGTTTTTATAAGATAGCAAGTCTAAAGGTGTGTTTTTCTCTCAGAAGAGCAAATGTCCAGACACATGAGGTTTTGCTTATTGTTTGTTCAGGGTTTTTGTTTGTTTCTTTTGGTGGTAAGGAAAGAGGTGTTAAGTGCTTTTATTATAGGGACTAATATTCTTTATGGCTCTGTCTCAAAAAAATGAAGAGACTCAGTCCTGGCTGGTGGTGCAATGGATAAAAGCACTGGCCTGCAAACCCAAAGGTCACTGGTTTGATTCCCAGCCAGGGCACATAATCAGGCTGCAAGCCAGGTCTCCAGTCAGGTCTGTAGCTGGAGGCAGGTGAAAGGCAACCATACATTGATATCTCTCTCTCTCTCTGCCTCTCTCCCTTCCTCTCTCTAAAAATAATAAATAAAATATTTTAAAAATATGAAGAGACTCTTCAGCACAGTTTGCCTCATTTACTCCACCCTTAAACAAAGAAAGTTTTGCCTAAAGGGTGGGTCATATAATAAACACTATATATTAAGAAGTCATATATTTGTTAACCAAATGGTAATAAAAGATAACAGTGTAGGAAAAATTGTGTTGCTTTCCCCTGAAAATGGAAGACAGTTGGACAGACAAAATAATTAAGTATTGATTATAATTATTGTATATGTCCAAGGGATGGTCCTACATCAGCTATATAATTGATTCTGCCTTCCTCTAAAACTAGAATTAAAAAAAAAAAAGAAGAATGACATAGTATATACACCATATAATCAGGCAAAGTCATCAATAACTCTGATCCTGTGGTCCCTTATTCAAATCCATTTGACTAGCCCTTTACTAACATTTTATTCTGTTTAAAGACTTATTCTCACAATACTCAATGCATTTCTTTCTTCTTCCTTGAAGTTTGTATCAAGTGCCATATCCATAACTGTCAATCTTTTCTCCATCTCATTTCCCAACATTTCATATATCAAATCCCTAAGAACTTTACGAATTAACATAGACAAAAATTTTTTTTCAGTAATCAATATGTATCTCCTTTAAAAAAAAAAATAACCCTGTTTATTTAGATTTCACCAAGTTAGACTGGGTAGAGTTTCATCAACGCTTACCTGAATTATTAGGAGGAACTTTGTCCTATTGATTTATGGTCTCATCCCCTATACACACCTGTCCTTTGGCAACTGACAAAATACCTTAGTGAGGCTTAAAAGTTTTACTTATCTCTTAAAGATAAACAATGGCTAAATGGGAATGTCATCTTCAATTTTAATCTATAGCACATATTCAAGAAAAAATGGTAAAACTCAACAAACAATGTAGATAGCTATAAGAGGAAGAGTTTAACTTATTTCAAAGACTAAGCTGTTTGAGTCACCTAGGGATCATTGTTTACATTCTAACAATGAACAGACTCATGCCAAATCTTCGTAATTAGTGGGGTAAGGAATGTATACTGGGTGAATCATTTTCTGGTTACATTTTATTAATCATACGCCTGTCATTTCTCCTTTTAAATATTCTTTATAAAGAAATATTCTGTATAATTCTGGGTTTTAAAAAATCCATGTTGATTGTTATTTGTAGCAAAAATTATTGAGCTTGTGGGTTCCTGTTTTCAATGCCTAATTTGACAAGCCTTAACACTAGATATCTATCTTCATCTCCCTGACTTTGGCCAGTGCTACAAAATGTATCATTTCTTGATTTATTGGTCTGGTCCAGCCTACGGAGAATATATGTTAAAATAAATTCATGATATTTCTTTCCATGTCTATCATGAGCAGAAAACTGGAACTAAATTGATATTTTGACGTTACATTGAGCAATCTCTTTCCTTGCCCCTTCTCCTACACCGTTCCTGTGCAGGAATGTTTATGAAGGAAATGAGATTCATTGTTTGCTTAAACCAGTGTATTTTGCTGGTAGCTATGCAAGTTTAATTAACTCTTCTGACAATGTGGTAAAATTAGGATATTGGATTATGTTTATAGCCAATTAGAAATGTTATGGTCGAATACTCAAGCCTGTCCTAACATTATTTAAAGTAATGAAATCTTAGTACTAAAAATCATTTCCTGGAGTGGGAAAGAAAACTTGGGAAGAAAGTAAAGAACAATTCTTTTCTTTAAATCACAGTATGAAAATCATAAACTCATATAGGCTTATGAGTAAAATAGGGTTTTTTTTTCTGTAAGAATGAGAATATGGAGGGTATAAATCAGTAGAAAGATATCTTATTATCATTAATAATCTTATTATTACCACATTATAAAAATTAACATTATTAGTGGAAGAGAACATGGTAAAATGGATGGAATTTTGGATTAGGAAATCTTGTTTCTGCTACCTCCTGAGTTATAATCTCTTTCATGTAGAAAGTGGAAATAAACTTTGATATTATGCAACTCAAGTGAAGTAAAACACATGATGCGCTTTTCAAAGTATAAATCATAAGGTATAAGTTATAAAATAAAGTTGGAATAATACCCAATTCTCCTGAAATTATTGTAAACTCTAGTAGAAGCAAATCTTCCTTTATACATTAGAAATACACCCAAGGAAATATTTATAAAAAGAACATTTGATAATAATTACACTTCACTTCCATTGTGCTAATAATCAGTAAGTAGCCCTCTCACTTTCCTGGAACAAATACTTCGTGAGAATGGAATTCCTAATATACCACGGAAAAGTTGAAGAACTTAACACCGTAAAAGGAAAAGGTTGTCATAATTAGGCAGATCATTAAGAATAGAGGGGACTTTTGGAAGAACTCAAGACAAGTTCTATATGCCAAGCAAGTGAGCAATTCTGAGCACCAGGACCAAACAATTAACCTCAGTTCTTGGCCTCCCATTACCAGTTCTTACCCTCTCTAGCCACAGTTCATTCCTGATTAACTGGAGGCAAGTAATAGCTAACACTCTCAGTACTTCTGCTTGGTCTTTATCCACAACTCACCAGTAAGAAAACTGAGCTCAGGAAGATTCACTAATCTTCTCAAAGTCACAAGGTAAGTATGTGAAGATTTTTATTTGATCTGAGTTCTGCCAGAGATCTCCAAAGCCCACATACTTTGTGCTTCTTGGCTCTAATCTAAGAAGTCAGGTATTTCTTTTGAAGTGACAAGTTTGCTTTCATCTTTGTAACCTATGTAACCCTCAACTCAATATCTGCTTTGCCACCTCATCATAGTCAAAGCACAACATGTGTTTTCTCACACAGTAGTTCCTAGAGGAGCTAGAAGAGAGCATGAGTCTCCTCCATTCCTGGACAGGGTGAGAAGGCAGGGCCACATAATGGGGGCAGTAAGCTGCCCCAAACACCCACATGGCTGCCATGAGATACACTAGGGACAGAGACATGAGACAAATAATATGCTACCTCATCATCCAACTGGCTTGAAAATGACCCTGAACCAGGAACAGCCTTGGGTATGATCATGAACAGACGCAAAGTAATGTGGTTGCTGAAGTTAAAACCAGCCTTGAAATAATTTGCCTGAAATGATCTTACAGGTAGCAGAGACTAATGCTCCAATCTAATTAGTTCATTTTCTGGTAACTGGTGAAATACTAGTAAATCCTAGGTCATGAGTGAAATTCCTTTGTGGATGACTTCGCTGTCCTTCCTTCTCCAGAGAGCACCACACTATTGCAGAGAGATCTAAGCCAAAACATGTGGGTGACTCAGAGAACACCTATCCTCACTAATAGAAAGGAAGAAAAAAATAAGGAAAAGTTCTGACATCAGGGGGGGAGATAGCATCATGCATTCTTTTTATACAGAAAGTATTATTTCCTTAATGCTTAATATTGGTGTAAGTGCCTGACATGAAAGTTCACATAGTGTTAGAGCTACAGGCTATGTTCTCTGAAAACTAAAGTCTGGGCAAAGGAGAAAGTAGGAGTAAAGCAGGTAAAATAAAAGGTATGTATCTGCAGAGACTAATGCAACATGTAAACAGATAGAAACAGAATAAGCAATAATGGGATCTTTGAGAAGACAAGTCAGAGAGATGATGCAAAGAAACAGAAATAGAAATTGATATATAATCTGCCTGAGTCAGAGATATACTTAGACACAGAAATACTGGCAATTGTTTTCAGCTCTCAATTCTAATTCCCATAAAATCTGTGAGATCGCTGAGTTCTTAAAATAACTCTGTTCTTCTAGTATTTACATACATTTGTTGAAGCGGGTTTCTTTTATAAACCAACAATACATGGCTTTTATAGTCGTAGGTTTCTGCTCCAAAGGATCTATGTAGTTTACTGTGCACGGGATAGAAAAATTGGAACTCCCAGGATTATTTTAGCCTGATTTTTATCTTGGCACGAAAAGAGTTTGGGCATCTTTCAACATCACTAGCCATCAGAGAGATGCAAATTAGAACCATAATGAGATGCCACATCACACCTGTCAGAATGGCAATCATCAACAAATCAACAAACAAGAAGTACTGGCAAGGATGTGAAGAAAAGGGAACCCTGGTGCATTGTTGGTGGGAATGCAGTCACTAAGGAAAACAGTATGGAATTTCCTCAAAAAATTAAATATGGAACTGCCTTTAAAAAAAAAAAAGATTTTATTTATTATTTTTCAGAGAGAGGGTAAGGGAGAGAAACATCAATGTATGGCTGCCTTTCACCTGCCTCCATCTATGGACCTGGCTGGAGACCTGGCTTGCAACCTGGTTATGTTGCCTTGGCTGGGGATCAAACCAGTAACCTTTGGGTTTGCAGACCAGCGCCTTATCCACTGTGCCACCAGCCAGGGGGAACTGCCTTTTGATCCATTAATCCCATTGCTGGGATTATACTCAAAGAATCCTGAAACTCCAATTCAAAAGAACCCATGTACCCCTATATGCATAGCAGCACTATTTATAATAGCCAAGTGTTGGAAACAGCCTAAGTGCCCATTAGTGAATGAGTGGGTCACAACCTATGGCACATTTACACAATGGAGTTCTATGCAGCAGAAAGAAAGAAGAAACCCCTACCTTTAATGACAGCATGGATGGAACAGGAAAGTATTATGCATGGTGAAATAAGCCAGGTGGCAGAAGACAAATATCATATAATCTCACCTAATACAGGAACCTAGTGAATAAAACTAATAAATGAGCAAAACAGAACCAGAGGCATGGAAATAAGGAACAGCCTGACAGTGACCAGAGGGAACAGGGGAGGGGATTAAAGGTGGAGAGAAGGGGAAAAGTCTAGCCAAGGGACAAGTATAAATGACCCATGGACATGGACAACAGGGTGGGGGCTTGCTGTGGGAGGGCAGGGCAGGGGAGAGCAATGGGGGAAAAGTGGGGCAACTGCTAATCCACAACAGTTAAAAATATAAATAAAAATGAGTTTGAGCATCTTCCTTGGACATATCACTGTGCCCTCAATGAACTCTGTGCTTGGACATATTATAAAAGTCAATGGTGACAGACTACAAACCTAAGTAAAGGTCTCTAAGGAAAATAAAAGAAAGAGTTTGCCTCAAAAGATGACCTCAGCCCTTCCGGAAATAGGGAGCTTTTGCAACATAAACAAGTTCAGGTCTCATTCTGCCTCAGTGACCTCCTAGGAAATGAAACAGAATCACAAATAGGAGTGATAAAATCTCCCAAAAAATTTTAAACAACCATTTACAGTCTCTAATGAGTCTGGCATATAGCAAGAATAATTATTTAAGAAAACCAAATGTATCTTGGTAAAAAAAAAAAAAAAAATGGTGGGAATATAAAGTGGTTGTATTAAGAACTGCATCATTCTCCTCCCAATCCCTAAGCTCCACATTGCAGAAGTTTTATTCTGGACAAGGGTAGGTTGTGAGAAGTGGCAGCTCCAGTCCCCCGGCTGCCCCAGCTGTAGCTTTGTGGCACAGAGTCCACTCCACACATGTGAGTAAGAAGTGAGGGTCAGAAGCTATGGGTGTTGAATTGATTCAGAGCAGAGTGTGAGAAAACCATATCCAGGAACAAGAGTTAAAGAAATAGAGATCTTATTGACAAACCATCAGGGAAGGCTGATATCTCTTTAAGAGCAGGAGAAATGATCCAATCCAAAATATTTACAGGAAATGCAAAATGAATAGTCTCAGGGACCTGTAGGATACCATTAAATATATAAATCCCTATTCTAATGATTATGTTAGCATACTTTTTAATTTATCAAAATATGGTGATGGTGATAGACTGACTCATTTCTCCCAAAGATGCCCATGTCCTAATCCATAGAATGAGTAGCTTTTGCTCATGTGACTTGAGCAAAGTCAAGGGTCCTGAGATGAAGAGATGATGACCCTGTGTTTTCCGGGTGAGCCCACAGTAATCACGAGGCTCTTTACAAGCAGATGGCAGAGAGTCAGAGTCAGAGAGAAGATGTGATGACATGCAGAGGACAGAGAGAGGAACAAGATGTTATACTCTGACTTTGAAGGTAGAGCATGGAACATGGATGAGAAATGCACCTAAAGCTAGAAAAGGCAGGGCAGTGGATTCTTCTCAAGAGCCCCAAGGAGGAACACAGCTCTGCTCATACTGAGCCCCGAAAGAACATTATGGAAGCCTTTCTGAGCTCCAGAACTGTGTTGTTTTACACTGCTAAGTTTGTGACCATTGGTTTGACATAAGAAACTAATACTTCTATTGAAATCATATTGTAGCACTTCTTGCATAGCAGGTGTTCTTAGTAGGGATCAGTTTGTACTTAAGAGAACAATGACAGGACCTGGGGATATTTTTTTATTGGTAAAAATGGAGTGAGTGGGGGTAGGGGAGGATGCTGCTGCCATCAACATGGTAGAAGGTAGAGAGGCCAAGGATGCTCCTAAACACACACAAACACACACGCATGCACGCACGCACGCATCACCTAGTCCAAAATGTCAACAACACTAACTTGAATGCCATCCTGATACCTAGTTAAAAAAACTCACAATAGTACACTTTGTTTTCTCTGCTACCATACCCCATGCTTTTGTTGTCATATATTTTATTTATACAAAACTTATAAATGATAAGTTATTTGTTTTTAAACAGTCAAGGAATATTTGAAAGTCTTATACTGAGCTCTACAAGAAATTCACATACCCTACAATTTACTCATTTAAAGCATAAAATTCAATGAGCTTTAATATGCCCACAGAGTTCTGCAGGTATCATCACAATCAATGTTAAACCATTTTTACCGCCCCCTCAAAACCCTGTATCAGCAGTCACTCCCCAGTCAGTCCATATACCCTCCATCTCAAGCTCCTGGCAGCTATGAATCTACATTTTGTCTTACAGAATCACTTATTATGGCCACTTCGTATAAATAGAAGTGTACAATACGTGGCTTTTTTGCAACTAGCTTTTTCATTAAGCATATTTTCAAGGTTTATCTATATTGTGAAGTACTTCTTTACTTATTAGTGCCAAATAATAATCCACTGAATAGATAAACCACATGTTTTTTTAATAAATTAACCAGTTGGAAACATCTAAGTTTTCTCTACTTTTTGGCTATTATGAGTGATACTGCTATGAAAACTCATGTAAAGGGTTGTGTAGACATGTTACATTCATAGAAGTGGATATCCTGGGTCACATCATAACTCTGTGTTTAATATTTTGAGAAACTGCCAAACTTTTCCAAATTGGCTGCATCTTATCATCCTCTTACTAACAATGTACAAGGGCTCTAATCCCGGCATCCCCTAAGGAACACTTGGTAATACCTTTCTGTATTTATAGTAAGTTTTGTGGGTATGAGGTGAGTAGCTAAGTATAATTCTGATTTGCATTCCCAGAATGGCTGCTGATTTGAGAATCCTTTAATCTTTTATTTATAATATTTTCCCATTTTTAAATTGAATTAAATTGAAATTATATTATTGAATTTAAGAGTTCTTTATGCATCCTGGGAACCAGTCCCTTATCCAATATGCGATTTGCAAATATTTTCTCCCATTTTGTGGTCTGTGTTTTTAAATTTTGATGCTGTCCTTTGAAGTACACAGTCATTAATTTTGATAAAATCCAAATTAATTTTCTTTTGCCATTTTTGCTTTTCTTTCATATCTAAGAAACCACTGCCTAATTCAAGGTCAAAAGATTTATCCTTGGGTTTGTTTTTTTTTGGCATACTTTTAGTTGTTCATTTACGGTTATGATTGCTTTCAGTTAATTTTGTGTATGGTGAGAGGTACAAGTCCAACTCTATTGTTTTCACATGGATATCCAGTTGTCCAAGCACCTTTTATTTTAAAAAAGATTATTCTGCCGTGGCTGGTGGCACAGTGGATAAGGTGCTGGCCTATGAACCCAAAGGTCACTGGTTCGATTCCCAGCCAGGGCACATAACCAGGTTGCAAGCCAGGTTTCCAGTCAGGTGTGTAGCTGGAGGCAGATGAAAGGCAACCATACATTGATGTCTCTCTCCCTCTCTGCCTCTCTCCCTTCCCTTCTCTCTAAAAATAATAAATAAAATCTTTAAAAAAGCAGTAGGAGGTGAATAATGATGAGATTATCAAGCAAGTTAGGAAGGTGTAGGAGTTTGTAAGGAATGTACCTACACCTCAGAGCTTCCCTACATGGGGTACTTAGGCACCAATCCCATCGAGTCCTCCCCCAGGTTGGGACAGTCATTCCCCAGTATATCTGGCCTATTGAGTCTCAAACCAAAAGCAATTTCTAAATAGATCTAGACCAAGAAGTTAGCTAAGAAAGGTGTCCTTGAGTACCCAAAGCCTCTTCCCTTGCAAAAGATGTCAGAAATTCCCACTTAAACACATTTACTCACTCCTAGGAGAGGCTTCAAAAGTTCACAAAATTTGAATAATGAAACACATCTGGTTCCCTAATTCACTATAGCTTTCATATTAGAAGCACCAGATGCCTCCTATTGGCAGACATATGCTGAGCACTAACCAAACGACAGTGGAGTGGGAAGAGATGACAGTGAAGAAGGAGGTCAAAAGACTATGGAAAACAGAAAATAAACATAGATCTTTAGGATAAGGAACAGGAAGTCTTATACTTTTCAATATCTTTAAAGGTGCATCGCATTCACATCCAGGATGATACATAATTACCATAATAAGTATTTATTAATCCAGCAGTCACTGAGCCTGTTATATGACATGTGCACTGGTGCCAGCGTGGGTACCAGGGGGTATATCGTTATTATTGGCATCACTGCCATGGCCATGATGAAGTTGCCATTCTGTGAAGACAGTTCAGAAAACAAACAAACAAATATTTATGTAAAGTAGTTATGTTAAAAATGACAAAGTAAATTTCATCAAGAAACATGATTTTTAATTTTGCGGGAATAAATGTGGGCATTCTCTTTCATGAATAAAGAAAACTTGGTTATTCAGAAATATTCATTCCCCAGGAGTGACCACTAGAAGTGACCTACATGACCCCCTCCCCGCCCCTGCACTTCCCCTTGCAGGGGAAGGAACACTTGTGGAACTAATCCTCAGAAAGGGTAACTAACCCTTGGGAAATGGCAATAATGATGCTAAAAGAACAAGTGGAGTAGGGTACTACTGGGCAGAGAGATTTGGGTCTAGGAGAGCCGAGTTGGAACTTAACTACCTAGTAGCTGTGTGACCTTGAGAAAATAACTTGCCCTTTCTCTGCTACAGTTTCTTTGACTAAAAGTAGCATTTTTAAAAATACTTAGCTTTGAGTGTTGTAAAATGGAATTGAGGCATCAAATGAAAAATGCCTAGCTCAACAGTTCTTGGCACATTGATAGCAAAACCTCAATAAATAGTAGTTACTTCCTGCTCAGAGGGATGTCTGCTCATTTTGCCAGCAGTGCCAGCAAGTGCGTGTTGATCCGTCCTCATCTTTGACCCCCAGAGTGCCCAGTGGCGGCTGCTCTTGATGGCATTTGCACGTGTACTTGGTTAAACCGGTTTCATCTGGGAGAAGCTGTCAACGCAGGGGTATCCACTGCACTCTAGACTTGTTACACGTATTAACCACACATACTCAGCTCACCAGACCGGACCAGCCAAAGCTCAGTCATGCACTGGCTTCAGAAGAAAAGTAGCATTTTGCTTACAAGAGTTTACCAATAATTCACTTCTGTGTTCTAAGGGTTCATAAAGGTGCCAAGAACTTTTGATGTTTCAGAACTTGCATTGCGCTTCCAGAATCACTAGCACCCAGGAACAAACAGGAGGACGGAGGGCAAGGTAAAAAGAAGAACCCATTACAAACCCACTCCAGATATTGAAGGAAAGCCAGCCACTTAAGAGTGCACATTACACTTGTTAGAGTAGCTGTAATCAGAGCCTTATAAAGGTTCACAGAGAAATTAAATCATAACAAATGAATAACCTAACAGGGCTTAACAATTCCATACTAAACAGAAGAGAATACCATGTAATAAATAAGATGGCACATGAAATTGCAGGTTAATGACCTTGTACTTTATACCATAAAGAGGCACATATACTACCAGGCTGGAATAAAATGTATTATAGGATACAAATGCATATAATGTATAAATCATTTTACACTGATTGCAATTAAATTGCCTTGTTTTAATATGAGCTTGTAATTAAGATACGAGTAGATTGCTGCCTGGTTCATGCCTGATCAGCACCAAATAAAAATATTTTTCTCAGCTAAAGTAGTTGTGAGTAAACAGTCAAACTTTTTAATACAAACTTAAAAAAAATACATAAAAATTCATGCTCAAAAGCAAGCTTGCAAATTGGCTAGACCTGCAAACACTGTTCATTTGAACTCACTGTTCTCACCAAAGACTGTTTACAATTATTTCCAAGGTAATAAAGCTGATAAGCCCTTCAATTTTACCTTTCATCTATTCCATGCTATGGACAGATGTCACTCTGGTGAGAAATGCTGCAGCAACTGAGCTTGGCTCGCGCAGGAAGTAATGCCCCTCATCCTCTGCCTTCCATCTGAGCTGTTATGTGTGCAGTTTTGGCCCAGCATGACGTACACCACATTCTAAGCTTCCACTCCAGGGCCTTTTACGTTGGTCCTGAGGACAAAAGCATGAGACCTTTGATGCTCTAGATCACACACTTATCCTGAATTTAGTTTCAAAAGCAGGCGTATACAAAAGAAACAAAACTCCTATAATCTCTGCTGTGAAGGGGCTTGAATTTAGTAAGGGAAATAGTAACATACAAATTAGTTATATGAGGCTCAATGACATAAGCTTTTACAAAATGTTAAAAGAAGCAATTTCTGGAAGATAAATGGAAGGAGTAACTATTGGCTGAAAAATGAAAGGAAAGTTTAGGGAGGTGGTATTTGTTTGCCCAAGGACTTCAAGGAAGAGACTCCCACGGCAAAGGAGTTCTTGCCTTTCTTTTGACATAAATTAATGGAGGTGTTTTCAAAGTACCAGTCAATGAAGAAAAAACACCCATCATGCTTGAAGAATAAACAACTTTATTCATGCTAAGGAAAGATGAATCGTAATAGATCTTGGATTGAGGAAAGAAGATGTATTTGTGAAGAGAAATGTCAGCGGGAGGAAGAACTGCAAGGGAAAAGTACTTGAACATCAATGGGGGACTGTAACCAAAGGAAAGTCACTATCAAATAAAATAGTTGTTCTCCAAGCAGAGTGAAGAGGCTGGATCTAGACAGATCTAAGAAAGTGTGCAGAGGTCAGTGTATCACTTTATAAAGATGAGCGAACAGTAAGCAAACTTAAGCAGGAAAAGAATGGCTCTGACCTATTCTGGGTTCTGAACAAAACAGTAAGGCTGATGGGAGTTCAATATATTATCTATATTATAGTAAAGCAGAGCAGGGGGCTAACGTACCATGAAATAACACAAGCAAAACAAACAGGTGTGCCGTTTAACCCCACTATTGGAAAGATTATCAGTGTGCTCAGAGGCACTGGGCCAGGACAAGCCTCCGCAGGCTGGAAAGGGAAGCAGTGAAAAAGCCACTTCCAAAAGGGAGCAGACACACTCCCTCCCTGCAGGCAGGTGACTTCACAAAGGAAAGGCCAAGCATGCCCAATACACTGTTTACAAATTTACCAATACAGTAAGTCATGCCAAAGGGGGCTCCTACCCCTTCATTTTTTAAATGTTATTTAATTTAATTTAATATTTTTACTTTCAATATTACTTTGTATTGGTTTCAGGTGAATACCATAGTAGACAATCATATAATTTACAGAGTTGGAATCATTAACAAAACAAAGACAACCTATGGAATGGGAGAAGATACCAATGATATATCTGGTAAGGGGTTAATATTCAAAATTGATAAAGAACTTGTACTACTCAACACCAAAAAGCAAACATTCCAATTAAGAAATGGGCAGAGGATCTGAATAGATACTTCTCCAAAGAAGACATATAGATGGCCAACAGGCATGAAAAGATGCTTAATGTCACTAATCATCAGAGAAGTGCAAATTAAAACCACAATGAGATCTCACCACACACCTGTCAGAATGGCTACCATCAATAAGTAAACAAATAAGTGGTGTCAAGGGCATGAAGAAGGGAACCCTTAATTTCTCCATCTCAACCCCCATCCCCAACTATGAGATGTTTTCTTGGGGTTTGTCTGTAGGCACTGTTTCAGAAAAAATGCATTCCCTGCCTCATGTCCTACCCATCCCCATGATTTTATTGTGATGGCCTAGCAAGGCAATGGACGTAAACACTATCAAGTTGTGTATAATGCTTTATCATTTACCATTACTATCCTATGTAATTATTCACTGAATTGTTACTCTGTTTTCATTTTATTTTCCCAAGTAAATACCGTAGTTTTGAAAGAAACCCTCTTGACTCCATTGGTCCAAAGAAAGTCTAAAGATCATCTTCAATGAGGCAGTAGCTTAATGGCTTCTCAAGTTTACTGAAGAGTCCTTCATTAAACAGTTCTCCAAATCACAGCTGTGAGAGAAACAGCCATCAAGTTCTTCTGATGATCTTTTTCCAAGAGCTCTTCACCCCAGCACGAGTGACACAGAAAGACCTTGGGACTCTGGCATTTACACAAATTTTATCCCAGTTTTCTTGGCTAAGTGCTCATTGAAAGAGCCACATTTTTCTATTTCCAGGTGTTTCAAGAGCTCTTTCAAAAAAAAAAAAAAAGACCAATAACAAGTTATTAAATGCTAGTCTTCCTTTTTCATACTGAGCCAGGACATTAAATCTGCACAAGATCGGAGGATGCAGAACCCAGCAAGGGAACACAAGCCTTAGTAGTTGCCCATTTGCTGTTGCAAAGATTTCACTAAGAGTATTTTCTTAGTATGTGCTTAAGATGTCGATGACTGACTCATTTAATTAATTGTGGCGCTACACTTGGTTCATGATGACAGTCTTTGGAATCAATGAACATTTCTTTGTTTATTGTTGTTCTGGTACAGTTGTCCCAATTTTCCCCAGTGTGCTGCACTGAGCTACCCATCATCCACTCCCACAGTCAATCCCTACCGTGTTATTCATGTCCATGAGTCATTTACACCTGTTCTGTGACTAGACCCTGTCCCTTCTTTTCCCCTTCATTTCCCCCCTCCCCTCTGGTCACTGGAAGATAAATACCATATGATCTCACCTATAAAAGGAACCTAATGAACAACAACAACAAAAAATGAGCAAAATAGAACCAATGGCAAGGAATCAATAGACATTTCTGGCATCACTGTTTTAGTTAACAAGATATTTCATTGAATTAGGTGGTAAATAATAGAGATGTCTATGGACCTTATCAATTATAAAAGAGCTATTACTTCAAGAAAACGAGGAGGGGGGGTGACCCTGCCAGAGACCAAGCAAGCTGTGCTCTTCCTGCAGGGACAGGCATTATAAATTAGACAACAGCCAGCAACGCAGGCTCTGATCTAATGCAGATGTAATCCATGGGTTCAGCCAGAACCCAGGATTGTGTTTGTAAATTGTGTCTGTAAATTCTCCTACATGCTAGCTATTTGCAGCAGTAGCAACAGTACTGGTAGTAACAAGCTAAGCCTTAGAGAACAAAGATAAAGTCTGGGTATGGTTAGTGGGGCTCAGGTGCATGTATGAAAAACAGCATCTCAAAGTATCATGTCAGAGCTGAGGATATCTTAAAATGTTATTGCCAACCCAATGGGCTCTTCAGAAAAAAAAGGGATCTGCCACAAAGGGGAGAAGATAAGGAAAGATATATAAATTAGAGAATGAGAACTAGACTGTGAAGGGAGTTCAAAGCTGTCAGGGGTAAAGCCCTTCCATTATCTGGGTCTCCAGCCACTCCTACCTGTAGCCACCCTCTCCCAACCCAGCCCAAGAGTAACATCTGAGTTTCGATGTTGTCCATCCACAGACTGACAGTTTCTGGCTCAAAATCCAGAACCCTTCTGCTAAGAATTTGAACAGAGTGAAATTCCAATTCCCAATGAGAGAACTGAGAGATCCATAAAAGTGGAGGTTACCAGCTCACATACACAACATTGTCATAGGAACAAAAAGTCCCAGAGGATACAGATCACAGAAACTTAACAGAATGTCCAGAGAGGGCCAGAGAGCTTCCAAGAAAGAGAGTAAGTGCAGAGGGCAGCCACTTGCCACAGCCAGCCTTCTGGAGGTTCAGTGTCTGATATTCCCAATGTTGGTGTTCAGCTCTTCCTCGAGTCCCACGGACTCTCCCTGTGATTTTTTGTGGCTTCCCCTCCAGTCCCTTAATTTGTACTTGTTTTCCCTCTTTTCCAAATAGATCAGGGCCCTTATATTAATTCCAAAAGCAAAGGTTTGAAGGAGCCAACTAAGCAATGCTTTCTTTTCCTAAAGTTTCACTTGCACGCTTTGGGATAATCCAGAAAGAAAGACCATAAACAAAAGTATAACAACAGTTTGAGAGAACTTCAGGTGAGCCAACTAGTATCTGACTAATGAAAGACACAGTTCCTCTCCATATAGAAAGGCCCCTTTGTGAGCACTGCAGCCCTTGGCCTCTGAGGGGACATAAGCCAGACCTCCGCAGTCCCACAGATTAAGGCTTGGAATGAGTCTTCCACTCTACTGCTTATCTAATCTGGGATGAATATGACCCCTCTATACAACTCCTCCTCTGCAGCTGTAAATTGAGGGGGGGGAGGGGTAATAATATCTACCTTATAGGAGTCCCACATAAATTAAACATGATAGTACATTAAACCTTCAGCTTGTGGGCTCCCAGTAGCAAGCCTTCCACCAGCCCATGCTTGAACAAGAAAAATGTGCTTGACAGAGGAAAATAACTGTCAAGCAAGGTCTCTGAGGAGCAGTACATGGGGACCCAGCTCAACAGTCCCTAAGTGGTAACTATTATGTTGTCATAGCAGATAATTTAGGTCCAAGTTTGGTTCTTTGGGAAAAGCAAACTATATTATTTATATGATGGACATAAACATTTACATAACTTTTCTTTGCAATGATTCATAATTAATTAAGTACAGTGATGTACTGTTTAATGACAGGGATGTGGTCTGAGAAATGTCTGGTTAGGTGATTTTGGCACTGGGCACCGCACCGAGTGCACTTACATGGGTATAGGTGGGTTAGCCTACAATGCACCAAGGCTACCTGGCACGGTCTATTGTTCCTAGGCTACCAGCCTGCACGGCAAGTCACTGTACTGAATTCTGTAGAAAACTGTAACACAATGGTAAGTATTTGTGTAACTAAACATAGAAAAGGTACAGTAAAAACATGGTATAAAAGATAAAAGATGCTACACCTATGTAGGGCACTTCCCCTGAATGGAGCTTACAGATGGGAAATTGTTCAGTGAGCGGTGAGTGGAAGATCTAGGCCATTACCGTACACCACTGTTGGCTTTATAAACACTGCACACCAGCATCATCACGAACACATGAGAATGCATTTTGCTACATTGTGATGGCTGCAAAGTCACTGAGCTATTAAATATTTCAGCTCCATTATAATCTTATGGGACTATCATCATATATGTGGTCTGTCATTGACCTTATTATCAATATATGACTGTAGTTGGGGTAAAAAAAAAAAAAGTGGTCATCAAGGTTTCATGCTGATAGGAAAATCAGTGCTGCCCAGAGGCCTGTCAATAGCACCAATTACATCTCATTGGTCATGACGGAAAGTGGTTTATACTTAATGCAGATCTTCTTTTTTTCTAACTCAATACCTGACTATATGTCACCCTAAACACTGAATCAGAGGAGGTTGATGTGAAAATAAAACACATCCCTCTCTTCCAACAGCTCCGTTAGCTGCCTAGGCAGAGTTGATCTATCTACAACACAGAGTGCATAATTCAAAATGACAATAAAGGAAAAAAGAAGCTTGCATAATTTCACACACGTGGAGGGTAAAGATTGCTGACAGATTTATGGATTATAACCTGTGAAACACTGGGTAGAAATATATCACTCCTCTTTGTAGACAGGCAAATCTCTTCATCTTCAGACCCTTTGGATAAATTTTCCCCAAGAGTTGTTGGACATTAAATCTGTCAAATAGAGATCTATTAAATCTGACTTGATGCCATAAATGGTAGCAGCCTGCGGCCCTGAGTTGTAGCAGTGCTAAAGATGATACACACCTCCCCGTGTAGCATTTTATGGTAGAGGACAGCAAGGTGGTCAGCATAACCATCCTCCAAGATAGAAATGGGATGTAGCACTTGGGATTCCTAACCCTCTTGGATGGATCTCTTTATATAGCAGCCTAGTGACATCAATCCCAGGCAGCCATGGCAACTGCTCAGATGACTATGCTTCATTCTTATATGTTGCAATGGTGGGGGGAGGGGTGTGTGAAAAAACTCAGAGCCAGGTCATTCTCTAGAATTGGTTAATGACTGCTACCTGAAACACTGGGAAGACATGATGTTTTTGTTCCCAAATTTGGCACCTCTTACCTATGGGTACTGAAGCATTTTGAAGGTGTCAGACTGAAAAACATTTTGATCTAACATACTCCCTTGTGTGAATAAGCCATCACAAATCCAATGATCATGTGTTAGCAAACTGAGTTATCTACGAGTTTGTATTCCATCTGTCTGTTTCCAGAAAGCAGTAAGTAAATACATAGGCATAAGAACCTAATCAAGGACAAGAGGAATGAGCTCTCTGGTTGGTAGTTCAGACAATGTCTAGAAATTGGTGTTTTGTAAAAGGGTCCACCTCTCATGCTTCTCTAGGACACTCTACCCTTCTGACTGAAGAAATTTTCCTTAACATGGGGGAATGAAAAATATTAATTCTGTCCAAAGGAGAGCTGGACTGAGGATTCTCATGGTCTATTGGAAGTCAATATTCCAGAAGCCGATAGAAGAGTGGAATTTGACATGCCAGATATCTATTAGGTATCAACACCTGTGGAAGAGTGTTGGAAGAAGTGACATTGACAAGAGGGAGAGGTCTAACAGCAAAGCAGGTTATACAAGACCTTGCCCAACCCCACCGGAAGTTTTGGATAGATATGGACTGTCTGAGAGGTCCCATGTTGAGCCAAAATGGCCAGGCTTTTGGTCATGTCCTCAGAGAAGGCAGCTCTGTTGTCAAGCAAATGATGACTAAGCTGACAACTGAAGTCTGTCTGCTGGGAGCTAGGACAGCAACACCTCCCTTGAAAAGGTCTCATTCTTTTTGTTAGTTCTCAGCAAAGCAGACCTACCTTGGTTGGGCTTTTAACCTTCACTAGAACTTAGCAAGGCTCTGACTCAGTGCCTGGTCCTCAGCTTTCTGTGCCCACCTACTGCCAGAGGTGAAAGCCTCTTCATAAGCTGTTTGCTTTCTGGCTTTCCTACCTTTATTTTAAATGCCTAATAGTCTCATGGGATTTTGATGAAACATATCTATCCTCAAATTCTGGCCTCCAGGCTATTTATGTGGGGTTAAGCACTAACAACTGACCTCATTTACTCCATGTTCTGTGATCCCTTTGCTATCAGTGATCCTAGTTCTCAACTACTATCAGCCATATCTTCCAGAGCAGAGCTAGCCCTGATTGTTGTTAGTACACAGGTGCCCTCCCTGCTTCCTATAGCTTATAAAGGTGTCCATTTTTAAACTGATACCCTACTTGAGAAGTAAGAAGTAGAGTAGAACAGGTACTAATGTGGACTCCAGTCAACAGATTAGGTCTGAATCTCAGCTTACCCTGTAGCTGAGTAAACTTTGGGTAAAGTATTTAAAATCTTTGAGTCTATGACACTTTACTTACAAAGAAGAGATGATAGTAGTACCTCTGCTAGGTATATGAAAAAGGATATTTAGTGGAAGAAAGGAAGGAAGGGAGAAACCAAAGAGAACTATCTGAAGTCAAATATTTATACAAATGATCTGCAATCGAACAGGCTGGAGAATTTTTCCCACACCATTCCTACCAGAGCTTTTTCTTATTCTCTAATGTCAGTAATACTTCATGAGCAATATAAATAAGAAGATAAAAAGAGGACATGAGTTCGATTCCCAGTCAGGGCACATAATCAGGTCTCCAGCCAGGTCTCCAGCCAGGTCCGTAGCTGGAGGCAGGTGAAAGGCAACCATACATTTATGTTTCTCTCCCTCTCTGCTTTCCTCCATTCCCCTCTCTCTAAAAATAGTAAATAAAATCTTTTTTAAAAAAGAGGACATGAATATGAAAGGAGCATCAGCCTTCTAAGAGCATGTGCCTGGGGACCACCCAACTGTTAAGCACATGTATTGCTGGGGGAGAAGGAGAGAAGATGTCATATTGTGGCCTAGCAGAGAGCACTGGGAGATGAATGGCCTTACTCTTGCTCTGTAATTACAGATACCATTACAATGGCAAGTAAAAGCAAAAAAGCATCCAGTAGTTTAAATGCCTGTCATCAGCCACTTGGCCTGTACACACCCTCAGACCCACTGGGAAGGCACTTAGGTTCCAGCCCCAGACTGCTGAGATGCCTTCTTGTGATCATTTGGCAGCTGCTTTTAGAGGTGTATGGTGGAATGCAGTGACCATACTTTGTCCCCAGCAAGGTCCTTCAGTCCCAAGATCATGATTCCCATAAATGTAAAAGAGCCTGGCTGTGTAGACACATGCTGTAACATATGGAGGGTGACCATATAATTTATCACACAAACTAAGATACTATTGAAAGCAAAGAGAGTAGATGAATAACTCTATAGGCAATGGATCTAAAGTAGAACTATATGAGATACATTGGCAATGCATTTATCTAAACATAGACATGTAAGGCATGAAATTTGGGTTTCATACTGCATGAATCCATTTCAAAAGCAGGTATGGGATTTTCATTGGTTATTCTCCCTTTGGAAACTACTTATAGTCCCCACAACATATTGGGTCCTAATCCCTGGAACCTATAAGGCAAAAACTGCAAATGTTTTAAATTAAGGATCTTGAGATGAAGAAATCATCTTGGATTATCTAGCTAGGCCCTACATGCAGTAACATGTATCATTATCAGAAAAAGACAGAGAGAGATCTGACTACATTACACAGGAGAAGAAAATGTGAACACAAGAGCTGTGAGAATTTAAAGATACTGGCCGTGAAGACTAAGGTGATGCAGCCATAAACCAAGGAATGCTAGCAGCCTAAAGCTGAAAGAGGCAAGGACTAAATTTTCCAGGAAAGCAGCCAGAGGAAGTGGGGCCCTGCTGACTTCTTCGCTGTAATCCAGTGATGCTGATTCCAGACCTCTAGACTCCAGAACTATGAGAAAATAAATCTTAATTACGTAAGCCACCACACAGGAAACTAATACAGTCATTATTTTTTCTTTCATAATGATTTCTGAAAATAAAATATTTATAAAAAATCTTTAACAAATAATATAGAGGCATAAATAGTTAAAATGAAATCAGTGAAAATTTCACATCCAAAGGGGAGAAAAACAGTATTACCACTTGTTGAATATCATTTACACTATCTTTCTATTCATTAAGAATATTAAGACAAATAGGAAAATAGCTGTCTTTAATCAATCTAATTCAACTAAACTCCATATAATATATAAACATTTTTAATTTAATTTAGCATGACAAAAGAAATGGAAATAAAAAATAAAGGAGGTGTTGAATTTCAAATAAACACTTCTTTACATTACAACAAGGAAGTGGAATAGAAACAGCTAGGACTAAATCTCAGCTCTCAGTAATTATTAGCTACGTGACTAGAAAAGTTAGCTTTATTTACCTCATCTGTAAAATAGAAAAAATTAATAGTATGTATGTGGCATAGTTTATGTAAACACTACATGAAATGAAATAGTTTCAATGCAGTGCCTGGAACAGAATAAAAGCTCAATAAATGTCATTCATATAGGAAAACAGATCACATAAGTCATGTATTTAGAGTCCAGTCACATTTGGGAAACTTGCCAAGTAAGCAATTACACTTTCTTGGATGAATGTTACACACACACACCCACTTGAGGAAATACCTGGAAGTAGATGAAGGAGCCATCACTCCTAGTTGCAGTTGGGGTAATCCAAGAAAATCAAAGACTTTCCCAATGAACTCAAGGTTCCTATCTCAACTTAGTGCAACTGAACCAAACATCTTGATCATAGTTGTCTAACTCTCTGCCTATCAAGAGCATGCAAATTATTCTCCATCTCTTGATTCACAATGAGATGACAGTAATCACCAGCAATCATACACTTGCGTAGATTTTACTATGTCCCAGGACTGTTTTATGTCATAAAAAATTACAGTATTTAATTGTCATATCTGTAAGACAGATATTGTTGCCTATCTTGGATAGGTAGGGTACTATCCACTGCACTGTCTCCTTCCAGGGTTTAGGATATCCTGGAGCAGGAGCATGTCTTCCCTGCTTTGACTACGTTCTCAAAATTAGCAAAAGCCTTGAATACAGGTAGTGCTTAATAAATACCTGTGATGACTCCCAACAACTGCTCCCACACAATTATAGCTGTGGCTTTTTGGTCCTTGGTCCAAGCAGCTGCAGCAGTAGCTTCCTACAGTGGTCACTTCCAGTGGCTGCTCTCAGACACCCTGAATGTTTTCTTTCTTCAAACAGCACCTTCAGAAAGCTACTTATATATATCCCTGCAAACCTAGACAGCTCCAGAGTACTTGCTTCCAAAAAGTGACTAAAGTATGGCGTTATTGTAAACCCACTAGAAATAGATATTTTGCTGCAATTGGTCTCTGCCCCCTGCCCATCAGAGGTTTGTCTCCTAGGACAGACAGATGCTCATAAGCCCACATTGGCTTAGGAAATCTCTTATGTCACAAAAGACATTTTTTCCCCCTCACTCCTAAATGAAGAGAGAATTCTGCCATAGTCTCAGTTTCTAAACTCAAATAACAGAATCAACACAATCTCATCAATTAGATTCCCACTTACTATTCACCGAGGACTATGCAGATAAAATCCTAGAAGCACTATTTCATCTATAATTCTACAAACTAAATTCTAACAGTGACTCAGAGGTTATGCTGGGACTAGAGTTGGAGGAGGAGCATAGGAGAAAAATCAAAATAACGCACTCTTATTTCAGTATTCTCAAAGTGTGGTCCAAGGGCAATGGTGTTATAAACACATGGGTGGTTTGATAAAGTCTAAATTGAAAACCACTCAACTAATTATTGGAAGCGATTGGTTATCACTCTCCCTCTGTCACAAGGACAAGAGAAGCTACAGGACTTCCAGTTGGTTAAGTCTCATCCTCCCCAAACAAGCACACAGGATGATCTGCAAAGAAGATATATAGTACAGTTTAAGCTGATCCATTATGCACTGTTCAAAGCCCACAAAAAAAAAAAAAAAAAAAAAAAAAAAAACCCTTTAAGCTCACCAAGGATGTATTCCAGAGATCCCTAAAACAAAGTCTGTGGAAGTGCTGAATGACATGTATGTTTAGTTCAGATAACAACCAGTGTTCTTTCTGTTGTAAATATCAGAAGGTCCATCTCAAATTAGCTTACCCCCAAAATAAATGTATTGACTTTGTAGCTGACAAAATATTTTAAGGCAGGGCTGGATCCAGAGGCTCAAGTCATATGAAAAGGTCTGCATTGTTTTCCATCTCTCAGCTCTCCTGTCTCCCTGGGATAGCCCCGCAAATCTTCTGTCTCAAACTTTTCCTACTTTGAGTTCAGCAAAAGAGGGACTGGGCTTCTTCCTAAAACTTTCCAGGTGGGCCGATTAAAGTAAAGCATTCATCCCTTAATTAATCACTATCACCAGAAAAGGTATTTCTAACCCCAAAACCCTCAAAACACAGGGGCTGTGAGTAGAAGGAAGGAGGTTGCTCCCTCACAAAATGTGCACCTGCTGTGACCAGAATTGTGACTAAAATTATACTGACAAAACCACAGATTTCACCATCATTCATAAACATGTTACATTTTTCCCTCCTGCGAGGAGTATCCATGGCTTTCATCAAATTCACTGTGGTCCAAAATTTTTTATGTTAACAGTTGATAGAAGCCTATAGTTTTTGTTTGCTTGTTTACTTTTGCTTCTTATCAAAGAAAGGCAGACTGCCTGCCACATGCAGCACCTCATTTGGATGTGTCTGGAGTCTTGGATGCTTGACTGCCCTCCGTTCTTCTACAAATGGACCTTAGGAGCTTGTTCGGAGGTTCTAGCAGGGGAGCACAGCTACTCACATACCGTTGACCAAAGACCGGTTCTCTCCCCTAGTTGGGAAGGTCGTCCTCTCCGACCAGTGCACAGCTTTGGGAGGGACACAGATGGATTAGTGAGGGAGGATGGGGATGCTCACCTAGCCGGCCAGATCAGCCAAATGAACCCTGGCGATCCCTGGGGTGACAGATGTCGCAACCAGATCACCCTCATATCTGAAGCCTGTAGTTCTTGACGTACAATGAAAGTAGTAGTTATTGAATGGAAAAGAAGAGTTCTAAACCGGGAATTAAAAGGTACAGGCTGTTGCTCCTGCAACTTCCCAACAAATTCTTGGAAATTTCATTCTCCTTTTCTCTGCTTAACAAAACAAAAAGAACTTCACAGATCCTAAAGTGTGAATAAATGTTAGCCACATATGTAATTGTAAATTTTCTAATATTTGGATTAAGAAAAATAAAAGGAGACTAAAATGAATTTTAATTGTAAATGCTTTTAAGCAAACATTCAAAATATTATAATTCCAGGTGAATAAAAATTTATTAGTGAGTTATGTTTAAGGCTTTATTAGTATACTATAATTTAAATAACAATGTTTGCCTGTATAGCGTACAATTTAATACATTTTAGTATATTTTCAGAGTTGTGCAACCATGGTCATAATCTAATTTTAGAATATGTTCATCAATCTGAAAAGAAACTTAGACCCATTAGGTTAACCATCACCCACCATTCCTCCCCTTCAGTCTTCTATGAGTTGTCATGTACATTTTGTCTTTATGCATTTACCAATTCTGAATATTTCATATAATAAACTGAGAGACTGAATACACATATGAGTGCACACACACGCATGCACACATGTGCATGCACGCACATACGTACACAAATTGAGACAGACTATATGTAAAAGTAGAACTCTGACCCAGCCTATAGCAGTCAGTCTAGGAAGCCAACCTACTATATAAAGAAACTAGTCCAGACAATAAACCACAAAACAATAGGCCCAAAACCCAAAATGTCCAGGACTTGATTATTAACTGGCAATTTTCTCATGCTTGCCCCCATTTCCAAGTTAATACCAACCAAAGGAAGCCAAATATTTACCTCTAATCAATTTCTTAGAATGTCCTGTTTTTCATTAGCCCTCCTACAACTTCCCTACGTCTACAGCATGCAACTGGGGCATAGCCTAAGCCTTCCCTTTCGCCCACCAGAAGGGTTTCCCATTCCTTGGCCTGCCTTTGAGCCTCCGACAAATGCCAGGGGTAGGGGTGCCTCCCTCATTATATAGAAAGCTGAAAAGAAAAGCTTTAGCTTATTTTCATTTCAGTAGGCTTTGTTTATTTTTCACAAAAATCACAAAATATGTGACATTTAGCATCTGGCTTCTTTCATTTAGTATAATGTTTCAAGGTTCATCTATGTTGTAGGATGTATTAGCACTTCATTCCTTACCGTGGCTTAACAAAATTTCATTGCATGGGTGTTCTGCATTTCATTTATCCATTCATCAGTTCATGGGCATTTGGGTTAGTTCTACTTTTTAAAAATATTATGACTATGCTCCTATAAACATTTCTGTACAAGTTTTTGGGTGGAAATGTTTTCATTTCTCTTGGGTAGAAACTTAGGCATGAAACTTCTGGGTAATATAATAACTTTATATTTAACATTTTAAGGAACAAACTATTTTCCAAAGTGGCTGCACCATTTTAGTGCATGAGAGTTTCAATATCACTACATCCTTGTTAACACTTGTTATTGACTGTCTTTTTTTTAAATTTTAGGCATCCCAGCACAAGTGTGAAGTGGTAACTTGTGGTTTTTATTTGCATTTCCCTAATCATATTGAGCATCTTCTCAAGTGTTTTTGGCCATTTGTATATCCTATATGGAGTTATATGTATTAAAACTTACTCTTCAATTTTAAACTGAGGCATATGTCTTTTCATTATTGAGTTGCAAGAGTTATATATCCTTGATACAAGTCCCTCATGTGTGTAATGGTAATTATTTTCTTTCACGGAGTTTTCTTTTCACATGTCATCAAAATTGGAGAAAAACAACATTCCACTTTATTCTGTTCTATGGACTCAAATTATTGGGGGGAAACTTATACACTAAAGGGAATGACAGAAAAATCTATATTCTAACTCTATCTTTTCTGTTGTCTAGAGAGTGAATTAATATGATTCATTAACTTCTCTGAGCCTTTATTTTCTCATCTGTAAAATAGGGGAACCTAATGTGGATATCTTTAAAATTTCATGGATATATATTATAGGGGTTTGATATATAGCAAAATATGATGTCTGAAATACACCCAGTTTATATATAAAACTGCTGAGGTAATTAATTGTTCTATAGCATGTATCTTGCATACTAGTTCTGACGCCTAGTACCATCCCCTTTCCAAAGTTCTCATCTTCACTTCCCCACCACTCATTCAGGCATTCACTAGTGACTAGATGCTTGCTCTGTATGTGCCCGGTCTATAGAAAATTTTAAAAAATGTATCTGATTTCCTCAATATTTTTATCTCTAATAAGGGACCTCATTCTGGTACCCCAGCACCTGTCTTTTTAGAAGTTTCAAAGCCTAACCATCATAGAGCTAACAAAATAAACTACTTCCTAATCTTAAATGCATGGTCTATCACATATTATACAAATGACAAATTTTCCTTTATATAGCCTAATACTTTGAGAATAGGAGTTTGGGCATTATGGCAGAGACAAATATACACTGGAGAAGGGCTCAACAATCCGGTGAATCTCTTTTTTTTCCAGTATGGATTACTTTGGCTTTGCTTACTTCTCTGAAAAATTTTCTAGCCTTCAGCCATATAGTAAGTAATACTACCTGTGCTAAGTTGACTTCTATGATGTATTACATCTGGATGTGAAAAAAAAGTCATTCTCTAGACAGCTACAGCAGCTTTCTTTAGTTTTCACCAGCTTGTTCATTGGTTCAAGTCCATTAATAAAACAATGATCAAATAAAAAGACTCCAGTCATAAACACAACAAGGGCAAAAATCTAGATAATGGTTTACACTCATTTGTAATATATTTTTCTAGTGTATTGTAAGATTTTCACCTTAAGTAAGAAGAAGTTGATGATTTCATAATGGTGTTTTCTTTCTAAATCTTTTCCTTTCCGTTTAAAATCTGATGATGTTTACTGCAGACTCTTACACAATTGTCTGACAATGCACATCTGTACATTTCAGAGCTACTTCAATAATGCTTTGTTAATGGTATGGGCATTTGGCAACAAGTAGAAGGCACAGGTTATTAGGTGCACAAAATATAGCATCTCGATTTCTGTAATTCTTCTTTAAAAATCTCATTTTAAGATGTAAATAGTACTTATTTAATTCTAATTTTCTAACAAATTGCTTTATTCTAATAGTGTTCTAGCAACTCAGAACAAAAATTAAAAGCTTTCTTGTCTTATAGATCTAGATACAAACCCCATCACTACCATTTTAACAGAGAAGCTTTGTATAAGTTGCTTAAATTCTTTAAGCTTTGATGCCCTTATCTTTAACATGGAGTGAAATAGTGCCTATCTGATAGGGTTGTGGTGAAATTTTTGAAATATGCCTTGAGGTGCTGCATAAGACAGATCTAATAAAAATTCCACAATGCTTGAAGAGCATTTCAGTACAAGACTGGTATATGCCATGTTCTTGTGAAGAATGGCATGGATGGTTTGCGTTATGCCTGACTTTTGTCATTCTAGAAGTGATCCAAATCAAATCAGAAAGGCTACTGTTTAAAATACAACTTTCATAGCTCATTCCCAAGTCCCTCCCCCTGCTCAGCCTCCCTCTACTCCTTGAATCTTTTCTCACACCAAAACATTTGCTCCCTAATCTTCTTCCTCACTTTCTGTTGCTTAACAATTTTACCTTGTCTTCTCTCCTTTCTGCTCATCAAATATAAACTCTGACCATCCCCTTTAGATGTTTTCTTAAATTTTGAGTAATATAGTTTTTAAAAGCCTTTATCTCAACCAAACTAAAAATGCTGTACTGCACTCTGGCTGGTAGCACAGTGGATAAGGTGCCGGCCTGCAAACCTAAAGGTCGCCGGTTCAATCCCCAAGTCAGGGCACATTACCAGGTTGCAAGCCAGGTCTCCAGACAGGTCCTTGGCTGAAGGCAGGTAGAAGGCAACCATACATTGATGTCTCTCTCCCTCTCTGCCTCTCTGTCTTCCCCTCTCTAAGAATAATAAATAAAACCTTTAAAAAATAAAATAAAATATAAAGGCTGGATTGCACAATGAAACATCATAGCCACTACATCACAAATACTAGGTTATTATACCTTATTTCTTGTGGTCTTTGTTTGCATCATTTTTGGTATCAAAGTAAAGAGTTAGCTCTCATGGTCCAGAGAGAAAAAACACAGTTTTGGTATATCAAAGCTAGAAACTCTTAGCCCTGGCCGGTGGCACAGTGGATAAGGCCCCGGCCTGTGAACCCAAAAGTCGCTGGTTTGATTCCCTAACCCGGGCACATAACCAGGTTGCAAGCCAGGTCTCTAGCCAAGTCCGTGGCTGGAGGCAGGTGAAAGGCAACCATACATTGATGTCTCTCACTCTCTCTGCCTCCCTCCCTCCCCCTCTCTCTAAGAATAATAAATAAAATCTTTAAAAAAAAAAAAAAAAAAAAAAAGGCTAGAAACTCTTTGTCATAATGCTAATCACAGAACTGTGGGGGGAAAAATAAAACAAACCCTTTTCACAGTTTAAAGGAACCAAAACATACTTTTTACATAAATATGTATCTGATTTTCATTTTGTAATGAAGAAATTAAAAAATGACTAGAAACTGGAAAACCATTACAGTCATATTGTTTGCTGTTTTCATAAAAAGCATGTATTTTCTCAACCCTAAGGTAGAATCCTATTAGGATTTATAATCTACTGTTTCTAAAGAAAACCTCTAATTCTATTAAGAGAAGTTTGTATTTGTTCTTTATAACATTAAGTATACAGGGTGCATGCAATCAATTGGCAAAATTTTAGTAACATAAACAATATACCACAAAAGATATTTTGAAATAAATTTATTCTTATATGTAAGTACATAAACATCATCATTTTTTTAATTGTTCAAAAACATCTCCAATTGCTGCAATAATAGACTTGATTTTGGAATCTTGAGCATGCTTTAATTAACTTTTCTTTATCCATGGACACCACAAGGTTTTCAATCTTAGCTTTAATAGCCTCTTTATTGGAATGAAGTTGTTTATTAATTTCTCACAACTGCTCTATACATAATAGTCTAAAAGATTTGCATCTGGTGAACTAAGCGGCCAGAATGCCTTTGACCAGAATTCAGGAACATTGACACAGAAATTCTTGCACCTTTTTGGTGTTATGGGCTAGTGCACCATCTTGTTGGAGTATAAAATGATGTCCATTTGTGACTTGCTTCATCCACAGTACAGCTAATTCTCTCAAAATGTCAAGGTAAACATCCTGGATCTTCATTGATGATCCCCTGGATTCTGTGTATAATATCTGGACCTGTGTGATCCTTGCATACCTTATGCATTTCCCTTGTTGGTGTGGCGACATCAGGATCAGCATCATACACCTTCTTCACATTGTCAACTGTACATAGGAATGTTAATGAAGTCGGCAATTTCCTTAGCAGTTCGCCCTACAATGCAGTCCAGAAATTATGGTTGCTCTAACATTGTATTCCTTCGACATGATGGTTGCTCTCAGAATTTAATGCTTTATATCTGAAACAATGATATTAAATCATAACCTGCCCTGGTTGGTGGCACAGTGATAAGGCACTGCCCTGTGAACCCAAAGGTCACTGGTTTGATTCCCAGCCAGGGCACATAACCAGGTTGCAAGCCAGGTCTCCAGCCAGGTCCTTAGCTGGAGGCAGGTAAAAGACAACCACACATTGAGGTCTCTAACCCTCTCTGCCTCTCTCCCTTCCCTTTTAAAAAATCATAACCTTAGAAACACAGTTTTCCAAAATTAATAAGAAGCATGTGAAATAGACAGATGAAAAGTTATTGTCAATTGATCGCGAGTACCCTGTATTTGTGGTCATCTGTCACCCAGGTTGTAGAAAGAGGAAAAAAATTAGGCACAAATCCAGGCAACTCAGCATGCACTTCCTGTGCTGACCTACGAATCTGTCAATGCCTCTTACCTTCCAATTCCTAGTGCGGGTTCAAGGAGACAGATGGTTGAGGATATGCCAAGATTTCTCCTCTAAAACTGTGCTATGGATTGATGGCAATGTCATAGTTTTTGTCATAAGTTTGTGAAGTTGAAATAACCCAAGTGACTAATTATCAGTTTTTAAATATTGCAACATTCAGATACCAGTATCTGGGGAAAGGGCTCCATACCAATTTCATTAACCACTCATCCTCACCTCTTCCTTATACATTATCACACACACACACACACACACACATACAGAGCTGGAAGCTCCTGAAGGGTAAGGATGGTGTTTTCCTTCTTGCATCTTAGTGTAAAGTACTTGGTGCATAGGCATAAATGACCATCAATATCCTCAATTTAGACATATGACTAATTTTCAAAAATCATAGTTTTGGACATTTTACCTGAGCCATATTCCCATATTCTGCTAAAATGTTTCACTACCTGCACACCTCCAAGTCAAGATTATTCACAACGTAACCCAAATCCCGTTCCTAGTTCCATCTCTTCTTCTTCCTTGGGAATTCTCCAGCTTATCTAACTAGATTTGTCACTGCTTGTCACTGGTCCATGGACCTATTTTCACACAGCATTTCTTTCCCTTGGAATGCCCATCCCATCCCAATCTCAACCTTTTAAGACTTCTCTATGAAGTCCTTTGTAAGTTACTGTCATTTCATCTTATGTGATCCTACCCTCCTTTGAAGCCCCATAGTACTTTGCATGTCTGGAGACATTTATAATATCTAGGCTTATTATTGGAGGTATTAACCCATTATTTTAGCCCCAGGTTATATTTCACAGCCTTTGAAGGAGGAGTTATAACTTAAATATCTCTGTATATCCTACAGTAGCTGACTGAGTGTCTTATATGTTATACATATGTTATATATACTTGTGAATAAGTTGTGTCCAATTTAAAATTAAGAAAAAATTACCACACTCCATTGTAGATACACATTACAAATCTATAATAAAATACTTTCAACTACATTTTGGCAAAGACAAATAATGATCATATACATACACACTGACAAGGTCTAGAGAAACATTGTTTACTGATGAATGAGCTACAAATTAGTATAATTTTCAGGTTGAGCAAGTTAGCAGTATCAATCATATGATGAATCCATATAACCTTATTCTAGCCATTTCTCTTTGGGTGTTTAGCCTACAGTTATACTGCTACATGTTAATAGTTAGAAACAATATAAACATCCATATTAGTGCCTGGAACAAATAAATTATGATCCATTTATATCTTTAAATGTTATACAGCTTTAAAAAAAACAATTTAGGAGTTCCCTCTTTACTGATGTGGAATGATTCCCAAGATATACTGTTAATAACAGCAGTAACACTTGATGCAAATCAATACATATTTTATGAAAGAAGTATAAAGAGAGGCACATGCACTTATATGTATATACATAACATACATCTGAAAGGACACTGGAAATTAACAATAGTGGTTACTTCTGAAGAGGAACACTACATTGCTGGAACTCAGGATTGAAAAAGAAAGTTTTTACTTTAAATTATTATATGTCTTTTTAAAAAAGATTTTATTCATTATTTTCAGAGAGAAGGATGGGGGAGGAGGAAGAAAGGGAGAGAAGCATCAATACATGGTTGCCTTTCCCCTGCCTCCAGCCAAGGAGGCAGGTGCCCTGGTTATGTGCCCTGGCTAGGAATTGAACCAGCGACCTTTGGGTTCGCAGGGCAGCACCAATTCACTGAGCCACACCAGCCAGGGCCATTTTCTCTTTCTTGAATCTTATATTATGTAAATGTATTATATATTAAAAACATTATAATTATTATTTATTAAATAATCACTTAAGTACATTCAATAAAAAGACTTCATTCTCTAAATCCCTGTTAGAACAATGCTCTGTCAATGGGTCTCCAAAGACCTGAAGAAATTATTTATACACTTATCTCACTTCCAACCAATCAGCACAACCTGGAACCCCCTCACATCCAGTGTCTTGTGATTTTGTTCTATATAATTTGTAACCTATGCACCCCTGGGGAGTGGAGTCTTTTAGAACATGAACTCACACTCACTCCAAATTGGCCAATTCTCTAAACTACTTCCTTTCTACAATGCATACTCCTGATTGTGATTTTCTTTGGGCCATTGCACACAGGCAGACTGGCTCAAATAGTGGGGTTCAGTAACAAAAGCATTACAAAAAGAGTTCCTATATGACAGTTGACTGGAGTTCCTCAGATCCTGCGTGTTTGCCTCAGTCAGAGATGGGCATAGCTTAATTATCAGGTGATTCCTCTGTCTGTTTATATTGCGAATGAATGCAACAAGTAGTTGTGAGGTTTGCAGTCTCAGACATCTGTGGGAATAAAAATAATGAGGAGCCAGGCTTCTTAATTTTGGCTGGATAGGAATGTTGTGCCATGTCCTTCCATACTTCCCCTTCTCTCAGGAAAGTTCCCTTCAAACCCAAAGTAGGCAGGGTTCTGATCATCTCAGAGGGTCTGATGTGAACAAGGCTATAATAATAGAGCTTTGAGGACCAAAAGCAAAACAAAAAGCACATGAAAGAGCAACAAAAACCCTGCTCAGCCACCAGGCTGATGTCACGGTCTCCTCTTCCATCACCCGTGCTCATTGCTGAAAACAACTAATCAGAATAATGTGGATTTAACCCCACTTTAAGTGAGACTCAATACATAAAGACAGCTCTTCATTTGAGTTAGCGACAATGAACTTTAATTATGTGATACGAGCAACTAAAAAGGGCTAATTAGGTACATTGCCATCAAAATGCTTACATAAATAATTTTCATAGGAGGAGCAATTTAAAAAAATTCTAAATGGAACTTTATAGATAAGAGGCACACAAATATAGAGATGTTAATCAGAGGAAAAAGGTAAAAGTAAATGTTATATTGAGGTTTTTAAATATACAAATTAAGTGCTTGTCTGTCTCAATTGAGTCAATTGACTGACCTCACTCTGAGCTCTGAAACCACTGAAAAATGGTCTCCTGCCTGACTTGCAAGATCTTTACAATCTCCTCAATTTCCATTTAGCAGGAAGGAATTGATTCAGTATTGAATCCCTAAAAGGTGCGAAGAGCTTGTACCAGATCATATTAACTTTTGGATCAATACGGACAGGAATTCAAGTTCTCTTTTTCTTAACTATGTTTGAGTTTAAAGCCAGAGCATGTTTTAAAGGAAAACTTTATCTCTACACTAATATTCTCATTTTTAATGTTCCTGGTGATTTTATCATGATCTTGTCCTCCAATCCTTCCTTTGGCAGTATGTCCAGTTTTACCTCCACCCCAAGTACCCCCAGCACTTTGGAGTAATAACAATGACCCATTGCTATATTCAAATCAGCTGATGATTTACAAATGAAAAAAGATATATTTGCTTATATTTATTGAACAGTTGTGCATCTGACTCTATATTTGGAGATTTTTGGAGATTTATGAAAACATTTCAACTGTCCTATGAATGTGCATTAAAATTTTATCTCAATATCTTTCCTCTTTGTTGGTCTAAAGACTCCCAAGCCCCTATACCTTCTTTTCAAACTAACTACCAAAAATATGGAAAATTCCCCAGGGGAAAAAAAAAAAAACAGGTAAATTTAGGACTAAAATTTTGTACTTCTCTTCCTCAATCACACACAAAAATTATCACTTTACATCATTAGTCCAATGCATCAGCAATATAGAACATACCTGATAAGGTAGTTCTTTCAGTTCTAAGGATGTGGGGCAAGGGTCAGTGAGTCTTTTTGTGTTTGTTTTGTTTTTATGCTCAACAGGGATCTACTGAATGAGGTTAATCCAATCGGCTGTGGAGCTGTGAATCATAAAATTGTACCACACACATCCCAGATTATAAACATTTTTTAAAGTGTGCTTAAGCTGTTTTCCAGCCATATGGGTTGCCACTACAGATTTTTATTTTGAATTGACTTTTATTTACCAAGATAATGGTAGATTCATATGCACTGTATAAGAAAAACTATAGATGCTCCTATTTACCCTTTCCTGTATTAAGTGTTGAACTCTGACCCCCAAAAGATATATTGAAGTCCTAATTACCAGTTCCTGTGAAATAGGTCAATATGACCACTTTTGGAAGCAGTCTTTGCCAGATGTAAATTGGGTTCATCATTGGGATGAACCCTAATTTAATATGAATGGAGTCTTTATAAGAAGAGGAAAACAAACATAGAAAGAGGGACACAAAGAGGGAAGGTAATAATGTGCAGAGGGAGGCATTGGTCAAAGTGAAGCCAACACAAACGAAGGAATGATTGGAGCCACCAGAAGCTAGAAGAGGCAAGTTTTCTCCCCTCAAAGCTTTGGAGGGGGCGTAGCCCTTCCACTACCTTGCTAGCAACTTCAGCCTCCAAAACTGTGAGAAAACAAGTTTCTGTTGTGCTAAGTCACTCAGTTGGTAGTACTTTATTACCACAATGCTGAAAAATGTCCCCAGGTTCTCCCAATGGCAACACTTGGCAAACCTGTAGCATAACCACCAGTATGTTGGCCTTCATACAATTCACCTTGCTTATGTGTACTTGCAACAGCTTAATTTTACTCCTTTGAGTGTGTGTGTGTGTGTGTTCAGCTGTACACTATTTTAGCACATGTGTAGGCCTGTATCCACCACTAAAGTAGAATACTGAACAGTTGCATAACCCCCAGGATCCCTCATGTGGCACTTCTGGGGTTGTATCAACCCACCTCAGGTGGAATCATACCAACCACAGTACCCTACTCCCAGCTTCCTGTTATTCATTCAATTTTAAAATAAGACAATTGAGGCAAAGGAAAAAATGTGTTCATCAGAGCTCCAGATAGGAGGTGACTTGGAGTCTGTACACCTAACCACTAGGCTATACTTCAGTCCTTTCTATTTTCTGGGCCAGGTGAGCAAAAACCATCCACTGGCCCTAATGCAGAGACATCACAGAAACTACTCACTATATCAGCAGAGCATTTCTTCATCCCTGAGTTTTATAATAGTAGGTGCTATATTTTCCTTTGCGTACTGGAACATTTCAGAGGTAATATCCTACAAAGATGTAGTACATCCTAAGATGCTGGAATTCAGTCAGGATCTCAGGAAAAACCAAAGATTCCTTCAAATCAGCACAGAAGCAGGAAGACCTAAGAGAAGGTATAATGTATACAGCAAGGGAGAATATCAGCCATTCTATGAAAATGTTATTTTTAGACAATTTTAGATTCACAAGCAATTGTAAGTTGCGCATGTGCCCTTTAACTAGTTTCTCCAAATGGTTCAACAATTTTAAAAACATATTTGTAAAGAAAAACGTTGATAAATGGTGTTGATTATGCCCATTTTGAAATACACTAGCAAACACCAGTCAAGTAGAATTACCATAATGTTTTTTACGATATGGCAGTGAACTATAATTATACTTCTTCCAATGCATTAGCCCTAGACACAGGTACTTTTATTTAATCTAATTATGAGTTGTTTTAGAATTATATTTCAAACAAATGAGGCTGTGATAAATTATTAGTAACTGCTGGCTAATAAATCCAGCACACTCCACAGAAAGCTAATTTATTTAAGTATATATATATATGTTTGACAAAATAACTCCTGCTTGGACAATTTATCAGCTTAATGTGAAATGGTCCTATGATGGACCATACTGGTCTTGTTTTGCATTTAGATCTTCCATTGAAGACTGAGAGAAGGATAACAGAAGTTATCTTTCTTTTCCAAGAGAGTAAAAGAGAAGGTTTTACATTAAAGACATGTTAAGTACACATTAAAGATGAGCACATGTTAAGAGGATGTAGCTCAACACTACAAAAACAATTTTAAAAGCAATAAAGATACACAAATTCTTTGAATCAGAAATCACAGATATTATCCAGTCACCAATGAGAAAAAAGCACTATTAATATTATACTAGCTTATTAAACTGTAAACTCCAAAATTACTACTAATAATAAAGTTATTAGCTATCAAAAAAAATGACCAACTACCCCAGTCACCCACAAATAAATTATAATGTATGCCTGAACAGTGATTTTTTAAAAATAACCACAGGTGATTTTAATGTGCAGACAAATTGGAAAAATACTGGTAGCTCATTATATTTCTTAATCAAGAATCTCAATTTATTCATTCATTCTGCAGCATTAATATGTAATTGTGGTAATATCAACTTTGGCAACTGATTTATATATATTCATATACATAATACAGCATTGTAATTCATTCCCCTATCAGTTCTACTTCCAGCTGTCTATTTAAGTAAGTGATTTAACTTTCATGTCTTTGGTTTCTTTATTCACAAAATAAATGATTAAATGATTTTTAAAATCTCTTCTGGCTCTAAAACCCTAGTCTAAGAGTAATGGTTAGAGTAATGGCAGAGAGTAGAAAGAAACCTGGCCCAAGTACCCAGGGACGCTGTTCAATGTCAGTCATTCATACTCTCAGAGACTGATATACTATACCACCCTCCTCACCACTGCCAACATGCACCAACCACAGGACAAGAAAATAAGATTCCAAAAGTAAAAAAAACATCTTCTAATTATTTTTATTCTTCCATAATAGTTCATATAGCACTGCCATGAGCGGGGCACAAGAAAAGCATTTTCAAGTTCCTGAGCAAAGTTTCCAGAAGTAACAGGCTATTTCAGCTACTAACCACTGCATAAAAAACCATCCTCAAAGTCAATGGCTTAAAGCAACAACCATTCGAGTATTTCGTGCATTTGTGAAATGCTCAACGAGCTGAGTTGGCTGCTGTACGAATCACTGTCTGGGATCATGCAACTGGATCCAGTGAGCAATAGGGCCAGTCTAGAGGGACAAATAATGTCACCGAAGTGCCTGGTGCCTCAGTGCCTTGGAAGGTTGGATTCAACTAAAAACTTCCCCTTAGTCTCAGGGCCTCTGAGGCAGACTCTCCAACAGAGCATCGGGCACCTCCCCTGACGTCTAAGCACTCCGAACAGGAAAAGAGATAAAGTTCTATTTCTAAAGCCCTGGACTCATAATCGGTAGAATGTCAATCCACTGTATTCTATAAATCAAAGCAATTAGAGTCCACCCAGATTCCAGGAAAGGAGACAGAAGACCCAACCTCAATGAAAGACATTCAAAAAATGTACAGCAACTGTGAATCAGCAACACTGTCTATCAATGTGTTCATCCACCATCATTCAACATTAATTGCATTGCATCCACAGGGTTTTAATTCTGGTTTTGTTATTCTCCGGTTGAGTGATTCAGGACAAGAAATTTTCTGAACAGAGCTTTATATTCCCAATCTATAAAATGAGGTTTGTGACAATATTTTGCATCTGATAACACAATTGTTAGAAGAGAATTTGTGGAGTGACAATTGCACAGCACCTGTTGTACAAGTGTAAGGAATTCTGCTCAATGTTTTCAGATGCTACATAGATGCTTCAGATCAGAAATCTATGAGAAAAATATTTATGTTCAACAAAGTAAGTGCTCTGGATTAGGAAGGAAGGAAAATTTACTTTCTAACTAACCCTAGTTAGCTCACAGAAGGCTTCATGAAGCAAAGCTCTGAAGGCTGGTTAGAATGTGGCAAAGGGAGGTAGAGAAATGGAGAGACCGTGCCCACCCTGAAATGGAGAAACGTGCTGAGTTCCTCAGTAATATGGGGAAATACTCAATTCTGTTCACAAATGTATTCTTTGTTTCCCATTAATGGAAAAACAAGCAAACTTTTCTATGTGCCATAGGCAGCCATATGGACAACACTTAATCCCACCCACCTTGACGCACCTGGAACAATCATGCCCTTTGGGAGAAGAGTCTGTTTAACATCATATTTTCTTTAAAGACTTCCCTGATCCTCTCAGGCAGAATTAGCTCAATCCTCTTCCCCAGAGTTCCACAGTACTTTTTATGGATGTTAGAAATCCATTTTTGTGAAAGGCAGTGGCCAATTTTCTAGCAATCAGAACAGAAATGTAGAAGTAGCTCCATAATACCTGCTATTTTAACAATGTCAGCCTAACATTACTAGGAAGATACATTCTAGGCATAGGAGCCAGCTCTTCATCTGATACATTTCATGGTTACAGTGACCTGGCTAATGCTTTTCACATTAGACTGTAGGCGGAAGTGACACCCGCTTAGAGCTTGAGAGAACATAAATTTATGTGGCTGAAAATTACATGCAACCTTCCCAGTGAAATATCATTTCTCAAATTTCAAATTTAACAAGATTTACGCGATACAAAACATACTTATGAGAACCGTTCTGCACTTCCATACCTTTGATTTGGGGTAATTATTTTTACATTAAAAGATTTTTAAGGTCTTCCTATTACTTTTGCCCATAAACATGTCAAGTTATTCTTTTTTATCTCTGTCTGGTTAAAAGATAGAAATAGTCCTGGGTGGTGTGGTTCAATGGCTTAGAGCGATGTCCTGTAAACTGAAGGGTTGTGGGTTTGATTCCCAGTCAGGGCACAAGACTGGGTTGTAAGTTCACATTCTCCAGGCACCAGATCTGTGTTTCTCTCATTGATTCTCTCCCTCTCTCTCTCTCCCCCTTCCCCTCCTTCTAAAATCAATAAGCATGTCCTCAGGTGACGATTTTAAAAAAAAGATGATATAAATAGAAAGTTCTCAAAAGCTTTTTTCGGAGGCAAATAATTGTCCAAATGTTCATCAAGACAGGGAACGTTCTGTTTCCCTCTTGGCCCTCTACAGAATCCATTCTCTACACAACAGCCTGAGTGAGGTTATGGATCATAAATCAGACCATTGTCACTTATCTGCTTAAACTGTTTGAATGACTTCTCCTTACTTCATGCCTTGCATGTCCTTAGGGGAACTAATGATCTTAGACCAGGATTGTCTTAGGAATGTTTGAGAGAACTAAAAGCAAGGGAAGCTGATATCATGTATGTAATCATTGTCTAAGAGAGCTGCGTTGCTGAGTGACTGTCAGGTCCCCAAGCTATCTCCCATCTCTCACAAGCTGCTCCTCTCCCTGTCCATATTCTCCTGCCCCATATCTTAAAGGAGCCATTTGTTTGTTGCTGAACTTGGCTTTGGTGCTGGACTAGGAACAAAGACCCCAGAGCTGAAGTGGAACTTAAATATAGGACTTTCAGAAGTTTAATTTTCATTCTGATGCTCCTTCTCTTTGATCCTTTTGTAGCTATTAATTTAGTATCAAAAATTGACAGCCTGGGCCCACATTCTCAATCAGCCTAGCCCACTGGAGGCTCCTAATAGGAAGCAGGAAAAAGCTCGTTATGTGCGTAAGCAATGAACTGGGTGTAGAGGGAACAGCGCATTTGCTGGCAGCTCCACAGCTCTTGGTCCCCCATCTGTGAGTGTCTATTTCCACTGCTGAGGCCCCACCATGTTTTGCAGGGTGTGTTCATTGAGTAGATGGAAAGAAACAATCACCATTTTACTTCCTGTCTCATTTCTGTGATGACCAACAGAGTAATCTACAAACCCTCCATAGTGACTGTGTTTGCGTTAGGAACTGAAAGATAAGAAACTCTATGATATACCCTTGAGTGCCGTAGAAGATTCAGGAAGGGGAGGGACCTGGTTAACAACAGCAGGTGGTAGCAATAAAACTGAAGGGACTGGAGCTGCTACTCAGAGTCTGCACAATAAAGGAAAATGTCATGAGCGAAAATGAAGCCCTGTGGCCAAGAACACTGGTCCCTAAGAGCCTCATAGGCCCCTGTGGAAACCTCCTTCCTACCTTAGTTAAATCTTTACTCAACAAATAGCCAAAACTACAGTCAAGTTTAGTGATACTCAGCAATAGCACACAAGGTACTCTGGCTCTGCTGTATAGAAATATTTATGATTATTTAATGACACACAATACCTATTATTAGTTATTAATTAATATATAAGGACTTGAACTCTTCTCCTTCTCACACCTGTGAAAACAAATCATTTGTCAATTAACCAAAATTTTCAATGTCAGCATCGTGAGAGAAAGCTCACCATTTGCATTAGATTTATTAGATGGCACTATTATTGCCAGATCTCACACTGATGTGCCATTTATAATAATGTGAAGGTATTAAATTTATAGTGGGGTGATGAAGCCTAGCTATGAAACAGCAAGTGACAGAGATTTTGTAAGTTTTGAAAACACATGTTGGAAGAACTTGTCACCTGAAAGGAAATGTGTCTCAACTGTGTCTCTTAATAGAGTTTCAGAAGAACAAAAACTTTAAGTTACTTAAAAAAAAACCTGTAACATCTCAGAAATATACATTCAATGTCATCACATGAGCAATCAAAAGTACTGAACAAGGAAAGTGAGGAGAAGTTCTTACACACTTTTCCAGCAAAACAGAGAAAAGAAATCCCAAACACATCGCCCTCATGGGTAAGCTAATGGTTACTACAGTCTGACTTTGAAATGTTTATTTGGAGTAAATGGTGAAAGCCACTCACCAAAATCTGAGGAGCAGGAGACTAGCATCACAGCTTTTAGTGCTGGGAGTCATGATGCTCCTTTCTGCAGAGGCAGCCCTGTCTTGGATTCAGACAGTGTGCCTCCTAAAAAAGTCCCTTGGGAAAGTTCTGAGGTGCTCTGGTGAAAAGTGCCAAAGAAACTATCAAGTTCTATCATAGTTAGTACACTTTCAGAACTCAGCTTTTGATTACAGTACTATTTTGCTTTCCCCAATACTTATTAATTTTGAAGACTTGGGCAACCTATTTAAATTCTGCTCATTATCCATGTCTATCAAACTGGCAATAACACTACCTTCTTGGTAGAGTAGTTCTGAACATTAAATAAGTAAATAAAATAGCACACGTAAAGTAGCTACTAGCTTAAAGAGAAATTTTGGCAATCACTAATCACATTAACATCATCATCATTATCATCACAAGCATGATTATCACTGTAATGATTGTTCATCATCAACCATAGATTTTGAGCTACTCAGGGTTGATTTCTTCCCTACCTACCTCCTCTGGCCCACTGCATCTGAGTCCATGACCTGAGTTGGAAGTTCTTCCACACCAACTTTTATACTACCTTATGGTTTTGAATCCATGATAGATGATTCCAATGTTATTTCTAAATGTATCCATTCAAGATGAGTCATGGAAAAATGAGTCATTCGTTCATTCACATGGACATGCACACAAATCTGAGTCTCTCTTTCTTCAATAGTTTTCTCAATGTTGACTCCATTTTGACACTACATTTAAATGAAGTTGGTGCTAATTGATCTTTGGTTCTTTCCTTTATGTTTCTGGTAGCAAATATGTATTCATAATCAGAAATGCAAAATAAAGTACTTAGGAATAAACTTAACCAAGGAGGTAAAAGATCTGCAATCAGAAAACTACAGAACATTGAAGAAAGAAATTAAGAAAGATACAAATAAATGGAAGCATATACCATGTTCATGGATGGGAAGAATTAACGTCATTAAAATGTCCATACTACCTAAAGCATTCTATAGATTTAATGCAATTCCAATTAAAATACCAATGACAGACTTCACAGAAATAGAAAAAATACTTCAAAAATTTATATGGAGCCAAAAATGCCCATGAATAGCCACAGCAATCTTGAGAAAGAAGAACAAGGTAGAAGGAATCCACAATACCAGATATCAAACTATACTACAAGGCTCCTGTCATCAAAACAGTCTGGTACTGGCATAAGAATAGACATCTAGATCAATGGAACAGAATAGAAAGCCCAGAAATAAACCCAGGACTCTATGGTCAATTAATATTTGACAAAGGGGGAAGGAATATAAAATGGAGTAAAAACAGTCTCTTCAACAACTGGTGTTTGGAGAACTGGACAGCAACATGCAAAAAAATAAAACTAGACCACCAACTTACACCATACACCAAAATAAACTCAAGATGGATAAAGGACTTATAAACATAAGCAGTGCCACCATAAAAGTCCTGGAGAAAAATATAGGCAGTAAAACTTTAGATATCCTATGCAGAAATATGTTTACTGATACTTCACTAAGGGCAAAGGAAATAAAAGAACAAATCAATAAACAGGACTATATCAAATAGGAAAGTTTCTGTTCAGCTAAAGAAAACACTAGCAAAATTCAAAGGGAACCAATTGTATGGGAAAACATAATTGCCAATGATACCTCAGACAAGGGTTTGATCTCCAAAATATATAAAGAACTAATGCGACTGAACATCAGGGAGACAGACAGCCCAATTAAAAAATGGGCAGAGGACCTGAACAGACCACTCACTGAGGGAGATATACAAAGGGCCCAAAGGCAAATGAAAGAATGTTCAACATCACTAGTCATCAGAAAGATGCAAATTAAAACCACAATAAGATACCACCTGTCAGAATGGCAATCATCAACAAATCAACAAATAACAAATGTTGACAAGGATGTGGGGAAAAGGGAACCCTGGTACACTGTTGGTGGGAATGCAGTATGGTGCAGCTACTATGGAAAACAGTATGGAGTTTCCCTAAAAAACTAAAAATTCCACTACTAGGACTATACCCGAACAACCCTGAAACACCAAGTCATAAGGACCTAAGTACCCCTATGTTCATAGCAGCGCTATTTACAATAGCCAAATGCTGGAAACAGCCTAAGTGCCCATCAGTGGATGATTGGATCAAAAAACTTTGGTACATTTACACAATGGAATGCTACACCGCAGAAAGGAGGAATTCCTATCCTTTGCAAAAACATGGATGGAACTAGAAAGCATTATGCTTAGTGAAATAATCCAGTAAGTGAAAGACAAATACCATATGATTTCACCCATTTCAGGACAATAATGAACAAAACAAATAAGCAAAACAGAACCAGATACATGAATACAATGAATAGATCTCCAGTGGGCAGAGGGGAGAGGAGGAGGCAAAGAAGGGGAGCAGTTTAGTCAAGGAACTAGCATGGAAGAACCATAGACATGGATAAGTGGGACTGACTTTGGGGGGAAGTGGGTGGGTGGGGAAGAGGACAGAGGGAAGGAAAAAGGAGATGGATATAATAAAACAACAATCAAATTAAAAAAATAAAAGACATGCTCTCATTGAGTCATGTAGATCCACAGTCCCCAATGTTTTTGACACCAGGGACCAGTTTAATGGAAGGCAAGTTTTCCATGGACAGGAGGTGGGGGGCGAGATGCAGGCAGGAGAGAGACAGGAGCCTGGAGCTTAGTCAGTCATGCCAGGGAAGCTTCTCCTGCTTGCCTGCCACTCACCTCCTGCTGTGCAGCTCAGTTCCTAACCTGCCATGGACTGGGGGTTGGGGACCGCTGATGTAGATCATCCTGAACTTATTGGTTAGCTTTATATATGTGCATTAATTTGACCAAGGGTATGCAACATGGCATGACAGTGTTAATTTTAGAATGATGGGTAAAGAATAAACCTCATTAAGAAAAAAATGAGTAAAATGTCACTAAGAAATAAAGGGGAAAACAACTAAAAGGCATATGTGGAAGAGGCAGGGATACTCTGGAGCTTTTAAAGTAGAGAGATTGTATTACAGATGAAATGTTCTCTAAGAGTGACAATTTCTACATAATGAAGAAAATGAGTGAAGCTAAAAAGAGAGCAAGAAAGAGGCAGAGCTGCTTAGAGGCAACATCTATAACTCACAAATCTGAAGGGCTTCTAATGCGCAGAAACCTATATTCAAAACCCTGAGTTTGTCTCCCTTTCAGAATTTTGTTCCAAACTCTATTCTCACACCAAATGACAAAATAAATTTGGAGCAGAGGGGTACATTGAAGGCAAGGCAGTATCTCCCTTACATAATTACTCATATTACTAGTAACATTTTCTTTAATGAATCCTTTTGTTTTTATGACCCACCTTTGCCCTTAAAACATATCTCTAGAAATTGCAAGAGGGGTGCTTTTATCATTACTGTAGGAAAGGCATTTACTAAACCTATTGTGAGTGAACGTGTCTAGTTTGAAGCCCACCCCTTCTTCTGCCTTCTCTGTCTCCTACACCACTCAGCCATGAAAAATACCCTAAATGATAAATTCAGATCTAGAGGAAATTACATCATGGGAATTGAAATGATGCCTATGATTGTCAAGGATTAACTTTTATTGAGACTCCTTCCTCTCTTCCTTCAGGGTACCCTGAATGTACGTGTGTACGCTGAAAAGTACTTTTTTTTTTTTTTTTTTTTTTTTGCCTATCCCCATGAATGGGTGTGTACACACCAATATTGGCCCTAGACACTTGGTAGAAAACACATTTTGTTGAATGAATGCTTGAATGAATAAAATGACAGTAACCAAGAGGCCAGATTGACACGCAAAGCAATCTCTACAGTTTCTTCATGAACTTTGTTCAATTATTATGTTATATTGCCATTTGTAAAGTTGTCTCATTTGTGGTATCCAGTTTTGAATGAGACCAAAGCATACCTGTCATTGTTCAGATTCCCCAGGAAGCAGATGCAATGGCAAGGATCTGTGTGTAAGTTATTAAAGGGGGTGCAACCAGGGGAAACTGAGAAGGGAATGAGAGAAGCAGGAGAGGAGGGTGGAAGCCAGCCGGAGTAGCTTGGCCACCGTACTAGCCTTCCCCCTGGCAGGGGACCCTGGAACACCATTACATTGCAGACTCCATGCCTTCTCAAGATGAAGGGGCTGGACTTTCATTGTCCAGCAGGAGTGCCTCACAACTCTCCCGCTGGAATTAAACTCCCAGGCATTTCTGGCTTCTGCTATGCCAGATCAAAGTCGTTCCAGAAGTTCAAAGGTAGTCCTCTGAACAGTTTGCTGGAGCAAACCCTTAGGAGAAGCTCACAGAGATGTTGGGTTCACTCACGTAACTGGTAAAGCAGATCTGGGAACAGCAATAGCATTTGCTATAATATTTAAAACAAGTGAGAAAAATGAAAGTGCCTACTATATTATCAAACAGAGCAGAGTTTGAATCCTACTTGAGCACTCATTAGCTATGTCACGTTGGGCATGGTACTACATCTCCTAGATCCTTGGTTTTCTCACATGTAAAATGCAGATGTGGTAAAGGCTATCCTATGTGTACAGAACTGAATTAGAAAATACCTATGATGCAATTTAAAACTGTGCCTTCTATATATTAACCGCTCAATGAAAGCCAGTTATCATCACCATTGTCCTTATCATTCTCACCATTGCTGGAGACAAAACATTGTTTGGTAAACATCAATATTTTGACATTTCCTAATACTTAAATTCCAGACTGTCTTATTATTCTCTCCTGGTACTAGAGTATTTAATTATCCAACTGAATTTTTTTAGCCTCAGGAAATATTTCAGCTCTCCTCCTCCACTGCTTTACCCTTCTCTTCCAATCAGTCCAATTCTGTGACTGTGTTCCTCTTGACCTTGACTTTGAAGCCAGCCAATTTGTTCTTCAACCAATATTGGGCTGATTCCAGGGAGGGAAACATATTCAAAATTAATGGATGTTGTCATTTATTCACATTCTGAAATTGATGGGGCTATTGTCAGCATCTTTGAAGTCCCTTCAGAAAGAAAAACTGAAAAACAAGTTTGGTAGCAACAATGCAGGGATGACCAGGCCTTCTTACAAAGGCAGCAGGAGGGAGACTGCAAAATAGAACCACTGAGGTTCAGAACTGCTGAGGGTCTTGGGGTAACCACAGAGCCACTGAGGCAGGACTTCAGGTGTCTTGGCTGGTAAATTAATTTCGGATCAAGTAAGGGGAGGTGAGAAGAGCAGTGTGTTTTCAGGGAAACTTTTTCCTGGGTATTAGCAATACTGAACAAGGCAATGACAGAGCTTGAAGTAAGGCTCCCAAAAAATTTGTCATGCTTGTCATAAGTCCCACTCTCTTGGATTGAGACAACAACCCCTCTTTTTGTTGTTTGGAAAGTCAAGAATATCCCCACTTAATACCTTAAAACCCTTGCCTGGGCATCCAGTCCTTGCCCCTAAAAGGATCTGATGTTTAGGTACAAATATTATGCTCTTAGTTATAGATGTGCATGACCAAGACAATAGATACTCAGAACCTGGACCCAATACTCAAAACAAAAGACCCCAATGAGGCACAAAGACCTCAGTGACACATTGCCCTTTAGCATTTGCTATTGTTGTTGCCAAGATGTCTAGAATGCAATAATTTGAAGGTAATGGGGATGAAATTATCCACATACTCTAGAGAGATCATGTCTCATATTAGAAAGTAAAAATTAGTTTGGTTTCTTTTTCTCTCATTCCATTGATCTATTTAACAGAATCATCAATGAACCTAAGATGCCAGTTTAACATAGAGTAAAGATTCTTTCCTGGAGGCACACCAATTGAAAATGCATTGGATTTTGCATGATATTTTACTGGTATTTCTTTGCTCATCTACGATTCCAACTTGGCAAGGGAGGCATGAGGAGATCATCACACTTGCACCAAATTACCTTAAGTCTTGAAAGTGACAGCACTGCAACTTGAAGCCAATCTTGAATGTATATACCAGCACACATGGCTCCAAACTGTAAATGTGGTAGAGCATTAAATGGATATTATACTGGAGCACAAAACATTCATTGCACCGTGGATTCATGGATTACTTGTGGTGGCATGAGAAAGGAAGGGTGGGAGGCATCCGCCTTCTCATAAAATGCAGCTCTGCACCTCATCTCTCAAGATGAGGACCCTGTGTAGCTGCATGAGGATGAGCATTGCAACTAGCTTCTTGCTTCTCACTGACTAACTGCCAAGATGAAAAAGATATAAAGATTTAAATTCATGATATGGGTGTTTTGTTGTTCATCTGTAGAAGTCTGTAAAAGACAAATTAGGCAGGAAACCATATTGTCAGATATTTTTCAAGACCCAATGAATCAAAAAACCAAAATGTCTTAGGTTTTTTTTTTACAACTATTATGCCTCCTACACTCTGCTTAGCGCTGGAAAAAGAAACTACGTGTTTTCAAAGAGAATAATCTCTTAGAGAAGGCAAGACTATAATGTATGCAAAGCAGAAACAAAATGAGTCAAAATGGAGTGGAAGAACACAGCATGATGAAGGTCAAAAAAATATCATGGGAGGAGGGAGACATATGACAAAATGCTCTTAAACCAGATCAGTAGGTTCCCTTGTCTGAAGTGAAGTTATACAAAACATGGTTCTACTCCTGATGGGGAAAAGAATTTGTTTAATTGGTACAGTAGAGGCAAGGTCAACTTCTAAATCTGATTTTTTCATTTAATTTTCATTCCAAGGGGTCCCTAGGAATGGGGGAAATGTTCATCAATTGCTATATAGTACTGATACTCCCTTGCTGTCCTTTCTGTAGGTAAACATACAATGAGTCAAGGGTCCCCAGAACCAATGCTACCCCTTGTCTCTCCACCTATCCAAATCGCTCCCATCTGTCAGGGCACAACTGGAGTTCTGCTTTCTCCATAAAACCATCTTCAATCATTCAGTCCATTGTTGGCTATTTGTGTTTCAAATGATAATCCTCCTCCAAGAGGATTGCATTATGCAAGATAAAATAATGTTATATTTACCAACCTGTATTATATCCCTAGTGGAAAATGGAAGACTGAATTTTCTTGCCTCCAGTTGATGTCATTTGATTTCTTTCATCCTGTAGAATGTGAGAGGAAATGATGTTCCCCATTCCTAATCCTGACTCCTAAAAATCTGCCCATCATGATTTTCCAGTATCTTCAGTTGTCCACCGAGAAACCTTGCTGATAATAGCCATGTCCCAGGAGAGAAGCAGCTCACCTTGGGGCAGTGCCTGGGAAAGAGATACTCAGGACTATTCCCCGACAGCACCAGTCTCAGAAATATGAGTAAGAAATACAATGTTATCATATGAAGCCATTGAGATTCTGTAGTCATGTATATAGTAACTATTATTATCCTATTGAACATTGCATGTTGGTGTTAGTTTGTTTTTAATCTTTTATTGAAGTATAACAGATATGTAAGAAAAATGCTGAAGTCATAGTGTACAATTTGATGAATTTTCACAAACTGAATGCATTCACATAGCCAGCACCACTATCAAGGGGGAAAATAAAATAAAAAATCATGATTCGGGAGACAGACAGCCCAATCAAAAAATGGGCAAAGGACCTGAACAGACAACTCACTGAGGAAGATATACAAAGGGCCCAGAAGGCATCTGAAAGAATGCTCAACATCACTAGTCATCAGAGAGATGCAAATTAAAACCACAATAAGATACCACCTCACACCTGTCAGAATGGCAATCATCAACAAATCAACAAACAACAAGTGTTGTCAAGGATGTGGGGCAAAGGGAACCCTCGTACACTGTTGGTGGGAATGCAGGCTGGTGCAGCCACTGTGGAAAACAGTATGGGGCTTCCTTAAAAAACTAAAAATGGAACTGCCTTTTGATCCAGCAGTTCCACTACTTGGACTATACCCAAAGAATCCTGAAACACCAATTCATAAGAACCTATGCACACCTATGTTCCTAGCGGCACTATTCACAATAGCCAAGTGCTGGAAACAGCCTAAGTGCCCATCAGTGGATGATTGGATCAAAAAACTTTGGTACATTTACACAATGGAATTCTATATAGCAGAAAGAAAGAAGGAACTTGTACCCTTTGCAACAACATGAATGGAACTGGAGAGTATTATGCTTAGTGAAATAAGCCAGTCGGTGAAGGACAAATACCATATAATCTCACCCATTACAGGACAATAATGAACAGAACTAACAATGAGCAAAACAGAGCCAAATATATGAATACAATGAATAGGCCTTCAGTGGTCAGGGGGAACGGGGTTGGGGGGAAGGGGGAGGCAGAGGCAAGGAAGGGGAGCAGTTTAGACAAGATCCTAGTATAAAGGAACCATGGACATGGACAACAGGTGGGATTGACTTTGGGGGGAATGGGTGGGTGGGGAGGGGGACAGAGGGGAGCAAAAAGGGGATGGATGTAATACAACAACAATAAAATTTTTTTTAAAAATCATGATTCGCTTGCCCACAGCCACCCTCGCACTCTCCCCAAGTGGGAAAGGTACGGGCTTCTACAGTATGGGTTAGTCTTGCTGCTTCATGGAAATGGAATCAATCCTAAAACATCAGTTGAATGAGTTCCCACCAGAAAACTCGCCTGAGGCAAGAAGAAAACCTTTTCACCCTGGACTCGGTCTCCCAAACTGTGCTCACCTCACTTAATCTTCACCCTCTATTGTAGAGCGGTGGTTTTTCATGTCACAGGGTGCAAAGAGAGCGGGAGAATGACTGAGCTTCAGGATTTCTAAGTGGCGGGGTCCACAGCCCCAAGGTACTCTGGGCGATGTGAGGGTCAGAGGTGGGCACAGAAGCACCACCTGGGGCTTTGTTTCAAGTCTTACTGCAACGTGCCAAGATGAGCAACGGGGTTGCCTGCTTCCCTGAAACAAAAATGCGCAGCTACCTCTATGGCACTGTATTCTAGTCTCACCCTCAGTGCAGCTCCTTCACTCTTACTGCCCTAAAGGAGACAAGGTGAAGGCTGGGGAGAACGTACCATAGGGGAGAAAAGGTAGAGACAACAGAAAAATTAGAAGCACATAGACATTAAGTATACACACATTGGAGTCAGGCAGAGTTAGGCTTAAAACACAACTCTGTGATTGATTAGATTCGTAAACTAATACTCTAATTCATTACTTTTCATGGTCTGTATAATATTCCAAAGTAAAGCTGCACTGTAATTAAGATAAGTCATTGTGCCATTGTGCCATTTGGAGTGCTCCATCTGTAGGCATTCACATGTTCAGTGGCTTGCCACTAAGGTCAGGCTGTGACATGTATCCTCGTACATATAGGGTGGGACGAAAGCAGTTCATGGTTGTAAGTATGCAAAATATCCTTGTATTGCTAATTATTAATTATTGCATTAGTTTCCATACAAATAACTGTAAACCCACTTTTATCTTACCCTGGGTACCATTAAAAACCTGAAACTTTTATTTTTATGGGAGAGATTCAAATAGCGGGCCTTCTGGGACAATGGGTTTATGTAGTTTGGAGCTTTAACAGCTGTTACAAGATTGCTTTAAAAAAAAATCTGCAGCAATTTATATGTTCATCAATAATGTATCAACATCTTTCACCTGAATTCACGCCAGCAACAGGTGTTAGCCTTCTTGGTTTTTGTTTGCTTTTTACTTTTCAAATATGGGGCTACAAAATCAGTTCCATTTTTTCCATAAAGTAAAAGACACATTTTCCACGTTCACCAAAATCTTTATTGATTTAGATAGTTTGAGTACGTCGGCTATCTGCTGGGTGGTATAACATTGGATGTTCTCATTTAATGCCTCAATTTGATCACTATTAGCTTCAACTGGTCTACCCCACCATGGAGCACCATCCAGCAAAAAATCTCCAGTACAAAACTTTGCAAACCACTTTTTAAAAAATTAACATTATGTTCATTCTATTTTAATATTGTTTTTGGCATGTTCATCAGTCACACAACACTTTCCATACACTGCACAAATCATATTTTGTGTTTCAGTTGTGTTTTTACCTTTCGTGAAGAAATAAACCATAATATGCCAAAAATGTTGCTTAGTTTTCTTCCAATATAAAAAGGGTTACACAAAAATTCACCAATTTTGATGAGATTTTTTAAATGCATGTATGACAGATAAGACAGCTGTCAGGCTACAATGCAACAAAGTTGTTTCAAATGAAGTCAAAGACAATGAAGTACTACTAGAGCTGTCTTACAGGAAAAAAAAAAAAAAACACGCAACCTTTTTGGCCAATGCAATACATAATACGCAAAATAAAGAAAAGATTATATATAACAAATACCCCAACACTAGTCACCCAGTTTCATGAATCATGAATATTCTACCACCTCTGTAGTTTTACATTTTAACTCAGTTTATGGAGGTATCTTTTCTATGTAGAAAATTTATTTTTTTGTGTACAGTCGATGCCTATCTCTGTATAACCATCAATGCAATTAAAACACAGAGCATTCCAGCCCTCCAAAGTTACCCCAACCCCCTTTATGATCAAACAGTCCCCTCACCTCTCAGTCCCCAGCAAGCACTAGTATGCTTTTTCCCTATATGTTTGCTTTCCTTCCAAAATATCATATAAATGCAATCATGTAGAACATAGCCCTTCAAATCTGGCTTCTACTATTTATCATAATGCATTTGAGATCCTTTCATATCATTACTTGTATCAGTAGCTTTTCTCATTTCTTATTGCTAAGTAGTATCTAATTGTAAAAGTGTGCTTGAATTCATTTATCCAATCACCAATTAAAATAAGGGTGATTATGAATATAGCTGCCCTAAACATTGATGCCAGTATTTGTATGAATGTATTTTATTTTTCAGATAAAAACCTGGGAATGGAATTACTGGATCATAGTGATTTGTATATATTTAACTTTTTTTTTTAAAGGAAACCACAAATCTGCTTTTCAGGGTGGCTATAACATTTACGTTCCTGGTCTAGAGTCTCCGCATTCTCAAGTACCTCATATCATCAGCTTTTTCTTTTTCCAGCCACTCAGATAGGTGAGTAGTGATTCCTTACTGTGATTAAATTTGAATTTTTCTAGTAAGGAACGATGCTGAGTGCACGTTTGACACTTGTATTCTTTGCTGAAACACTGTCCAAATGTATTTTTAATTGGGTTGAATGTTTTTATATTACAGAATTTTGAGAGGTTGCTATGTATTGTTGACACACATCTTTTATCAGATGAGTGGGTTGAAAATGTCTTCTGTTTATGGCTTGTCTTTTTTTTTTTTACAATGTATTTTATTTTAAACATTATACAAAAATAACTTTGTGGTGATGCATAGTTCTGTGGATATTAACAAATATATAAGTCCATGTAAACACAATAATCAGTGTACAGAAATTTCGATTACATTTTTTAAAAATTCCCTCATGCTATCTTTTTATATTCACCCTGTGTTCCCAATCATAACCCGTAGTAACCGCTTGCAAAGTCTCATGCCTACAGGTTTCTCAGTTTGATAATGTTAAGTAATTGTGTTTATAAAGTAGTAACATGCCACTCACTGCAATGCTTTTAAGACTCACTGAAGTTGCCCAAACCCCAATTCTGTTCTGGTCTATGGTCAAGTCTGCACTGTGCCCCATTGTGTAGCTGGACATCAGTTTGTTTATTTGTTCACTTACTAAAGGACATTTGGTTTTTTTCTAGTTTGGGTCAATTATTAATAGGGCTGCTGCTGTACACATCCATGTAGAGATTTTTGCATGAACATATACTTTTATTTTTTAAGATACTTTTCCAAAAGTGGAATTGTTGAGCTCCACCATAGAGTATGTTAACTTAAAAAAAAAAAAAAAAAAAGAGCCAAACAGTTCCCAGAGTGGCTGTACCAGTTTTCATCGCCACCAGCCATCTATGAAGAGTCTCTAGGCATTCCTTGTCAGCTCTTGGTATTGAATGCTGTGTTTTAACCTATTAGACATGAAGTAGTATTTCATCATGATTTTAGCTTGCAATAGCTAATGACTTTAAATACCTATTCCTGTACCTATTTGTCTTTATATCCTCTTTGGGAAAATGTTGTTAGCCCTTTTATATGATTTGAAGAGAAACCAGAGTATGTTAGTCCTTTTAAATTGGGGTTTTTTTGTCTTCTTTTTGATATTTGAAAGTTATTGTTTATATTCTGGTTAAAATCTATTGTAAATACATGGTTTGCAAATATTTCTTCAAGTCTACAGCTTATCTTTTTATTCTCGTAATTGCATAATTATTCTTAATTGTAACTTTTGCATAATTAACATCTTAACTCTGAGGGAATTCAATTAATTAAACTTTTCTTTTATAAATCATGCTTTGGGCAGCATGTCTAAGAATTCATCACTGGACTTATGGAGATTTTTCTTCTGTGCTTCGGTCTAAAAGTTTTAGTCTTACATTTTACATTTAAAGCAATGATCCATGTTGACTTCACCTTTGCACAGATGTAAAATTAAATCAAAACCCTGGCTGGCATAGCTCAGTGGATTGGTGCCAGCCTGCAAACCCAAGGGTTGCTGGTTTGATTCCCAGTCAGGGCACATAAGCAGGTTATAAGCCAGGTCTCCAGCCAGGTCCTCAGCTGGAGGCAGGTGAAAGGCAACCATACATTGATGTTTCTCTCCCTTTCTTCCACCCTTCCTGCTCTTCCCTCTAAAAATAATGAATAAAACCTTTAAAATAAATAAATAAATATTTTTAAAAATATTAAATCAACATTTTTTTCCTTTAAGTTTTAAAAACATTTCCTATGAATATAGAGAAAATTTCCTGTGAATATAGAGAAAATGGTTCTAGTGCCATTTGTTGAAAAGGATCTTCATCAAATTGCTTTTGTAGCTTGGTCAAAAATGAAATACCTATATTTATAAGGGTCTATTTCTGGACACTTTATACTGTTTCATTAATTATATGTCCATCCCTTCTTCTATACCATATCTTGATTACATAGCTTTAAGGTAAATCTTAAAATTGGATAACTTTCTTTTTTTTTTTTCAAAATTATTTAGCTATTCTAGTTCTTTTGTATTTGCACATAAAACTCAGAAGCAGCTTATTTGTTTCTGCTGAAATAAAATTTTGCTAGACTTGTATAGGTATTGTGTTAAAACTATAAATAATATTTGGAAGAATTTGCATATTTCCACTAATGATTCTCCAGTCCATGAACATAATATGTCTCTCCATTTACTTAGATATTTGGATTACTTTCATTAGTACATCATAGCTTTCAGCATATATATCTCACATATTTTGTTAGATTTATACCTATTCTATTATTTTTCAGTTATTATAAGTGTTAGACATTTTTAGTGCTTATCCAAGAACATATTTATTGACTTTAGAGAGGACAGAGGAGAGAGAGAAGAAAAGAGGAGAGAGAAAATATTGATGTGAGAGAAAAATCGATTAGTTGCCTTCTGTAAGTGCCAACTAGAATCCAACCTGCAACCTAGGTATGTGCCCTGACCAGCGATCAAATCCATAAGCTTTTGGTATATGGAATGATACCCCAACCAACTGAGCCACCTGGCCAGGGCTAAATGGTAAAATTCTGGTTTCCAAATGTGCATTGCTAGTATGTAAATATCCAATTGTTTTATATGCTTTGCCTTTATCCTGACTTAACTAAACTCATGTATTAATTCTAGGCTTTTTCTGTGGGCTCCTTATAAATTCGTGTTATCTACAAATAAGGACTCTCATTTCTTTCATTCCAGTTTGTCTGTTTAATGCCATTTACTGAAAAAGTTTGTAAATTATCATGCATTAGATCAGAAGCAAATTCATGGGTACTTTCGCTGAAGGCTAAAAGATTAATCCACGTATAGTCACACAGAAAAACACAATTTTTAATGATTCAATACATGAAATTAAAATTTGGGAGTCTTTTTCTAATAGTTCATTACTATTAGAAATTCTGAGGCTTCAATGTTGTTGCTATCAAAAAAATTTTCTTCTTTTTTTTCTATTAAAACCTGAGACCCTCTTTTTGAAAGTAGGTAGTTGACTAGCACTGTGTCTGCTGAAGTCCCTGATGACATTATTGAATACAGTCACATAATTGGAGCCGTAGCAAAGCAGGGTGGGTAGGTGTTAGAGAGTGATAGTGAAATCAGATACTACAGTTATCTCAGTGCCTGCAAACTCAGGCATTTTATACTAGAAATGATTTACCAGTCTCAGGAGAGACGAAGGAAAAGAAGCCTCAGACAGTGTGTTCAATAGCTAGGATATCAGTATCCTTGAGAAGCCGCTGCAATCATCAGGGTTCAGTTCACCTACAGCATATGCCAAGGACGCACAAAAAATAATGTCAAATAAGAAACTTATTGGATTGGCCTCTGAAACAGACAGATGTTCAATAGCAGAGCTGATAAACAACATAACCAATTATCTCTAATCTTTTTTGCAGTGAGGACCCGTTATAATTTCATACATGCTACTCCAATTAAAAATTACATTTATATGTGGGGAGTATTAATACTCCAACTCCTGATCCCAAATCTTAATAATAGTTTTAAACAATTTTGTTCTTTTCTTTTAAAGCTATTCATCTTCGAGGCCTTTTAAGTCATTATATATCACTATATTCAGCTCATTCTATTATGATTACCATCGTAATAGAAACCAAAGTAGAATCTCTAAAGACCTTTAGTAAATCTGCTTACTTGAGATGAAATATTTAAAAAAACCTAGTGCCAAAACATCTTCTCAAAGTCATCTTTCTATCCATGTAATCTTCTCATTTGTACACCCATTGGTGTCTTGAAGGACAGAGTCAGTAAATGTTTAGAAAATAAATGTTGTTAGAGAATTGCAATGCAGATGGGGGTAGAAAGATGAAGGGAGGATAGCATTATATAGAAAATTTCATTTTCATATAAGATTATAGAAAATTTACCTGGCACAAAAAGGAGAAAAATGGTTGCAAAGTAACCTTGCCTTTTATTTCTCTAATACTGATTTACACCTAGAGAAGACTTCTTCAGGAAGGGTGCAAGAGAAGATCTCATTGGCATTTTTTTTCTTTTTTTGAATCTTTATTTTTTATCAATTTTTTTGTATTGGTCTTCATAGTCGTCCCAGTTTTTCCCATGTTGCTCTCCACTGCCCACCCCCATGCTCCCACAGTCAAGCCCTACCCTATTGTTGATGTCCATGGGTCATTTATACTAGTTTCTTGACTAGACCCTTCCCCTTCTTTCGGCCAAGGAGAGAGCACAAAACTTGTGCATCGAGTATGTTTCATTGATGTGACAGAATCCAACAAAACTACATACTTGGGTTGTGTTTTCATAGCTTGGAGTTTTTCATCTCATCAAAGTAACTCCAATGCCATTTAACATATTGAAAGGAAGGAAGGAAGGAAGGAAGAAAGGAAGGAAGGAAGGAAGGAAGGAAGGAAGGAAGGAAGGAAGGAAGGAAGGAAGGAAGGAAGGATTCAGTGAGTCTCTAGTCTTCAAAGAAGTAAAAAGGAAGAGCAAACATTTTACAAAATTATATTTAAAGAAAATATACATTGATTTAAAAGAAAGTATATGAAAATGAAAATAAGAGAGGTCAAGAAGGTTCCACTAGCAAGAGATAAGATATTCATTATAAAATAAATGTATAAATATTGAAAATGTCATGTTGGAAATTTGTAATAAAGTCCCTGAACTTATTAGTAAGCATTAAACAAATATTTTATATCTTTTATGTGGTAGGTACTATACTAAACACTGAAAATTAAAGGATATAAAGAAAGGGCAATTTCTCCTCTCAAGAGCTTTTAGACTAGACTTTGAATCCTTTTAAGATTCAGAAGAACTACTTGATCCCAGATGGCTCAGCTAAATATGGAAAAGAGGTGGGAAAAACAATGGAATGAGCAAAAGCTGCAAAACAAAGTCCACACTTAGTTTGGTGGGTGCACAACTGCCACCCAAATTCCAGTAGGAGTAAGTCAAATCATGTCACTTCTCTGCTTCAAAATGTCCATGGGTTCCCCAGTGCTCTTAGATTAAAGTGTTCTTAAAGTCCTTAAAATGGGCAACAATGCCCTACACTATCTGACGCTTTGTTATCTCTATGGATACAACTCTTAACCAATTTCCCCTCTGCTCATTCAGTCCCCACCTTGCTGGATGGAAAATATTGCTGCCACCTCTTCTGTCTGTCTAGAATGTTCCTCCATAGACATCCCCCGGCTTACTTTTTCATCTTTCTCAGGTCTCAACTTAAATGTCACAACTCAACACAACATTTCCTAAACAACCATCACAAATGTGACAGCCCAAAGATCAGCATTTCTGATCTCTCCTTTTTATTTTGCCCATCAGGCATTTTCTAACACATATTATAATACATATATTCGCTGTGTCCTTACCATGCATTATCACTGGACAATAAGCTACAGGAGAGCAGAGGGATTTTTATGTTTGTTTTCTTTTCTTTTTTTATTTACTTCTCTATTGACAGCACTTAAAACAGTTACTGAAACCAATCAGCAAATAAATATCTATTGAAATAATGAATTAATGTGAAAAGAATAGCTATATATAAAAACTCCTTTCAGGGTGTTTCATGTTGAGAAATCCATTGTAGATTTGTACAGTAATTAAATACCATTTATAAGAATTCAGTGACCCACATGGATAAGAAAACTGGCTGTTTTGAGTGGTGTAAATGAGCATCTGTGGACAGAAAAATATTTTTTCTTTGTTCTTCAGTCTTAAGAGGAAGGACAATTGGAAAAGAAGTGAATATTGGATACTTCATTGATCATATCTTTTGAAGAATGTGTCTCTGTGTGTTAGTATGACTCTATATAGATGTCATTAGACATTATTCCATTTAAATAGTATATCCAGCCCTTACAATGCTGTATTGTTTTCTTGCATTACATAATTCTGCACACACACTGACTACATATTCTAATTAGAAAACAGGGATAATTGGAGTTTTTCAGTTATTAAAATTTATCAGTCTAATCAATTATTGTATTTAAGATAAACCTTTATCTTGTATTGAATATGATATGATATACATATTGGGAAAAACAAAAACAGGGCTTGGAGGCATGCTCCTTACTGAATGAGTCCCTGAACTTCTTCAAGCCTTCCACTTTCCTTTTTATCAAATGGAGGGGCAGGGGGGTTGGTCATAATCTCTACTCTCATGTTACAGGAATTAAATAAGCTAATGTACATAAAGCACTGCCTTTGGATTTGGGACAACCTGGTTCATCATTTTGCTTCCTCTTTCCTCAGACTCTTCTCACTCCATCTGTAGATAATTTCCAAGTACAGAGATGCTCTGGGACCAACCCATGTTCCAAAGAGAGGCTGCAGGGCTTCCATTCCTACCCAAAGAGAGTCCCTATTGATTTCTAAATTCAGCCTCCTAGTGCTTCTCAAAACAAGAACAAAATATTCTAAAACTCAGTTCACTAGTTACAGTGATGATCACAGATGTATGCTTGCTTGAATTTCAAACAGAGAGGGAGAGGGAGAGGGCCTGAGGCATTTTTCAGATGAGCAGCAAAGAACACACAAGCCAGACAGCTGCGGGTATCTGAGGCTACCATTCTGCTTATCTGCCTGACACAACTATTTGGATAATGACTGCCGGATGAAAAGTACACATCCAAGCACAAATCAAGAAAGTTGAAAATACTCAATAAATTCTGCTGAGAAGTCAAACAAGACACGAGATGAAAAAAGAAAGCAGAGAGACCACCTTATGCCCAGTGTAAACATGGGAGCTTTCAAAGAGCTGCATATATTCTTTGAAGCTACACACAGCATGAAATTCTATCACTAGCCCAGTCGTGGCTACAACCAAAAGGAAAAGAAGAAGAAAGGAGGGCGGGCAGGAGTGGCAGAGCACTGCCATCCCACCCTGAAAACCACTCTTAAACATGTGACCCTCTGGGTTCATTACCTTAAAACAATTCTATAAAAGAGGAATTAGGATTCACTTTATAGAGATTAGAAAATTGAGGTGCAAACTATTACCTAGAAATTATCTCTAGTCTTAGGATTCAGGTCTATATCATTTCAAAGCTGTTGTCTCCAACATTCTGCTATTCCTTTAAGAAACAGCCTTTGCAGGCTGTTTTGTTGTTGTTGTTGTTGTTGAAATTGCTGCCTAACACCTCCCAGCTCTCCTGGGCAGAGGCAGCCACACTTAGCAACCTGGAAAGCAGGAATGGTCCAGCGGGTTGTTTGCAGCCATGTTACTCTTTACAGCTACATAATGTTTAGCTACCATGATCTGCTAAAGTCCTTTTGCGCCAGAAGTGGGAATTCTTTTAAATTTGCAATCCTGCTTTATTTTCATTTTATTTCCGCCTGCCCCATCAACACACCCTGCATTGCAAGGCAATAAGGCGAATATCCTATTTAGTAGGCTTCTGAGTATTTGAAAATGTCTTTGTTGGCAGAAGAATATAACTACAGCGAGCAGGAAAACAGATACTTTGCGTTATGGCTCCAAATGTCTTCCTAGAATGTGTGAAGAATGGTGATTAACTGGGGTTTTTGGAATTGTTGGGAAATGGTAGGGGGGTGGGGGGGAGATCTGTTCATTGGTTATACAATTCATCCACACTAAAAGCCTTCTGATGGAGAAAGGGGATGCTGATTGAACAAGATGTCAAACAGCCACAAAGAGGGAATCTCCTGGAAAACTGGGAAATTTGGTCACGCTGGCTGTTGGTGATTTTACCACCAAGAAAGGGTAAAGAGTTTTCAGCCAAATGAAAACTTTTAGATTATATCTGATTTGCAGCCCAGGGAGACACTTAGTTTGCTCAAAGAAGATAGTAGTTTGCTCAAATTTTAAGAAAAATAGACTCTGGGCACCTCTGTATTATTTGAATTTTTTTTTTCAAGTATCCAATGCAGTTCATTCAAATTCTGTCAACCATGCCTAGGTGCAAAATATGTAACATTCTTTTCTCTATTTGTTAGTTGTTCTGAAATGCCAGGGATTAACAAGGGTCTCTAAATTTAAAATGTCAATCATGATGCCACCTCTGTATGAAAGCCTGCACTGGCGGCCTCCAGGTCAGCCACTTTAATGTAATTCAAAATTCATTACTCAACAAAGACATGTAATTTATCTCTTAATTCCATGTTTTGCTTTCAGGTGCATTTCTGGAAATATTATATTCCCTGGTATAATAAGTGTACGCCAGAAATTTATGTAAAATGGTGAGCCCCATTCAAGTTCTATATTTCGATATGTTTAATATTGTGGGAACTCCTTAAGGAGAAGGGGAAGTGTTTTGATTACATTATCTATATTCCTAGCACCCAGCACGGTGATTAACAATGATAAGCAATCCACATACATTATATGGAATAATTAATTAATGATTGAGAACAGCATTAGCAAACAGGGAGACTTAAACTACTTTCTGTAATGACTTTCTATAAAAATGTCATATAGAAAAAGTTAAAGCTAGCTTTCTCTCAGTGCATTTTAGCCTAAACTACATTCTTTGAAGTGGCTGGAAAATTCTAGATAGAAAATGCCTAAATTACAGCACACTGCTTAAAAGACTCAACCTAGCAGGTAGACTAATTTATTCGATAGCAGCAACAGCAGTCATTTCAATGACCACATTGAATTCTCATACACAATTCCCTACTCCAGCAGAGTCGGCCCATCTGTGGCCCTGGCAAGGGGCCCACAGCAAGGTGGCAGGCTGTGAGCAGAGTGGCATAGGTAGGAAGAGAAGGGGCAGGAGAGTCAAGCACGCAGAGAAAACAGGTTCAGATGGGGCAGAGCTTTATCCATGTCTTATAAAATGGCTCTGTGCCAGGCCCTAATGACCCTGCCTGTTTCACATAGACCGTGTAGACAAAACTCAACCGCAGGCTGACCCAAGACTTAGTGGAGCATCCTGTGGCTGTCCCAGACTAGAGGAAGACAGCTAGTCCCATGCAGAGCTGCTGTAAGCCATCTTACTCACCTATTATCACAAAGGAGGCTGTCCTGAAAGTTTCTCAGCAGTGCCCCTCATTCTGGTGGGGGATGGTGCTCTCCTCTTTGCCCCACTGTAGTGTAGGCAATCTGCTTCACCACAGCCAGAAACTGTTCCTCAGCATCAGGGTGGCTCTCCACTATTGTTGCCTGTCACTTGGCCCCTTTGTTTCCATGTTATCCTGCGTGACAAGGGACATGGAGAGCTAACAGCATTGCTGATCTTGCTTTTGCTGATTATGCAAGTAATAAACTCCCTACATCTATCTAGGCTTATTTTGTCATCCCAATCAAATGTCAGCATGTTTAACATTTCTTTCTTTATCTTTTCTAGAGGGCAAGTTCCATGAAGGTGGAGTGAACCCTCTCTAATATTTGGAACACCTGGCAGATAAAAGACATTGTGCTATTGGAAGTCAGTAGAACAAAATAGTTAAAATCTTGAGTTTTGAGCCAGACAGAGATAAATCTAGTAACAGCTACCATTTGCTCAATATTCTGACTTAGATCCATTATAGAACTTCTCTAAGCCTCACATGATACCAAGTGCAATAACAGAGCTAAAACACCTTACACTGCTTGGCACATAGTAGGTACTCATAAATGGTAGTTATAAATAACCCTAGGCATGTTCACATACAACCACTCTGTTACAGTTCATGTTACAATATCTAAGTGTTTTAGACTTTCACATGTTAAAACAGGCCTTATTTGGGAGCAATTTAGTCAAGGAACTAGTATGGAAGAACCATGGACATGGACAACAAGTGGGGTTGACTTGGAGGGGAGTGGGTGGGTGGGGAAGGGGACAGAGGGAAGGAAAAGGGGATAGATGTTATAAAACAACAATTAAATTAAATTAAAAAAAACAAAACAAAAATATAGGCCTTATTTGCCCTATTTGACCAATAGCAAAACAAAACTTCAGGAAAGATGTATGATCTATCCATCACTCAAAAAGGTAAGTGAGAGAAAAAGTTCTAAGTTACTCAATAAACAAATATTAACCTTTGAGATATTTTTGTCTGATTGCTTACATGGTAGAAAATGTTATATGAATGAAAAGTAAGCATTTTGTTGGTTGAACTGGGCCTTTTAAATAGCTGAGAGAGATGAAATGAGTGTATAAAAGATAAATACCACTTCTACATTGATTCTGCGTTCCTCCTGAAGCATACTGAGGAGCCAAATATTTCCAGGCGTCCATTTATAGGATGGTGACTGTCTCTAGGCCTTCCAGGAAAAAAGAATAGCCTCTACTAGAGGCACAAAATGGTAAAAATGAAAAAAGTAGTTTAAGAAGATGAAAGAGGCAAAATCCCTATATTTCCCAGACATAGGTCCATTCTTAGTTCATGAACCACCACAGTGGAAGCGAAGATAGCTTGTGCACTTTAAAAAGCAAAAGATATATTCATATTTCAATAATAAAGTTCACTCTAGCATTAATTCCTTTTCCCAAGTTCTGCAATACACTATTTCTGTGATATATTTCACAAAAATAGCATTCCAGAGTAAAATAAGTATAAAAGAAGAAAAAAATCTGCTTAATTTTGCTACAATATATCTAAAACACTATCATAAAGCATGTAATAATTATGTAAGCTATTGGCATATTTTAAATTTTTTGTATTAACTCTTCAAAATCCGGTATGTACTTTAAATACGTGTAAAAATAGGCAGGGTTGTAAATGTATTTTTGCATGTGTTTGGTAATATTGCAATTCATATTATTTAAAAGAGTAATTCTTTAAACAAATGAATTAATGTAGGCATTTTGGAATAATGAAAAGAAAACTGTGTATTAATATGATTTGAGAAGCTGACAGAAGGCGGTAATTAAAAGGTGAATTGTCTGGATGTGAAAGGCAAAAAGAAAAAGTATACATCGGTGGTTACAGAATAGACAGGAGGATGTTAAAAAGAACAAAGGAAATAGAGAAGCCAAAGATCTTATATGCATGACTCATGGACATGAACTAACAGGGGGGCATTGCTGGAGGAAATGGGGTACTGGGTGCAGGGGGAAGGGGGGGAAATTGGGACAACTGTAATAGCAAAATAAATAAAACATATTAATAAAAAATAAAATAAAATCATTAAAAAGCAAAAGAAATATAAATATATATGACATGTAAACATGACTAAGATCACTTCACCCTGTGAATCTCCACTGTGTAGTAGAGTAAACCACCAGGTAAATAATCACAGTAAATGTAATCATTAAAGTAAGTTAACTCAGTGTGACAGTGCACATATTGATGGAAAAATACAAAGTTACTTTTTTGCCCAGGCTTATATTAAATAACTTCAGAGTTGTACAAGTTACTACATTAAACTGGAACAAAAAGGGAAAGAGAAAAGGAGCACAATGACTGTACAACAGTCAAAAAGGCACGGAAGTCAGGAGAGTCTCCAAAACGGCTCATCAGAGGCAGCTCAGGTGGAAACAGAGCTGCAGAGTCAGCACCCTCACATCATATCCACATTATTGGTGAGCTCATGGTCTCATTTTTAGACTCAGAGAGAAAGCAAGGATGATCTCTCAGAAGTTCCACAGCTGCCGAATTCCAGGCAGAGAGATGACAAAATGAGTCCTAATTCATAAGCTTCCTTTCACATCTTCCACCTGACATACCTCAGGCTCCAGGCAACCTGTAATCTTTCTGCTTCCCAATATACCCTGAAGATCCTTTGTTATGCAAGAGAAGCCAGATGTTTATAAAAGAACTTGCCCAGTTAAGGAATTCTTGGAAAATATAAATTTATTGTTTTCTCAAAAATGGCAGATCCTTCTTTATGGAAAAGATAACCCCATTGCAACCCTCCCTGTGTCTTTGATTGTTTTAATAAGTAAGCTTGATAAAGCTGTCTTTACATAAAAGAAGTGACCTTCATAAAGACACCTAAGACATTAATGTGATTTTGATTTTCTCACATGCTTACTCAGAATCTACTGAGCTCATCGTGAGTTTCTGTTCTTCACTCTATTAATATGGTGCACTATGTTAATTGACACTTGCATTCTTAGTATAGATGTCATTTGATCAGGGTGTATTAGGCTGGATTTTATTTACTAATACTTGGCTTAAGGTTCTTGCATCTACATTAAAAAGGGATGTCATTTTATAATTATTAATGTCTCTTCCTGGCTTTAGTATCAGGTAATATTGGCTACACAAAATAAATTTAAACATGCTTGTTCACTCTCTTTTTTTCTGACAGAGCTTATAAAGCATTTGTATTATTTCTTTCTTTAGATATTTAATAGAATTCAGCCCTGGCTGATAGCAGAGTGGATAAGGTGCCAGCCTGTGAACCCAAAAGTTGCTGGTTCGATTCCCAGCCACGGCATATAACCAGGTTGCAAGCCAGGTCTCCAGCCAGGTCCATGACTGGAGGCAGGTGAAAGGCAACCATACATTGGAGTTTCCCTCCCTCTTTGCCCCTCACCCTCCTCTCTCTCTGTAAATAATAAACACAATCTTTAAATTTAAAAAAATCTCCTATTCTGAACAGTATATGCAGTGGTTCCAAAAATGTACATTTTTTTTAAAGTAAACAAATAAATATTTAATAGATTTCAATCACCAAACTCCTCTAGGCCTGGGCTTTGCTTTGTATGAAGATTTATAATTACTAATTTATTTTTCTTGTTATAGGTCAATTTGGATCTTTTCTTATTTTCATAATCTGTATCTGCATACATATTTGTCTATTTTACGTGTCTAATTTTTGGTGTAAGGTTGTTCACAAAGTTTGCATATAGTTCTTTTAATTTTTGTAGAATTAGTGATGACATCTCCTCTTTCACTACTTTTTCAGTATTTGTTTTATGTTCTCTCTATTTGTCTGTCTTGGTCAAAGTTTGTCATTTTGTTGGTTCAAAGAACCAAACTCTTCCAAATTTCTTTCTAAACCTCCTCCAGAGTGTAGTTAGTTAGACTGAGAGTTCTACTAGCCCAGGTAACGGTTTTGATGTTTTCACATAGCTTTGTATATTTGCATGTGAGGGGTCACTGAGAGTAACAGAGCCTGGAGCACATACACTTTACCATAAGTCAGGTACCCTCAGATTACTTGGTTGAGCTCCAACTGAGCTCTTTTTTGTTTCACTCTTATGGTACCAAAAAAGGAATAATAATGAAGTCTTCTCTTTATTTTGTCAATTTCTTATATGGTCATAATACAATTTATACAGCTTTTCCCCAAAATTTATTAATACAATTTGATTCATTTCTAGTTACTAACTTTGAGGCCCTTCCCCCCACCATCAGTATAATGCATTTCCTTTTGGGTCAATATAACTTATTAAATATTTTAGTTTAGAGGTAAAATATAACTTCTAATCATTCTCTTTGTGTGTCTTCCTCCTCTATGTATATATTTTCACATAAATGACCTATCAACAAAGATTTCTAAAGCATTAAGCCCTCTATAACCATTTCCAAATGGCTTCTCTAAACATATTTTCATATCTCTCCAATATAGTATTCAAGAACTCTACTAAAGGCATGTATACAAATCTATCTAAAAGGTATCCAGCCATGCGATATGAAAAATAGAAACATTTATTGAAGAAGATACAAGAAACATTGAACACAGGACAATGATGTTTCATCACCTTCAAAGTAGACACCTGGGGGCCTCACATAGTTCTCCTAATCACCATCAGCTGCCCCATCATATTTTTCTCAGCCTCACTGATGGTCTGAAGTCTCTTCCCTTTCAAAGGCGATTTCAGTTTTGGGAAAAGCCAGAAGTCACAAGCTATAGGGATGCTGAGTCACCTGTATGATTTGATGTTTCACCAAAAACTCTGCACCAGATGTGACACACGAGCAGACACAGTGTTGTGATGAAGCTGTTAATCATCACTTGCTAATAGCTGTAGTCTTCTGAATTATCTGAATAGTTTTTATGGAGCAATGTTCAAGATTAATGTAAAATCTGTAGCAGATTCATTGCTTTACTTGCTCAGTCATTTTGAATGTGATGGCCACACAGTACAGATGCTCACTCAATGGCATCTACTACCCCCGAGAACCAGTACAGTGAAGTCATCATTGTTCACACATGTGTATTCCAGGCCACTCTTCTTGGTTACCAGGGTACACTGATGTCACACAAACTGTTCTCATTATATTAACAATGGCTGGACTTTTTCTGGACAGATATCATATTTTGAAAAATATTAAGGGTGCTAACAAAAAGAATTAGCCAACGTGAAAGTATATATCATATGAGAATATGCTAAAGAGTCAAGATGTACTAAGTAAAAATATTTAGTCAAAACAAGATGAGCAACTTCTAATATAAGAAGTGATTTTAGTTAGAAATATGAGCTAGAGTAAACTTTAAATCATCCAATAATGTTTTGACACCCACAAGCATATCTTCTCCACGAAAATGCATATGGCTATCCTAAGACCAATTTAAAACAATAAAAGACTCATTTTAATCCAGCCTAATAGTTCAGAATGATCTCCAAATGAAACAAATCAATTACTAGAAAGATTTTGCTAGAGAGTAATACATGGCATAAGTCAGGGATGCTGCAGGAAAGATTTCTACACTAGAAGGGCAGTGGACTTTAATGAAGTTTAGAAAAGGAGAATATTTCAGTGAAAACTGGGTTGACTCCTGCTTCCTTCCCGGTAGTTTAGAAACATGGAAACCACCTCCTATGTGAGGTAGAATGTCTATCTCACAGTACTCAGTTAGGGCTCCTGAATACTAGAGACATGGTATGGTAATAGTGCAAAACAATGAAGACTATCGCAAGAGCCAGAAGTCCTGAATTATTCCACCTCTCTAAAGGTTAATGACCTTGAGAAGTCATATTATGTCTCTCAGGGATGTAGGAATAACAGCAACAGTAATAATTAAGCTTGTCTGATTTTCTTTTCAAGATTATTAACAAAATACTCCTAAAACTATAAAAAGTGAATGAAATATAAGGGGCTGTAATTACACATCATTTCCAGAAATCAGTTTAATTGGAAATATGATTTGTTCCTACCAAATGCATTCGCAGGGCCCCCATCTTCCAAGTAGCAACCAGACCAGCTTCTCATACCAAATGATAAATTTACAGTTCCAAAAACCTTGCAAATGCTGAGTTTATGGAGCACAATGCCTCAGCTGATATACAGATTATATTTGTTTCCAAGCATAATAATCAACAGGATAGAGCTCCTTTCGCTAGCTACTGCAATCCATTGTTGGCTTATTTTCTAAATTTCTCTGTAACATCTGCAAAAGTAATAAACCAATTACAGAAGCCATCTGGAGCAGAGCAGAGAGTAAGATTTATTTTTAAAAGATTCTACTCTGAATATCTGGCACTGTAGAAGGTAATATGTAAGAAGAACAAAGATATTAAGAAGCTCATTATCATTAAGGGAGGGAGAAAAGAGATCCACATAAAGAAAATCATGATTGTTCATTACCAAATACAATGGAGTCACATGACAATCCACTGCCAAAACAGGCTGAGCATTGCTTCCTGAGTCACAAATGAGGGTTTTCAGTTTATTCATCATGGGATCCTGACCAACCTAGTGGACTCAAAAAAGCCAGATAACTGGACCCTTATTCAGATACCTTGGGCAAATTCCTTATGCTCTTGAGACACTGGAATCATTAAAAAACAAAAAGGAATATTTTTTTGCCATCAACTCACACCACAAGGCCACTAGTGAGGGCACACAGCAAAACGGGTTTCAAGGCTGAATGAACAGAAGGTCACCAATTTCAACCTAGCCTCATCACCCAGAGGTAGGACTGATCCTGGAAAGACAATAACACCCAACACTGATCCTTATCATCCCCCTGAAATTAAGAAAATAAGGAAAATGTAAAACCCACAACCTAGAATCTGTCCCCTTTAATTCTGCAGCCCTCTTTAACCATCTGTACTATTTTGTTTCAATCATGATGTGGGATATTGTGCTAAATGAAGTAAGCCAGAGATAGATAAGTGCCATGATTTCACTTCCATGTGGAATCTAATGAACAAAATAAACAGACAAACAAAATAGGAGCAGACTCATAAACAGAACAGACTGACAGCTATCAGAGGCGAGGAAGGTTGCGGGGCCTGGTGAAATAAGTGATGGGATTAAGAAAACAAACAAACAAACAAAAAACCTTGTAGATAAAGACAACATGGTTACTACCAGAGAAAAAGGGAGATGGAGGCAGGTAGTAGAGGGTAAAGGGGATAAATGGTGATGGAAGGAGGCTTGACTTTAGGTGGTGAACATACAATACAATATAAAGAAACCTATATAATTTTATTTGCCAATGTCACCCCCATAAATTCAATAAATTTTTTAAAAGACACTGGTTGTTGTGAAACAACATCAGCAATATGGCCAAATAAGACATCCCTTGTATGTATACCCCTCAGCAACAATAATTTGGCATCCATTCATAGACAAAAGTGGCTTGCGGAGGCTTCGGAGTCCAGGTAGGAGATGGTGAAACTGCAGTGGGGTCTAAAACCATGGGCAGCCTTTTTGGGAAGGCAAACTAATGCCCAGGTGGCTGACTTGCCAACTGTGGTTCCTGCTATAGACCTGGAAATAGCTCCCAAGTCCTGAGAACATAGCTGCAGTTCCGTTTGGCTTTGGGACTATCACCAACACCATATGTAAAGGGACCCAAGAGGAGTCATGCCTACCATGTGCTGGGTAATAATAGGCAGACAAACCTTGGTCCCAGCTGTGGACCCTAAAGTGGCCTATGAACTGGTTTAGCCCCTCCCACCCAGAAGCCCAAAGAATTAAACCCACCGAACTCAAGAGTGTTGATTCTGAAAGGGGTCTGTAACTGGGCTCCAGTCTGTCCCAAACACAGTCCTTGAATAGTCCTACAGGCACAGAGACACTGCAGGAAACAATCCCACCTTATCCCCAAGATCCTAAAAGGTACTTGTTCTCAGCTCTAGCCACCTCACAAATATATTCACGAACTGAAAGAATTAATGTCCAACCTACCTAAAGTCATCTATGAATCCAATGCAATCCTTATCAAAATTCCAATGGCATTCTTCCACAATGTAGGAGTTCAGAATGAGTCATCCCAAGGTGTGCCTCTAGTGTGAAGACTGTTTTGAGCTAAAGGCAACTATAGTCACAGAATCAGGAGAACCATCTGTCTCCTTTCACCTTTAATTGCCTGGAAGAACGAGACTGTTGACTAAGAGGCTTTGCCCATAAGAGATTACCAGCGATAATCTTTTGGCCCACCTACATGGCAAGGCAAACTTTCACTTATTAAACATCTACTCCTCTTAGCAGACTGCAATGACCATTGGAAGCCCCCAAGGTGCATTACCCAATCCATAGTTCAGAATGTCTTACACACTTCCACCCCCTTTCTATCTCTGAGCCTGTTTACTCATGTAGGGTCTCTGACTTTCTCATCCATGCAGGGTTCCCACACAAATGTAGTTATTAAGTTTTGTTAGTTTCTCTTATTAATGTGGCTCATGTCTATTTGATTATTGAGGGTAGAGGAAAGTTTGTTCCTTCCCCTCAACAGAAATAGAAAAATACAACTAAAATGGTATGGAATCACAAAAGCCCCCAAATAGCCTGGTCAGTCTTTAAAAAGATTGTGCTTGAGGCGCACACACCATTCCTTTTCCTTCTCCTCCTCCTTCTTGTAAGTGAACATTAGTATCATCACTTTGTAGTTACACAGTTATGTCTAAGTCCACTGAAACCTTGCAAATCATCCTTCCTTTGCTACCTTTCCTCTAATATGAATAAGCAAATTCTGAGTTAATATAAAATATAAAGTAACCAACAAGAAATGAAGAATAGGTAAATAAACAAAGACAATCTTCCTATTTCCCCTGAATTAATGGCAAAAATCTTGGATCAGCAGACCATTCTAGGCCTGACTACTGCTTGCATTCTTGTACCAATGGTCTCAAGTAGCCATTGAATTGTCTTGGGCTCAGTTTTTCTAGCTATAAACTGGGGAAGATAACATGTTTTTTCCACCTCCAGGGCATTTTGAGTGTTAAACTCTAAAACTGATGAGAACCATCTTAGTCAATTTAACAAGTTTTGTTCAATGTTCATAATCTTTGTTACAGAAATAATTTTTCTGGAAATTGATCCTAAAAATATTTCTTTCAAAAAAGCACAGAGTCATGAACTCTAGGCTATACAGTAACTTTTTAAAACAACAAACAATTATAATCAAACATAATATCTAATTATGTACTAAATCTCTTAAATAAAGCTGTGAGCCCTGGCTGGTGGCACAGTGGATAAGGTGCTGGCCTGCGAACCCAAAAGTGGCTGGTTCAATTCCCAGCCAGGGCAAATAACCAGGTTGCAAGCCAAATTGCCAGACAAGTCCATAGCTGGAGGCAGGTGAAAGGCAACCATACATTGATGTTTCTCTCCCTTTCTACCTCTCTCCCTTCCCTTCTCTCTCCAAATAATGGATAAAATCTTTAATAAAAATAAAAATAAATAAATAAACACATAAAGCTGTGGTTTTCACATATACCATCTTCTTTAAGAATCATAACAACCCAGAAGGAGGGCATAGATGTTCTATTAACCAATGAGAAACTGAGTCTTAAATTCAGTGACTTACCAAACATCACGCAGCTGCTAGTGCTTCATTTCAGTACTCAATTCACTGCAATCCTCTCATTTGGCTGTTCCAGGGCCATTGTAACTTGATGACACCTCTGCAAGTTAAAACAGAAGATCAACAATTCATGAAGCAACTCACTGCACAGGGCAAAGGAAGAGATACATTAAAACCAATCACTTTCCCAGGAACCACTCCAAAGCTGAGAGAGAAGCAACCCAATCAACACTGTCATAGTCATCCCTCCAAATATAATATTCAGATTTGAAATGCCTGGGGATTTGCTTCTTGTAAAATATAGATAAGCACATTTCTTCCCAAGCTACTTGCTAAGAACATTAATATGCAGTTTCCCCAACTATGTCATGAATGACATATTTTAGACCATTAGCAGGTGAAGCCATTAGTAAAAGGCATTTGGGCACAGGTTTGACAAATCTGTACTATTTGGGGCAGACTTCCAGCATGCACTTTCAGAATAAACAACTCCAGGGAGGTGACTACACTGAAGATCACAGAGCAGAGTAATGGGTTAAAATAAGTATCTGACAGCTATCAAAGACCAGCAGATGTTTGCTGGTGAGCTGGGGTCACTGGCTTTCATTTACACAGAAAAGTGATCTTTGGAAATGATTATCGGTCACTCTTGTGGAATCTGCACACATCCAGGAAACCAACTGGGTGCACAGCCAGCTCTATTCTATGTGTGAGTGGGCAGAGAGGCATCCGCTCATTCCTCTTCCTGACCTATTATCCATACTTGATCTTTCTAAAAATCCTCTGGGAAACAGGAATGAAATCAAGAGGCAGGCAAGAAGGTCTTTTGAAATGGGAAATATGGCCCAGCATTTTAAATTGCTAAAAGGACACTTAGAGGCCTCCTAGCAAGATGATGAATAGTGTGTACTCTGTTGGCAAAATACTTAAATTCATAACTGATTCCTACAACTTTTGAGGTTCAACTTCAGGAAATTCACTCAACTTCTTGAAGCTTTAGTTTCCTCACCTAAAGAATGGCAATTAGAAAGGTGACTACCTCACCGGGTCTTTATAAAAACTTAAGCTTAATAATTCAAGGTACTTGAGAAGCTGAAAGCTTTGTCACAGATTTTATTCTGTACATAAATTGCTATAAAATGAGGGCAATTAGCAGCAATATTATTGGACAACACCTACAATAATATTAAGTCATAAGGCATTCCTACAAATATCAAAATGCACGCAAATGGTAAGAAGCTACCAATACGCCAGCATGGGAGTGGCAACACTAACTCTGCTGGAGGAAGCAAGGAAAGCAATAGGATATCTAATGAATGTGTTGTTTCCCACATAGCAAACAAGTGTTCACAGGATACCTGGGAGGGCCAAAATGGGAACAGCAGACTTGAACATTCAACTCCAACAGCAGATGAGTACAAGCGGTAAGAACAAAAGGGGCTGGGTAGTCTGAGTCCCCATGAATTGTCAAAGATCAATGTTGAGTAGGAAACACTCCCTGGCAGGACAAGTTCCTGCAGTGAGAAGAAATTGCCAGGATGGGGATCTAAACTGAGCAGTATGGTGACACAGGCACAGAAGAGAAAAGCCTGGATAAAGGTGAGGAGAGAGGAGAGAACCAGAGTTAGGAGGTAACAGAAAGACAACATGTCGTGCACTCTTCACAAAAGCAACAGAAGAGGGAGCACCTAGAACCATGAAGTTGGAGGGAAAAACAAAACAATTAATGCAAAATTCTATATAAAGTTACTATTAAATAATTTTTTTTAAGAAAGAATACCCCGACAACGAATGCATGCTTTCAAAAAACACAGTAAGAGCAAACAAGAATATCATTGTCATGGAGATAGAGCTTCTTACGGTGGGTAAATTTAATGAAGCTACCAGTGCTTTTTGAGACTTTTCCCGAATATTGGGTTGGCCTAAAAGCCCACTTAGTCTTTTCCATATAATAAAAGACACATTTTTTTCTTTTCACCAATAACTTTATTGATTTGGGTATTTTGAGTATGTCCACTATCTCCTATGTGGTATAACATTTCTTGTTCTTAATTAATGTTTTGGTCTACCCGACCATGAGCATTGTCCAGTGAGAAATCTCCGGCACAAAACTTCGCAAACTACTTTTGACACATTCGATCAGTCACAGCACCTTCTCCATACACTGCACAAATCTTTCTTTGCACTTCAGTTGTGCTTTTACCTATCTTGAAATAATAAAGCATAATATGCTGATTGCACATTTTCTTCCATCTTCAATATTATAATGGCTAAGCAGGGTTAGAATTCTACAAAAGCAGCAGCAGAAAGGAATAAGTCTAGGAGGAAATAACTTCACTAATAGCTAAGGAACCTACATGATGCAAATTCAGTGGTCCACATTTGTGTAGTCTGTAGGGTTGTTATCCAGGTGGTTTAAAGTTAAGGTAAGTGACAGCATCCATAGATTGATTAGTGCCTAAAAAGGAGGTATTCAGGATCTTGGAAACACAAACAGCATAGCAAAAGCCTTGGTTGTAAAATGTGTAAGGTAACCTAACTAGGGGGTTCTAAAGTGGACGTTGGCCTCCTTAAATCTACTCTTATCCTATTTCACCAATTCCAGAACATCATCATGACTTTCAATCCTCTGACCATATGTTTTTCTCTATTCTCATGACACTTTATTGTGTTATTTATATACACAAAGCGATGAATATTTAATGTATACAATTTGATGAGTTTGGAGAAACCTATACACTCATAAAATTATCACCGTAAGCTATCCCATTAACAAACATATGCATCACCCCCCAAAATTTCCCTTCAGTTTTCTTTATTTATTCTTTGTGTATGTGTGATAACGACACCTCATAAAATTTACCTTTGCAAAATTGTTTACAAAACACATTACACTGAACAGTTATCTAAGACTATTTCATTTTTTTGTAACTGAAACTTTGTACTTTTGACCAACAGACCAACCTCTGTTTCCCTCTATCACCAGCCTTTGAAAACGACCATTGTCCTCTTTACTCCTATGAATCTGACTACCTTAGATTCCTCAAGTAAGTGGTATCATGCAGCATTTGTCTTTCTGTATATGGTTTATTCTATTTAACATAATTTCCTCCAGGTTCATACATATTGTCACAAATGGCAGACTATTCTTCTTTAGGCTGAATAAAATTCTATTGTACGCATATACCATTTTTCACATTTTTGTTTTAAAGATTACTGAATTTATTGGGGTGATATTGGTTAATAAAATTATATATGTTTCAAGTGTACAATTCTATAATATATCATCTGTATTTTGTATTGTATGTTCACTAGCCCAAGTCAAGTCTCCTTCCATGTATCATACTTTCTTTTTGCATGTGTCCATCAACAAACATTTAGGTTGTGTCCATGTCTTAGCTCTTGTGAATAAACTTGAAACATACAAATGGCCACCAGGTATACCTCCACACCTGTTAGAATAAGTATTATTGAAAAAAATGAGCCCTGGCTGGTGTTGCTCAGTGGAGTGAGCACCAGCCTGTGAACCCAAGTGTCTCTGGTTCAATTCCCCATCAGGGCACATATCCAAGTTGTAAACCAGGTCCCCAGCTGAAGGCAGGTGAAAGGCAACCATACATTAAAGTTTCTCTCCCTTCTTCCTCCCTCCCTTCTCCTCTCTCTAAAAATAACAAATAAAATCTTTAAAAAAAAAAGAAAAGAAAAAAATGAAAGATAGCAAGTATTGTCAAGAATGTGGAGAAAACAGTAACAGTTGGTGGGAATGTAAATTGGTGCAGCCACTACGGAAAACAGTACTAAATTTCTTCAAAAACACAAATATAAAACTATCATATGAACCAACAATCTAACTTCCAAGTATGTATTCAAATGACTAAAATCAAGATCTTAAAAAAATATCCCATAGATTCCATGGTTCCTTCTATTTACTCATTTGCAAACATGACTGATATCAACACATTCCTTCATTATATTCAAATGGCAAACCCAACTCTGCCTAAATCTATCTATAGTTTGTCAACAACTTTCCAATACATGATTGCCCGTGAGTCTTACAGAAGTTGAGAGTTGTTAAGAGAAAATGGGGAGATGTTAAAGTCAGGAGTAGCTGTGCTCTGGATGCTGTGCTAATGGTAAGAGAACTAGTTTCACTGTATCAATGAAATTGTTAGGTCCCAAAGCAATGAAAGTCAGGTGATGGTTTTTAACTATACAAACTAAGTAGGGATAATTACAACAAGCTGAGTAGCAAACTAAAGATAGAAGTTGAGGGGACTTGACTTTGTAGATGGTCCACATAATACAGTATCTATAATGCCATGGTAATTCTGTATGCTCCAAAGAAATCCAAAGGATTAATGAGGAGACTGAGGGAAATACTCCCAAAAATGAGTCTCAATCCCTTACCCAGTTGCCAGACTTGAGTCTGTTTCTGAACCCAGAACTGAATAAAGAGCAGTCCTAATTCCCAGAAGAAACAACCTACAGTATGGCAGTAAGCATATATGATTTTTCTCCTAATACTCCTAGTTCTTCACCAAAAAGAACTATTATCATACAACCAGGTAACCATACACCGATGGGGAATGTTCAAGCATTTTAAAAACTACTGAATACATGGTCTTAATTGACATGAACATCTGAGGACCCACAGTGTCACCAAGCCTCACCTAATTAGAGTAATGACCTAGTCATGACCCAGGTTTAGCTCACAGAGAATCCACTTAGTCCAAGGATATATCAAAGGTCATTTCTTTAGATACAGAATCTGTAATTAGACTGTACATACTTGCTAGCTGGCAGAAACCCCAAACCAATTCCTTGGCCTATGGGTTAAGAACTACTATAATGGAGAAAATCAAGTGAAAGCATCAGAAACTCCTATTAGAAAGATGAACAGAGATTACTACCACCCTTACAGACCTAAATGATGAAGTAGGGGTAGTTCCTGTCATATTTGTATTTAACATACTAGTCTGGTCACTAGAAAAATTAGCTGTAACCTAAAGGATGACAGTGAACAAATACAAATTCAACCCAATAACAGCCTAAATGTAGCTGCTGTGTCAAATGTAGTTTCTTTGCTAAAACAAATTTGCTAAAGCAAATTAACATGATCTTTAGGTACATAGTATGTGGCCACTGATCTGGCAAATCCATTATTTTCTAGTCCCATGTGGAAAAGAAGATTTCACATTCACTTGGGATGAAAAAGGGCATGCATCTATAGTCTTAATTTGTTTTTTGTTAGGGCCTCTTAATTAAAAGACCTAAAAGGTCTCCTATAGTTCTGATAGTGTGTAAATACACCTGAGATTGTATAATTTTAAAATCCTGTGTGAAATGTTGAAGAAAGATTTTATTCGAGTGAACTTGATCTTAAACTGTGGGCTAAGAGTCAAAACAGCTTATTATTTGTTTGAATTTTATGATTATTTATTATCTTGTGGTTGTGATTTGTCTCTATGCCTGATTTTATATATATGGAGAAGTTATTTTTCCAAACTCTCTGGTGCCTGTATTAGATACAGGAAGCAAAAAGATCTCATAACCTGAAAAAGCACTTTATTTATTTCCTCTGGGAAAATGTATTAGAGTTTTTAGAAGTAAACTGCAGAGATGTTGGGCATCAATGATGTGGGAAATGCCCATCAATCAAACCTCAGCTGATGATTTATCAAAGAATGTTGGAGCAGTATAGTTGGAATTTTCTCCTTCTACCAAAGTCTATAGTACTAAGCATCTTGAGAAAGACTTTTATGGGTAGTTTCCCTGTAGATTTATTGTTTGCATACAAGCACATCAGTCTCTTTAAATGTTGGGCAGAGAGAACATAGGCTGTGAATTAGGGGTGCCTCTTGGCCAGAAATACGGCAAAGATAAAAAATCAAATGCCAAATGTGCTACTCTGAGGAAATCCATTTTGTAATATTATCTTTTATGTCAGCATGTGGATGTTGAATTCTTATGCTGCAAGTAGATATTTAAGAAAAAAGTTTTCTCCTTTTACTTCTAAATAAAATAATTATACAAACAGAAAGACATATCTTTGAGAAAAGTGGAAACTAAACAGTAAACTGGAAAAGTTTTTGAAAGACATAATAGGGGAAATAGTTATAGTCTAGCTTTAAAACAAATAATTTCTACTAATCAATAAGACAAATTGAATACTATCACAGATATATGTTCAAGATATGTTAAAAAACATATACACACAACCCACAAATGAACAAATGCCAAGCTCATAAATGATCTAAGACATAGATATTTAAAGGTGAAATTTTATTTACCCAATTTACTATCAAAATTATTGTCTTTGAATTTTTTCTAATGAAAATAGTGTGACAGAGATTTCTCAAAAACAATTTATATGTCAATTTTCTCAAAAATTCATATATAACTTGACCTAGTAATCACTTTTCTAAGAATCTAAGGACATTTTCATAGATGGACTCAAAGTTTATTCTATTAATATGGGCACTGAAGCATTATTTACATTTTTAAGCAAATAGCCTAAGTGTTCAAAAACTGCTTATATAAACAATGGTACATTCTTACTATAGACTTCTATGCAGCTATTAAAATTATTTATATAAATATTTACACTACAGAAGTAGATGCCCAACATACCATGTAGTGAAAAAGTCTACATAAAATTATTAAACCCAATCCAGTCAGCTAGCTAGAAAATTCATATATTATTATATGTCATTATATATAACTATCTTTTTTTATATATGAATTTTTGAAGGGCCAAAAAGACTTAAAAGAGAATGAATTTTCCTCTTCTGGTGGGGTTTTGATGGTTTTTATGATTACCTGAGTGCTTCCCTTTCTGTAGTTTGCAAAAAAATATTGTATACTATTACCTTAACTGACATATATTAGTAACAAACATCATTATAAAATAAAAGTAAAATTTTCTCCAGGCCATATTTCCTACTCTATATTTGCCACTCTTTTTGTCTTTCTTTAAGGCAAAAGCAAAGAAAGTACCACCACAATCAGATCGGCGATACATAGAAGGCATCCACCATAACCCATGTTGTTATAACCCATAATCTATAGCTTTCTGAGGGCCCTCTGGGCCCGTCAACCACAAAGAGTCAAACTCTGGAATTAACAGGGCTGTTTAGAAATAACAGCTAAATATTCTGATAAGATCCTGCTGCCTTGATCTATGTTCTAAGGATTGAATAAATCTGGCCCCCATTCCTTCCAAAGCTCCCATCCAGCTTCTTCATTAGGAGCTCATCTCATTTGGATAGAAACATGAAGGGTATCTCAAGGACATACAGATGCTCACCGTACAGAGAGCCGCAATGTGCTTTTTCCCCCATCCCCAGAGTCTTAGACAAGCAGTGGTAAATCCAGATGGACTTGGATTCTGGTAAAGGAGTCTACTTATACTTTTCTGTGGAGATGGGGAAGTCTGAAGAGCATAATGCTATGATTATTTGTACCTGTCTTGACAGGTATCTTAGATATTCCCCATTTCATTGCTGCCTCTAACACCAATCTTGCCACAAATCACATAAAATGTTGCTCCTACTTTTTCAGAAGAGAAGAAGCATCCATTTCTATGGTGCACATAGAACATTGACAAAACCTATACTTGAAAATATTACAAGTACTGGAAACCAGCACCTTCAGCAACAGCATCACCTTGGACACACAAGCTGTTTTCATTGTATTGACAGTGGCTCAATACTTTCAGGACAGAACTTGTATGCCCAAATCAACCAAAATCCTCCAGGCTTCCAGATGGAGTGCAGCTTCAGAATATCCAGTGTAATGGGACAGAATCAGCCAAGTATGAGAAAACATCAAGTTGAAGGAGCCAGTAGGTGGCTGGTATATAACACAAGTGTCTGTGGCAAAACAGAGGCTCCAAGTAGCAGGCAGAAAAGCACCTGGCTCTGGAGAAACAGGAGAAACCAGACAAAGGCACAGGCTAATTCTGGTGATCTGGGCAGCAGGACTCAAGCCTGGGGATCAGCACCTCAGAAAAACAAGCCCTGCCCCATCATTGCAGAACACTCCAGGCTTCAGGGGCCAAGACCAGCCAGCCCTGTGATCACTGCTGTGGGGTAAGACAGATATCTGGAGGGAAAGTGCATATTAGGACAAGGAAGAAATGCTGGGCCACTAGAGATCCTTCATGATGAGGAGCTTGGGTCTACTTTGCAGGGAGCAGGCATGACTGGGGGTGGTTCTCTGGAACTCCAGGAAGTCAGACACACCACAGCAATTCAGACAGACAGGGCCCAGGCCTACAGGAGACCAGTGGAAAGACAGAGGACCTACTTCTAATGACAGTGAGACAATGATGGCAAAAGCACTTACAATAACACCAAGCATGACTGGAGATAGTCCAGGCTCAGAGAAAAGCAAACTCAGATCTTCCTTCCTTTCCTCTCGAGTTAAAAAAGAGTAAAAATAACAAACCACACCCTCGTGCTGCCTGGAATGTGCATTAAAGCCCTGCTGCTGCTTTGCTCTGAGTGCCACAAACATCCTCCATTGCTGCTGTCTTCATGCCTTGCACCACCGGTGGCATTTGTATATGAGAAAGAAGAGCTATCCACCCACCTTGAAGGTGAGTGGACAGGAAACATCTCTAAGCAAGAAGTCTCTGTGACTAATGAATCCTGCATTTGACAAACAGCTACTTCTCATCCTTCCTGCTACTTGCAAGGGTAACAGTCTTCCTTCACTGACTTGAGTGGACAGGAAATCGAGCCACCCAGGAATGACAAGTCATTTTATTTCAGGATCATGCTTTAACCTGCAAAAACAAATGAACATTTCAACAAGAGTAAAACGTAGTAGCTCAGCAGCTGTCTCAACTAATTTGGCTTGGTAGCGGCAAAGACAAACTGGAAACACCAGGCTATATGAGACTAGAGATGATCTAATTCTCATCCTAGCTCTTTCACAAACAAGTTGTTGTGACCTTATTATTTAGTCCAAATGGGCTTCAGTTTCCTCATCGGAAAACGGAAAGAGTTAAATTTGAAGATTCCAAAGGTCCATACTCCTTTTTAATAAGCTATTAACCTATAAAATATATACATTAGTGTATGAGTATATATTACTAAAGCTGTGTGTGTGTGTGTGTGTGTGTGTGTGTGTGTGTGTAATGCTGTTAGTAATATTAACCTGCCTATTTTTGCTATCCTGGATGCCATAATAAATACTTAAATCAGGAATATTGTCACTACAATAAACTACTTCTGGTTTTCTGATGAGGGGCCTATTTGGTAATATGACTCCTTAATACATATGATACATCACTTGCTGTTTAGTTCAAAGGCAAGCACATTTCTCTCGTTAGCTGTACACAGACTGCAAATATCTGCTGCATGCTATCCACACCTGTTTGGAAAAATGCTATTCAGTAAACCTTCCCCTCCCTCTTTCTTTCTCTGCTCAGTTGGATCACTGACCAATTGTATGACTTTGGTAAATTGTTTTAACATCTCTATGCTTGGGTAATATCTCTATGCTTGAGTAATATAATAAAGTTGAGTTAGAGCTGTTTCCTAAAACACTTCTTATAAGCAGCAATATACCATGACAAAAATTCTATAAACAACAATGTTTAGAAAATGCTACAAACTCTGCCTCACCCCAAGAGACTCACCTACATATTAGTATTATAGAGGCTCTAAAAACTGTTACGGAACAAAATTCTGCCTAACTTTAATTCACCCAGCTTATCCCAGAAACAACTGACTATGTAATTCTTTATTTCTGAATAAAAGTAATTTATAATGGTACCTCAACAATGACAATCCCTGGACTCACTTTGGGAAACCTAAAAAGTGTCTTTTTAGCTTGAATGTTTTATGACATCATGACAGATGTTTACATGGGTTAGAAATATGGAAAAGCCCTAGCCAATGTGGCTCATTTGGTTGGAAGGTCATCCTATACATCAAAAGGTCATGTGTTCAATTTCCAGGCAGGGCACATCCCTAGATTGCAGATTGGGTTCTGGTAGGGGAGTGTACAAGAGACAACTAATCCATGTTTCTCTCTCACATTGATGTTTCTCTTCATCTCTCTCTCCTTCCCCCCTCCCTTCTATCTAAAAAAAAATAATAAGCATGTACTTGGATGAGTACAAGAAGGAAGGAAGGAAGGGAGGAAGGAAGGAAGGAAGGAAGGAAGGAAGGAAGGAAGGAAGGAAGGAAGGAAGGAAGGAAGGAAGGAAGGAAGGAAAGGAGAAAAGATGCACTGTAAGACTTCCTAATTTATACTACCCGGAATTCATAAATCCTAATTCTAGTTTTCTCCCCCAATTTCTTTGCCATAAACCATCACAAGATATAACTCAGGTGGCATAACATATAATCTAATTCCATGAATATCCCCATATAAAGCTTCACAAACACACACAAGAATCAACAGAACCTGTCCAGTTTACTTTTTGAGGATATCACAACTTTTTAAATAAAATAATATATAGAAAATGTAGAAGGAAGTTAATAACTTCTCATTCCAGAAAAATAAAGGGAGAGCAAAGAACTACCTAAGTTTAAAGGCTATAAAATACATGGAAAGTCTGGATGAGGTAAATTTAACTTGGTTCACTATGAAAGACTAGATATTTGAGGTCCACTTCAAATCTCAAAAGATAGTTAAAGGAGCAATGAAAATAAGCCATCAATGAAAATAATTTCATGGAACTTGTTATTTTGAAGACCATCAAGTTCAGGAACTAAAGAAATACAAGTTAAAATGGGGTGAGAGGCATCCATAGATTCAAGGATCCTTTACTTTTGAAAGCAAAAGCAGAAAACATAGGGTTTCTGAGGACCCTTCAGATAACCTAGGCTTTCCCATCATATCCCTCACTAAGCCTCACACAAATGGTTATCAACAAGACTACTGAGCCCTCGCTCCTGTCACAGAGGGGTGGAGCTGCTCTGGTCCAGCCCAATATGTTCTATATGTCCCTTGGGTTAAACAAAGTCACAAAGAGCTCCATTGACCAAGGCATCTGAATGACTAATGAAGATAGCCTTGCAGTGTTATACCTCCACGAGGACAGCTGTGACAGTTACACTGACAAAGCACACACAGCACAGAAGAAAAATCACCATCACTGCAGAGCTTTAGCAATGGTAAAAATGTTCAACACAACCCAGTCCTGAGTGGGAGCATTGGCCAAGTTAGTTTTTTCTACCGTATCCTATAAAGAGGAGCCAGGAATCCAATGGATGGATTTAGATCTCATATCCACAACATCCCTTAGTTTTTACCACATTCCTTGGAATCAGGCTCTGTGTGTACCATTGCTTCAAGTTAGATTCCTCCTTAATCATAGTATTGCCTAAATTGCCTTCTGTCTTGCCTTCCCAACCAGAGCACCAGCCCTTGGGGTCACAGACTATGTTTTCTACACTTCTCGTTTCTCTCACAGCTCCAGGAAGAGTGCCTACCTACAGCAGGAGGTCGGGAGACTTCCCTGGATGAAAAATAGATGGAGACATAGAGGAATAGATGGATTCTAATCTTATTTCCTGGTTAATTTTTTAAAGTTGCTTACCGTGTATTTCAAATGTATTTCAACCATTCAAAAGGTATAAAGGAATAACTGTGAAACAACTACAAAAGGCCACATATTGAATTCTTGAGCCTCTCCCTGGTCACACCCACCGCATTCCTCAGAGGTGCCCACTGTACTAAACTTGGGGTTTATCATTCCCATCCATCTCTTTACACTTTCACAAAATACATGTGAGTCCCTAAGTATTTTCCGATGTCACTTTTGCATGTTGGTAAAAATTTATAAAATGTTATTATATTATATTCTTCTGTACTTGTCTGCAAATTGCTTTTATAATCAGAATATAATGAGGTAAGTTCATGTTAATATATAATATTTTAATTCAACAAATCTCAATTCTGAATTGTATTTCATTGCATGAATATACTATAATTCATTCATCTTTCTCACATGAATAGATGTTGGGCTTTTTTCCAGTTTTTCACCATTTCAAATGAAGCTTTTGGGCGCTGTCTTTAAGAAAGCATACTTGCCCTGGCTGGTGTGGATCCATTGGTTGAAGCATTGTCCTGTAACCAAAAGAGTTCAGATCTAGTCAGGTCACATACCTGCAAATTCAATCCCCAGTCCAGGTACATATAATCCCCAGTCCAGGAGTGTATAGGAGGCAACCAACCAATGCTTCTCTCTTGCATCAGTGCTTCTCTCTTCCTTCCTCTCTCTCTAAAATCAATTTTAAAATGTCCTTGGGAGAGGATAAAAGAAAAAGAGAGAAGAGAAGAGAAGAGAAGAAAGAGAAGTCAAGTCACTCTTTGATGCCAAGCTTTTCAAGAACTGTGTCTTAAAGCTCCTGAGATATGTTGGCATCAGTTCAAAGGCAGGGACACTTGTCTACCATGGTATAAATGGATCCCATTCCTCCAGGACAGCATCATGACCACAAGCCACTGTGACTGATCACTGTTTGAGATATAAGAGGGTTTTTTTCCTTCTAACTCTCAACTCCTAGAGCCCTTTTATTTTAAACACAGATTCCCACAGTAATTTCCAGGTGCCTTTAATGGCAGAGGAAGATGTGCATTTATCTAAATGTGATCTGTGTTAGCAGAACTGCTTACAATCCTATTCATAAGCTTCTCCTGGTTTCTCTATGTTCTGATTACATTAATATCCTGTTATATTGTGTCCCAGGGCAATAACACTGCTCAGTTCCAACATAGGACTCTACCTACTGCTTCCTTCCTGAAGTTGTTTAAATACTGTAATTCTTCAGAATGCCATTTATTAAAATAAATCAGACTTAAGTGTATTATAATTAATTAGATGTTAGTTTATTACAACAAATCAGACTGTATAGCAGCCAGGCCATATTCAATGGAAACCTGGGATGGAGAACTATCTGGATGGAGAAACCAGACTTTCTGTTCTGAGTAGTGCATTCTAAATTGTTGCAATGTTACCACCTGTACTACTTCTCCTCAAGACCATTCAGCTCCAATCTCCTTGGGAAACTGCACTCCACCAAGTGAGATAGATTATAAAGTTTTAAATCCTCTTTGTGTTGTTTTTTGATGTGTTTGTTCTTATCTTTATCTCTTTCCTACATAATAACTTGAAGTGGCTAGAATGTTTTTGATTTGCATATTTTTACTGTAAAGATTTCTGGAAAAATAAAACACATATTGAAGAGTGCACTAATAAAAGATATACTATTTAAACAATACCTGTAACCAACAAGCAGATCATAAAATAGAATAGTTCAGAATCACAGAAACTGTCATGGGCCCCACCTCAGAGTAACCACTATCTGTTCTTGTGTTTGTCTTAAATTAGATGGTGCAATATATCATCAACATTTAACTGCTCCTTTGACAGATAAGTTCAGTAAAGTCCAGTGGTCAACTGGCTCACCCAAGGCCACACAAAGAGTTAGTGCAAGGACTAAGAATAGAGCTTGGACCCTTAATGCCCCATCACAACCCTTTCTGCCTATGCCATGCTGACACAGATTTCTATTCCACTGAAAAAAACAGCAAGAGTCAGTGAACCATTGAATGGTGACACATTTCCCTCCAGTAGGGAGGTCAAGATGGTTCAGTTTTTACAGAGTGGGTTCTCTCCTGAAACATTGGAACTTGGTTTCTTGCACACCAGGATTGGAAATCTCTCAATCTCAATCTCTCTCTCTCTCTCTCTATCTCCCTCTCCCCCCGCCCTCTCTCTCTCTCCTCTTACACACACACACACACACACACACACACACACGAGATTTTCCACAGAAAACAAGATTAACATTGTGCCTGAGAAAATGGGTAGAAAAAAGGCAAGAGAAAAACAGATGAGATTTTGACATGTTCAAATTCTTGTGTAAAGTAACTGAGAGATGGATAAAGGGGGTATGGAGGAATGGACAGAGAAAGAGAGGAAATTAATTTAGGAGATAAATATAAATGGAATATAATTAGTTCAGAGCAATGAGTCCACTCCAGGCCCCTCAGTGTAACCTACATAGTCTGAGGATAATAATGGAGTTTCTGCTGAATAGTCCAGTGTCCCTAAGGGAATTATCAGGACTTAAGAGTTGTTAAAAAATGGTCCCAAGGTTTGGTCGCCTCCCTGAGCCAGGGAACAACCAACTTCTGGGTCAGTTGGGGGAGCCAAGATAATCCTTGAAAAAGACTTTCCGTATAAGCAACACTCATTAAAAGTTGATAATGACCTCCACAAAACTGTCAAATTAGAAAAGTAGGCCTTTGATTACCTTTCCCCTAACCGTCACACTCCATTTGTCCATCAAAGTTCCCAGAAGTGCCTTAGGCCCCCAATTTATGGTTTCAACATACTTTCCATTAAAACTCTCATTGCCCCTATAATTTATTCTACGCTGTTGGAGAATATAAAAGATCTGACCATTATTCTCCCATTGAGTTTTTAATAGCTGATCAAAGTATCCTGTCTTACTTCTCGACATTTCCTTTTAACATCCATCAATTACAGCCACTGTTAGAAAAACATGCAGAGAAATATTCCAGAGTTTGGGTAGAAATGGCATTCATGCCACATTGACAGACACTTACCTTCAACTCCTCACCACTTTAAACACTAAACAAGTGAATGTTATGGCAGAGACACTTTCTCTCGCTGCATCAAGCACATATACACTCATGCACACACACACACACACTCACAAATATGGGAACTTGTACACACAGTAAATATACATTCACATTCACACTTCACAGCAAACAAGGACCCAGTCAGGAACACTGATCAACTCTACCTCATTTCATAATTCTACCTGATTTATGCCAGGCACATGAGTTCTAAAATTACACTAGAGCTTTCCAACCCAACTCATTTTCTCCTCCAACTGTTAAATAATTATTGGAGAGAAAATTGCATTATATATTAAATAAAATAATTTCTTTCGCAGACAGAGCTCAGACTTGAGGCATTTATAAGTTGATACTATATAATAAAGTAATTGTGTAATTAGAAATACATTTGCCAAGTAGATAATTATAATCTTAGAACGTGTGAAAATGGATTTTTAAAGAGAGAGATAAAAAGATGGTATTCAGAATTTTACTGGATCAAATGAAAGCTTCAAGTTTTATTGGAAAGAAATAAATGGCCCTAACCAGAATCAGTTTTATGAGTCTCTAAGTTCATTTTTTAAATGGTCAGATAATGAGTTTGGGGGAAAGTCCACTTTGACTGAATTCTCATTAATATCCTTGTGCAGCAGGAAGTTGGTTGTGAACCAAACTAAAGCCTGTAACTGTTGGAGTCTATTCTTTCCCTCCCCCTTTTCCTCTGACATCAACCCTACTTTCACTTTGTTGTTGATTTGCTTCTCCCCATCCCCATCTCCAAGCCAGTCAAGAAACTCTAAGCTCTTGCCTGCACTGATCCAATAGCCTCCCAGCTAGTTCCCACATTAACTAATTTTTTATTTTATTTTTTTTAAAGAGAGGACGTGGGGGAAGAGAGAGAGAGTGAGAGAGAAACGTCAATTTGTTCTTCCACTTGTCAATGCATTCATCAGTTGATTCTTGTATGTGTCCCAACCAGGGGTTGTATCTAACCTATAACCTTGGCATATCAGGACAAGGCTCTACCAGCTGAGCTACCTGGCCAGAACCCCACATCCACCCAATTTTAAAGTTTGCACTGTTTGCTTTGCATCGAGGTAAAGTTCACATAATGTAAAATAACCATTTGAGAGTGTACAAATCAGTGGCATTAGGATATTTACAATACTGTGCAACCATCACTTACATCAGGTACCAGCACGTTTCCATCACTTTAAAAGAAAACCCAACACCCATTAAAAAGTCAGTCCCCATTCCCTGTACCCCCATGCTGCTGGCAACCACCAATCTCCTTTCTGTCTCTGTGAGTTGACCTCTTCTGGAAATTGCACATGGAATCATACAATATGTGACTTTTTGTGTCTGGCCTCTTGCATTTAACATAATGTTTATAGAGTTTATCTATGTTGTATCACATATCAGTATTTTATTTCTTTTTATGAATGAAGAGTATTCTATACTACGTATATATCACAATGTGTCCATCCTTTCATTTGTTGATGGACATTTGAGTTCCAAGGGATTCACATTTTGACTACTGAGAATAGTGCTTCTGTGAGCCTTCATGTACATGTATTTGTTTCAGTACCCATTTTCAATTATTTGAACATATACCTAGGAGTGGAATTTCTGGGACATAGGGTAATTCTATGCTTAACTTTTTGAGGCTCTATTCTGGACAGCCACTGCACCAGTTTACATTCCCACCAGCAATGGAAAAGAGTTCCAATTTCTTCACATCTATGCCAACACATGTTATTTTCTGATTATCACTATCACCACTGTTATTATTATCATTATTATCACCATCCTAGTAGGTATGAGTGGTATCTCATTGTGAATTTGACTTGTATTTACCTAATGACTGATGATGTTGAGCATCTTTTCGAAAGCATATTGGCCAGTTGTATATCTTCTTTGTAGAAACATCTATTCAGGTCCTTTGCCCATTTTTAAAAATTGAATTGTGTTTTTGTTATTAAATTGTAAGAGTTCTTTACATGTGGTGGATACTACTTGTAGCAACTAAGTAACTTGCAATTTTACATCATCTTCTCTTTTACTAATGTATTTCTCCTCACCTGTATGTAGAGCCCCGTCAGGACAGCCTCAGTTCTGTTTATGCTAATCATTCTGTCTCTTCCACCTGTCATGTTGTCTGGCACAGAGGAACATTCACAAACAATGAGTAAGTTAGTGAGTGAGTGAGCGAATGAGTGAATGAGTGAGTGAGGTCATTGTTTTCTCACAGAGATGGGGACATTGCCTCCCTACTATACATCCCTGTCTATAAGGGTTCAGGCTTATAGTGTGGGGAGAGAATAACTCTCCCTGGTATCATCTTTAACAGTTAGATCTTTTAGTAACTCTCCTCCTTTTTATTTCCTGTTCATTAAATGTATTTTTCCTGACAATCTCTTATACACTGGGCAACATGCTAGGCACTGCAGAGAAAAACGTAAAGAAAATTCAGTTTTTCTCATAGTTGGTATTTGTTGATCTATTTTACTGCCCAGCACCTGAACCTCATTCTTATGTTTAGGGAACTCTCCATTCACGCATCAACCACATCAGGTGAAAATGCTGGATACTCTCATCCCCAGCCTTCATTACAGCCAAGATGCAGCATTTGACCTGGACTGCGCCAGTGAGATCCACTCACACTTGGATTTCACAGCTGATGCAGAAAGAAGTAGAGCCAATGCATATTCTATTCTGAGGAGGCTGATGGGAACAGTAACACCCAGTGCCTAGGGACAGTGATGGTCACAGTTCTGGTAGCACCTTTAGGTGCCTGGAATCTATTCTGAAGCATGATTAGAGGGATGTTTCTTGTCTATGGCATTTAACCCAGGTTCTCTAGGAGATTGTACGAACTGCCGATATTCTTTAGTAAATTCATTTTCTGCCTAAATGATACAGAGATAACTACTATTGCTTGAAAATGAGAAACTTGACAGGTACACTGTCCTCCTGGAGCTTAAAGCTACAACAAGGATTGAGAAACTATGATGTGGGGCCACTGTCTGAAAGTTTTATTGAACTATAGCCATGTTCTTTCATTTTCATATTGTCCATGGCTGCTACAACAGTAAAACTAAGTAGTTAACACAAACTCTACAAAGCATAAAATACTTACTTCTATGGCCCTCCACAGATCCCTGCCCTAGCAAGGAAGACATGCAAATAAACATGAATTGCAACATAATACTTTCAAGTTCTTATTAAGAACTATTTTACTCTGGCTGGTAGCACAGCAGATAAGACACCAGCCTGAGAATCTGAAGGTTGTTGGTTCGATTCCCCAGGCAGGGCACATAGTGAGGTTGCAGGCCAGGTCTCCAGTCAGGTCCATGACTGGAGGCAGGTGAAAGGCAACCATACATGGATGTTTCTCTCCCTCTCTGCCTCTCTCCCTTCCTCTCTCTTTGGAAATAATAAATAAAATCTTTTCTTTTATTTTTTAATATTAGGTTTTTGGTTTGTTTTTTTTTTTTTAAGATTTCATTTCATTATTTTTAGAAAGAGGGGAAGGGAGAGAGGCAGAGAGGGAAAGAGACATCCATGTATGGTTGCATTTCACCTGCCTCCAGCCACAGACCTGACTGGAGACCTGGCTTGCAACCTGGTTATGTGCCCTGGCTGGGAATCAAACCTGTGACCTTTGGGTTCACAGGCCAGCACCTTAACCACTGTGCTACCAGCCAGGGCTAATAAATAAAATCTTTAACAAAAAACTATTTTAAAGGCATCCATATTTTTCATGTATACTATCTCTTAGGGTATCAAATATTTTTAGTGACCCTGGAGTCCTTTCAAGTACATGTATTATAAGACATAGTTCCTTGAGCAAAGAGCTTTTTAAATAAAATGACTTTTTAAAAAATGTATTGATTGATTTTAGAGAGACAGGAAGGGAGGGAAGTGGGAAAGAAAGGGAGAGAGAGAGAAATATTGGTGTGAGAGAGAAACATTGATTGGTTACTCCATTCATGCCCTGACACAGGATCAAACCTGCAACCCAGGTATGTGCCCTGACAGGGAATCAAACCCCCAACTTTTTGGTGTATGGGATGATGTTCTAACCAACTAAGCCACATTGTCCAGGGAGACTATCTTTATTTGTCATAAATTTGCCTAAAAATAAAAATAGAGGTCTTTGGCCTAAGGATAGGAAAATTAGTGGAGCTTATTTTCTCTTCATTTAGCTGTGTTATTATCATAGACCCTGAAGAACACAAATAACCTTATAATTTACCTAAATGAATGCCAATCTAATGCAATTTGTTAGTAGATTGGCATTCATACCCAAAATAAACATTTAATTCCACTCTCCCATGAGTGCATTTATTTATTTGATAATCACTACTCCTCTCTCCTGACTTCTTGTTTTGTTTTTGTTCCTTTTTACTTGAAACAACATAAATTATGAGGGATTTATCAAAGGTCCCTAAGGGTTATATCTATGTTTTAATGCCAACAGCTCTCAGAGACACCAGGACAGTATTCTCATCCCTAATGGACGTGTCCAATCCAAGTTCACAGATGGTAAGGGATGGAATTGAGCTTCACATGGTTTTCTATTATGTGAGCAACATTTTGTACCTTTAAACGCTCTTCTTTGCCATGGCTCATGTTCTCTCTCCCTCTCAGCATTTGTCTTTTTAAGCCAGAGAGATTCCCATTTCTCACTCTCTCTCTCCCTACAAACACACACACACACACACACACACACACACGCACACACACAACCTTTTTATTTGATCACCTCTCCTCATATTATAACAACTAGAAACCCCCTCAGTCCTCTACCCACTGTTTCCACCACTGGCATGTCCATTGAGTCATCCTGCCCATGTCATTATAATGTTAATAATGTAATTACTATGCCCAAGTAAGCAGTGATTCTGCTGTCAACTTCTTTGTCTCTTACTATGTATATTTCTGACTATACAACCCCTTGACAGCATCTCACTTTATGTGCCTTAATAGAATGAATGCACTATGTCCTGAGTACAGTGAGCGGTAATTAAAATACTTGCATAATGAGTGCCAAGCACATTATCATTACTATAAATACACTTGAAAAATACAACCAAATCTTTCCTGGAGACATCTCTGCTGGAAGAAAAGTTTCCATTTCTACAGTGATCAAGATAAGGCATTAACATAAGTAATCTAGCACCAAAATGTATTTTTATCTTCTTATTGGAACAAAGATTTAAATTCTTTTTTTTTGTTTGTTTGTTTTTTTAAGATTTTTATTTCATTATTTTTAGAAAGAGGGGAAGGGAGAGAGGCAGAGAGGGTGAGAGGCAGAGAGGGAGAGAAACATCAATGTATGGTTGCTTTTCACCTGCCTCCAGCCACAGACCTGACTGGAGACCTGGTTTGCAACCTGGTTATGTGCCCTGGCTGGGGAATCGAACCTGCGACCTTTGGGTTCACAGGCCGGCACCTTAACCACTGTGCTACCAGCCAGGGTAAATTCTTAAAGAACAACTTGAAGATGAAACGTAAACAAAAATTGTACTTCATAAGTTAATTCTATACAATTAGATTCAGGGCAGGAAATTTTTTTTTCCATTGTGGAAATAAACCAAGATAGAGACATATTTCCCTTTTGTGCAAAATATATGTCTTTATCTAATTCTAAAGACTAAAAACCTCCTCAGCAGAGCCCAATAATAAATCCTTCTACCTGCACAAGACATTGTATACTAGATCTGTGCTGAAAGTATCGACTGCACAAACTATTTTAATTATATTGACATTGGCTCGATACTTTCGGGACAGACCTCGTATACTAAAGTGATTTGGAAATGCAGTGCCATTGATGACAACAAAAATATTTGATGCCCAGAGATATAATCAAGAGATTTACATTTCATTACTAGGTTGAAAATGTGGGCAACTTGTTTAGTTTCTATAAGCCTTAGTTGTGTTATCTGTCAAATGAGAGCTACTCATTTTCTGTATGAAAGTCAAATGGAAAAAAAAAAAAAATTTATATGAGACCCAAGGTCACATACTCAGTAATTGGTAGCTATAAATAGAAAGTGGTAAAATGCATTAGTTATAATGGTTATATCTCTTATTAGCTGTGTGACCTTAATCAAGTTACTGAGCTTAGTTAACCCATGCTCAGTTTTCACATCTGTGAAATAGGGATAATGACATTCCCTCTCTCACATGATAGTTAAGAGAATTAATGATTGGATCAAAAAACTTTGGTCCATTTACACAATGGAATTCTATATAGCAGAAAGAAAGAAGGAACTTGTACCCTTTGCAACAACATGGATGGAACTGGAGAGTATTATGCTTAGTGAAATAAGCCAGTCAGTGAAGGACAAATATCATATGATCTCACCCATTACAGGACAATAATGAGCAAGACTAACAATAAGCAAAACAGAACCAAGTATATGAATACAAGGAATAGGCCTTCAGTGGTCAGGGGGAATGGGGTTAGGGGGAGTGGGGAGGCAGAGGCAAAGAAGGGGAGCAGCTTAGACAAGAACCTAGTATAAAGGAACCATGGACATGGACAACAGGTGGGATTGACTTTGGGGGGAATGGGTGGGTGGGGAGGGGGACAGAGGGGAGCAAAAAGGGGATGGATGTAATACAACAACAATAAAATTTTTAAAAAAAGAGAATTAAACTAGGCAGTATGTGTAGAGCACCACGGACAGCGTCTGGTGCATAGTGAATGCCTGTTAAATGTCAGTTATATCATTATCATTGCATCAAAAATACATTTTTCCCTTACCAGTGAAGCTCAACCCAATACTAAATTATCTGAAGAATAAGGTGTTTGATTTAGGTGTTAAAAAGACATAAAGTAGAAGTTAAAGTTGCTGAGAGGAAAATTCTCCCTTGAAAAGAAAAGTCACAGTGCCCTCGTAAACTATTTCCAATGCTACTATTGGTGCCCCGGCTTCCAAATCCCAGAAACTCATGGCTTTATTCATTGAACCCCATTGGTCCCTCCAAAGTCCTACACTGAGACTGAAGCAATCACTCATATCTGTCTGAATGAAAAGGCTATAAGGTTACGGTATCTCATGCATTTGTTAAAATAGCCATTTTGGTCAACTTTAATATAAAAGATCCTAAATTGTAAATGTTTGCTTAAGTGATACTTGATTGCAAAATGGATATTTGCATAAAGTGTAAGAAATTATTTTGTGGAAAAAAAAAAAAAAAACATAACTGAGAGAGGGCAATAATCGCTGTGTCAAAGACTAGAAGGTTCCCTGTTCTGAGCCATCTCTACCTTTCAGTTGCAGAGGCTGTCATCAAGATCTAAATTAGGCCCTGGCTGGTGGCACAGCGGATAAGGCAGTGGCCTGCACAAAGGTCACTAGTTTGATTCCCCATCCAGGGCACATAACCAGGTTGGCAGGCTAGGTCTCCAGCCAGGTCAGTGGCTGGAGGCAGGTGAAAGGCAACCATACATTGATGTCTCTCTCCCTCTCTGCCTCTCTCCCTTCCCCTCTCTCTGAAAATAATAAATAAAATCTTTTTTAAAAATAAAGTAAACTTAGACCTTAAAGGTCATCTTTAAAGAAAAGATATAATTTATTTCTTCTCTAATTGCACCATGGTATCCATTTTTATAGGGCATGTAGCCGTGGTGTTCACTTTTCCAAAGGATGCACAATCCAAGGCATGGCCTATGCAGGGAACTGCATACATGATGAAGAGAATGGCTACCTGCCAATGAAACTGGGCCGCTTGCCCATTAAAGGCTCATAGAAAACTGAGGTGCAATTCAAATGTCTAAAAGTGTATAATAACCAGTGACTGACTTCCTCGGGACGTTTCCAAGGAGTTTGTCCATGACCTCAATCACAAAGGAATAGCCCATCAGAGAATGCGAGTTTGACCTGTTTTGTGCATTTTTCTGTGGTTTGCTTTCTCTTGCATGAAAATAGGGAGCGTCGGTCACAAATCCTCTACGGCTGTTTCAAGATTTGTGTGTGGTTTCCCCTTAAAAATCTCTCCAATTTCACACATAATTCATTAGAAGCGGACAGTGGTCTTGAACTTAGAAACAGAAATTATAGTCAGTACTGGCTTCTCCCCTTCTGTAGGACTGGCTGCTTGGTTTCCATTCGCTCTAATTCCCCAAATGTTTATTTGACTCATATTATTTACCCTACAGGGTTTCTTGTGTTATGCTAGGCCCTGAAGCTTCAGGCAGGAAACAAGTGCATTATACGTCCCAAGACTCAGAATGCATGTATTTGAGAACCAAGGCTTCTGATACATAACTCTACCATTAAGTGTGAATTAAATATGATTAAATGGTCCAGTGAGTGGTTACTAAAAGCATAAGCTTCATCTCAGCTTTCCTAGGTCTAAATCCCAATCACACCACTAACTGCATGACTTCTAAGCTATGAGAGAGCATCCTAGTCTGTACAGAAAACCTAGCCAGGGCCTTCAGGGAAATTTCAACATGGATTAGTAGTTTGATGGATGAAAAGTTCTTCACTTTTCATGAACTAGGTGTTCATGAAAGAACTAGGTGTTCCAGGCAGAGGGAGCAGAGTGTGAAAACAAAGAAGAAAGAAAAAAAGGATGTAGCCAATTTAAGGAGCACAGAAAAGAAGCTATAATGACAATGCAAAAAGTAGGATTGTGGCTGGAAATGAGGGTGCCGGGGCAGAGAGTGCAGCCTATGGAGGACTTTACAAGCCATGGTTAGGATTTTTTTTTCCTTTAAAAAGTAATTATTGGGGGAGGGGTGTTAGGGGATGGAGGGATTGAGCAAAAAGGAAAAAGGACTCATGGACATGGACAGCAGTGTGGAGATTGTGGGGAGGGGTCATAAGGGGACTAAACAGTAATTTTAAAAAATACAATAATTTTTTTTAAAAGATGATAGGGAAATAACAAATAAAAATAAAAACTATTAATGGGGAGTGACTGCTAATGGGTACAAGATGCCTTTAGGGGGTGATTTAAAAGCTTAACAAGATAGAGGGAACCTTGCACAATTGTGAATGTACTAAATATCATTGCAGTGTAGACTTTAAAATTGCTAATGTTTTGTGAATTTTGCTTAACCACAAGATAAATTTAAAAGCAAGTTGTTTTAAAAATAGATACATGCACAGATGGTACAGAATTCAGAAAGCATAAAAAAGTATTCAGTAAATACTTTTCCTTTTCCTTTTGATCCCTACATACAGTTGCTTTTCCATGGACACCTCAGGTAAAAACACAATTTTGTTGATAACCTTCCCGTATCGATTTTGCATAATATGTGTATGCATATTTTTAATTTTCTTATGCAATTTGTTGTGATCCATATACACTATTCTGTCCCTTGCTTCTGTCACTTACTGACCATCCTGAGCCCTGGCTGATGTGGCTCAGTGGATTAAGTGCCAGCCTGCAGAACCAAAAGGTGGCCTGTTCAATTCCCAGTCAGGGCACATGCCTGGGTTGCAGGCCAGGTCCCCAGTTAGAGGTGTGTAAAAGGCAACCACACACTGATATTTCTCTCCCTCTCTCTCTAAAAATAAAGCACTTTTTTTAAAAAAAGAAAACATTAAAAAACAATAATAATAACCATCTTGAGATGATTACATGTAAGTACACAGAGAGCTGCCTCCGTCTTTCAAATGGCTTTATTGTATATTTTTATGGGTCCAATTTCTGTGTATGTAGGTTAATTCTAATCTTTTCTTTTTATAAAGATATTACAATAAAAAGTTTTGAAAATGTCTTAGTTTTCAAAGTCACAAGTACATCTTTGGAATAACTATACTTACATTTCTGTTTACTCTTATAGTTTTTAGTTACTACCTGCCAAACTGCATGTCAAAGTGGTTAGTATATCATTTGTCATTCCCCACAGCAGTATGTGAGCATTTCAGTTCCTCCACATGCTTGAAAGTAATTGGTATGATTAGGCTTTTTAACTTTTGCAATTTCAGTACCCACTGAGTAATTATGATGATACTCTTCATACATACATACTTAGCTGTCATCTGTATATCTTCTTTGAGCAAGTGTTTATTGTATTACTTTGCCCATTTTTAAATTGAATCATTTATTTCCTTAGGATTGAGTTTTAAGCATTCTTTTTCTGTTCTGGATACAAGTTATTTATCAGAAGTTTGTTTCACAAATACCTTCTCCTGGTCTACTGTTTATCTTTCCATTCTCAGAACAGAATCATCTAAAAAGCAGGATTTTTCTCAGTTTTTTATGACGCACAGTTCAGCCATTGGTTTTATTGTATAATTCTTTGGGGGATGAACCTAAAAAAATTCTTTGACTATACCAAAGTAATCTTTTAGCCTGTGTTTCATGGTTCTAAATTTTACTTTTATGTTTATGAATAAATTTCAGCTAATTTTCCTATATAGTGGAAGGAAGGAACTAATAATACTGATTTTTGTGCATATGGATATCCAATTGTTCCAGCTTTATTTGTTGAAAACCCTATCCTTTCTCCATTGATACAACTTTTTAAATTGGGATGGTTGAGCTCGCTTCCAGTGTCTTGAAAACTATTGTTTGAATCCATTTTTTAGCTATGTTGTCTGGTATTTTTGCTCATTCCAGGTCAGAGTGTAAATACGTTCTGGTTGCTCTATCTTTTCTGAAAGCACAAATCTGGACCTAGTTTCCAAATTTGTTTTCCTCACTTTAAAGCTGACATTACCTGGCTGGTGGTTCAGAGCAATGGCACCAGCCTGAGAACCAGAGGGTCACTGGTTGGATTCCCAGCCAGGGCACATAACCAGGTTGCAAGCCAGGTCTCCAGCCAGGTCCATAGCTGGAAGCAGGTGAAAGGCAACCATACATTGATGTTCCTCTCCCTTTCTTCCTCCCTCCCTGCTCTTTTCTCTAAAAATAGTGAATAAACTCTTCTTTCAAAAACTGACATTATAAGCTTAGTTATCATCATTTCCACATTGCAGGTTTATAAACAGAAGTTCAGGGAAGTGAAACAACTTGCCCACCTCACAGAATTGTCACAGTGTTTAAATTACATGAGCTTGCAGAAACCATAGCACAGAATATGACATTGTAATTGTGTAAACATTGACAGGAGTTCTTCAATCCATTTATAATTATTTACTTAACAATACCACTTTAACAATGTCCCTGTTTACAGTATTCAACATCCATTAGTATTTTTCTTGAAAACGCCCTACATTGATTTCCTTACCCAGGACATGTTGAAGAGCATTTTCTCAGCTTTATTGTGAAGTTCCACTCGCTCCCCAGCATCAGCTACTGATCTGCATTTCTCAGCAACCTATGAACTTCATTCATTAGATACTCAGTGACTGTTCCCAGAAAGTGACAGGTGATGACAACACTTCAACATAGAGATCACTCAATAAAAATAAAAGAAGCCCTACTGAAGAGGGGTTTTAAGGGATTGTGAACAAGTATACGTTTTAGACAGTCTGGGTATCCTAATGTGTCAGGATCTGTGAGTTCAGGCTAAGAACTGAACAACTTTATAAAGGGGATGGATGTAATACAACAACAATAATTTAAAATTTTTTTAAAAAAGAACTGAGCAACTTAAGTTCATGACACAGGCTGTTAGGAAAATAGAACTATTCTAGTCTCATCGCTTGAGTGCCACTATGTTAACAGAAACATCACTTGTTTAGACTGATATATTTCCCAGAGCTGTAATTTATCCAAATAAAGCCCTTCTGTGGGTGGTGGAATGTTACCTTTTCATCTTTGAGACTCATCCAACAGCAGCCTGGGTGTGGCCTGGAACGTAAGGACAGTGGGGGCTTATTTCATGAGATGGTTTGCTGTGGTGGAATTTCACTGGCATCCTGGAACATGAAGCAGTGTTCTAAGCTGAATCCCCAGACGCCTCTTCATCAACCCAAGGCCTTACTCCATGTGCTTTTGTGAAGCAGAGAATTTTGAAACAGAAATCTAGAACCTCAGACTCAGAAGCTAGGATACTGTTGTAGTGAGAAATTCATCAAGGTGTCCCCTTCTCTCCCCTCATCTTTTCAAAGCCGTGCTTTTCAAGAGTTTTTTCCTTCTTCACCTACCACTTTCCTGACCAATCGTGCTATAACACCCATCACTCCACCCTAACTCTCTCACGAAAGTCATGAGTACCGTGTGGCCATAGCATTCAAAATGACTGAGCATGCTGAGCAACAAATCTGCATCAAGTTTTCTGTTAAGTTTGAACATTCCTTTGTGGAGTCTCTCAAATGATTCATTCCGAAGGCCACAGCTCTGGGCAACGGGTGATTGGCAGCTTTATCATGACAACGCGCCCATTCATGCATTAAGTCTCCTGCAAATCACACAGGTGTCTCGGCCCCAACTACAGCCCAGACTTGGTGCCCTATGATTTCCGACTTTTCCCAAAACCAAAATCAACTTTGGAAGGAAATCAATTTCAGATTGTTCATGAGATTCAGGAAAATACAACAGGGCAGCCGATGGCAATTGGGAGAATTGTGTGAGGTCCCAAGGTGCCTACTTGGAAACCGACTAAGATACCATTGTCCTATATACAATGTTGCTTGTATCTTCTTCAATAAACGTCCCTATTTCTCATATGACATGGCTGGATAACTCCTGGACAGACTTATTATTCTTACATTATGCACGTATTTATTTTTATCATTATGAAATGCCAAGAATTACATAATGGTTTCACCTGCCGGGAAGCATTTTCCTATTCCTTAATCCCTATATTGCAGTCTTGGTTCTTTTTTTTTTTTTTTTTTTCCAGGTTAGGACACTGATAATTAGAAACTCCTCATGGCCCAGTGTGTATTATCCCTCTAGTGAGCCTGGATTCAACTCAGCTACCTTTATTCTAAGACATGCCATTTTCCCTAATACATTCATTAGAAATTCTTTATGCTGTTATTCTCAAACTCCTAAAGATAATTTGGTGTCTCTTCTTCCCACTTCCACTATGTATTCCTCAGGAGCCACAACAGTCAACTGAGATTCTATATCAAGTAAAACTTAGCCCAGAGTATGTGGTCTTTTTCTGAATTGGGCAGGGTAGGTAGAGGGAACTGCCAAGCAAGCCACCACAATGCCCATGAGGTCAGAGGACAGACAACTGAATGAGGGGTTAGTGCGCTGAAAATGTCAAGGGCACAGACAATTTATTTATTGCTGGGTAGAAGGGCCCTGGGTCAGGATCAGCTATATAATTTACAAGGCCCCGTGAAAAATAAAAATGTGGAGTCCATTCCTGAAAAAGCAAAGGGAAAAAATGAATGTTCCTTTCTTCCACAGTCTTTTTATCAACCTGACGTGGTGTTTGTTTTTTCATTTGCTGCTTAATTGTGCACATCCTCAGTCACGGGAATATTTTCAGGTAAAGGGCAGACCCATGCTGGTGTCCAGGCCCAGCTGGGGATGGTGGGTATCCTGGAGGGTGTCAGCAAGTACTGCAGAAGGGCAGGGGAGTGGGCTGAGAACATATCCAGAAGAAGAAAACAGCACAGTATGTGAGCAAGGCTCCTAGCCCTCAGTACCTGCTCCATCGTTCCATCAGATTCCACCTTGTTGAATAAATAGCACAAGTTTACATATGCATATTAAATTCATGTTATCTATGGTTTCTTCTCAGGGCAGTGCTGCTCCTTCCTATGCTCATTCCACTTTTTTGTGAGGAACATTAGTTTTGTGGTCAGTATGGTTCTTTACTGAACTATACAGTCCTTGAGGTTGGCGTCTCTAATAATGTCATGCTAAATATCAAATGTGGAAAGTGGCCTTTTCTAGATTCTGTGCAGAATAAATGGAAGGATAAACAAATCCAATTACCACCTGACATGCCACACACTGACAGCAAAGCAAAAGCAGTCCTGTCATGAGAAATGTGTGTGTCCACTGGGTGTAGGGCAGAGGGTGTTTGCACTCAGAAAACACACAGGACATCCATGCAACATTACAAACTACTCAATGTGATCTCCTAAAGGCATTGTCCTTGTAATTTGGGGTTAGTCTTCAATTGTTTGCTTCTTATGGAATGTAATAATTTGCTAGAGTTGTCACAGGAAAAGGCCACAGACTAGGTGACAAAAGAAATTCTTTTTCTCACAGTCCAAGAAGCTAAAATTCCAAGATCAGTACATCATTAGTGTTAGTTTCTTTCAAGGAATCAGGAGTTAGTCTGTCTCCCCTTCCCCTCTTCCTCTGTCTCCCCTCCCCTCTTTTCTTCTCCTTCTTCTCCCTCCTTCCCTCCTCTCTTTCCCCCTCTCCCTTCTTCTTCCTCTTCCTCCTCTTCTTCTTCTTCCTCCCCTCCTCCTCCTCCTCCTCCTTCTTGTTCTTCTCCTCCTCCACCACCTCCTCTTCCTCCTCCTCCTTCTTTCTCTCTCTGTCTCTGTGTGTCTCTATCTCTGTCTCTCTCTATCTGTCTGTCTCTCTCTCTCTCTGTCTCTCTCTCTCTGTCTCTCTCTCTGTCTCTCTCTCTCTCTCTCTCTGTGTCTCTTTCTCTCTGCTTCTTCTTTCTGTGTCTTCACATGGTCTTCTCTCTGTGACCATTCATGTTCAAATTTCGTTTTTTTATAAGGGCACCAATTGTACTAGATGAGAACCTACCCTAATACATTCATGTCAACTTAATTACCTCTTTAAAGTCCCTCTCTTCAAATACAGCCACATTCTTAGGTACTGGGGATTAAGAGTTCAACATTTGAATTTTAAAGTGACACAGTCCATAACTAGAAGAATTATGAACAGAAGAAAAAGGACTTCCAGGAAAACTGTCTTTTCTGATTTATTGTGCGTATGTCTAGAATCCAAATATGTTTGTATAGCAAATTTCAATATAGAAATAAAACCTTTTCTCTCTACAATTTTTATTTTAGAACACTGTTCCCATCCAGATATAATTTATACTAAAACAGGCCTTATTTTCCACAGCTCACTGAGGGGAAGGAAGGGCTCATTACAAAAAAACATCTAGTAGTCTTAGTAGTAGAACAGCTTCCATATTCAATTCATGTAATATGAATTTTCCAAGGTTCTTCACTTTGAGGAAATGATCTGAAGCTATTAAGGTTCCCATTAGTCAGTGTAAGCTGAGCAAAGCAGAAAATACCACCTATTTCCAAATACTAATATATGGGTTGACATATTCTCTGCTGCAAAGACACCATAAATTCCTACCAGTGCTAACACAGAAGAGGTTAGGCAGTTGGCATTGGAATTGGAATTGGATGCAAATAAGCAAACGAGCACCTAGTAATGGACCTGCCTCTTCCCATGCATGATCTGCATTTTTTGCAGCAAGGGAAGGATGAGACCCTCAAAGAAAGAGACTGTTCGAGGCACAGTTGTTGACTGAGCTGGCTCCATTGAAGTTGCTGTTGCTATCTGGACTGCTGTGAGCCTCCTTGCCTGACCAGCCTTTCATGGGTGAAATCCCCACTTTATAAGCTCTCATAAAACCATGGACTCCTCCTTTGTAATATAAGTAACAGTTAAAAATATACACTCAATGCCATGTGTAACTGGCTGATTCTACCTCCATCACTAGGCTATAAACCCAAAACTGCTAGGAACATCTATGTTTCATTTACCATATGACTCTCATCAACCAGGCCTGGAGACATGATGGCTAATTCTGGAAACAAGCTGTGGCCACATGACTGAATGATTATTGCTCTTCCTAACTGACCATAGTTTTAGATTCTAGCAAACAGCTTCCCAATAACCCAGAATGAGAGAAACTAGAAATGACATTCTTTCTCTACATGGACCAAACCAAACTTGAGACAGTGAATAAGTAGCTATACATACTTATATGCATAATAACATACAAAAACTGCATGCACTTATAAATGCATATATAATTTAAAATCCCACAAGTGCCTCACATCTTACTTTCTTGTAATTTTTTTCTCTCTCTGCATTCTTACGGCACTTTCAACGTAGCTTTATATTGAAGTGCTCATTGTTCACTTTCTCATGTATCATCATTAATTATCATAGTGTAAAATAATTATAGGATCTGTTAACCTTGGAACATGCACAGAGATATTGATGGCATCTAATCTGGCAATCCAACTGGTGATCAAATCGCATGTCCAACAGGGAGATTTGGCTAAAAAGACCTCATTATCTCTTGCAAAGCCCATTTTCTAGCTCATCTGAATTCCGTACCCACCAAATCTGGTCCCTCCCTGTTAGTGTAAATAAAGTTTTGGGTTTTTTAAAAGATTTTATTATTTTTAGAAAGAGGGGAAAGGAGAGAGGCAGAAAGGGAGAGAGACATCAATGTATGGTTGCCTTTCACCTGCCTCTAGCTATAGACCTGGCTGGAGACCTGGCTTGCAACCTGGTTATGGGCCCTGCCTGGGGATTGAACCAGTGATCTTTGGGTTTGCAGGTTAGAGCCTTATCCATTGTGCCACCAGCCAGGGCCTAAATAAAGTTTTGAGTGCTGCCATGCTCAATCACTTACACACTGACCCATGATCACTTTCGTGCTACCAAGACAAAACTGAGTAATTGTCACAGGAACCCTATCATTACCCCTCAAGCCAAAAATATTTATCAACCAGCTTGTCACAGAAAACATCTGAATAATCTGTTCACCACTTACCACTGACCACCAGTTTCCATTTCTTTACCTATAAAATGAGGATAATAATAATGATACCTACCCGGTATTGATGTTGAAGTAATGAATATGGCACTATTCACAAACCACCTAGCAGGTACCTGGCACACAATAAGCGTTCACATGCGTCAGTTCTTGATGTTAATCTTACTACTTCTCCTTTGCTGGCCTCACAAGCCCCTGTTCGTATTTCAGAACTCAGATCACACATCTTCGAGAATATTTTTTGACTTGCCTTCCCATATCCCATCACACCCTCAGTCTTCTGCTGAGCTCCCACCATAGCCTGTGGTTACCTTCACTGCTTTAGTCCTTCCTTCATCACATGGTCTTCTGTCTCCCCACAGAAGACTATGAACATCTTGAGAGCGGGAGCTGTGCTTCATTCATCTCAAATCTGAAGATCCAGAGCCTTGTCCACTGCTAGGTGTCAGCGGATGTGAGCTTCTCATGGGAGGCTATGAATGTCAGCAGCCAGCCTTAGAAGACTGGATGAGTATCCATAGACAAGATGGTTGCTGGTGCATTGGCATTTTTTGGCTTGATAGGTGTTTCTCACTCGGTTGACTTCCAAATTAGTAGCTGGCAGTTACATTTTGGCACTGATTGACATAAGAGCTCATAAACCAAGTGCCCACTGAAGGATGCTGCATCCAAGTAAGTGTGACACAGCCAAGCCCCAAATCATACCAATGGCAGCTGATGTTGATTCTAACCCCTTCGTGTGGTTTCACATGATTTCTTTCTCAAGGCATCCTGGCTGGGCATTACAGTGCCAACTGTTCATTTGTTTGTTTAAAAAAACTTGCTACCAAGATGCTAGCATTAAGGGCAAACCTGAGAAGTACTCATCAAAATCAAGATGAAAATGTAAAGAACTATTTGTTTGTTCATTCATTTGTTTTTGAACTTCCAGTTTTTCCAACTTTTCAGAAATGACAAACATAAAAGTAGAGCCCATTTCCCATTTTTTTAACCTAGAATTTAAGAACAGCCTCTCACTGTTTTGGTCACTTTGCTCTTTATTTAAAAATCACTATCTCTGGTATTAAGAATATGCTATTTAACTTCGAAGGTCTATTTACAATTTTAAAGCTCAGTTCCTTTTACAGTTTTCTTCTCTCTGTTACGTCTTATCTGGATGCCTTGAACTTGATCATCCCTCAGAAATTCTCTTGAGGGGCTTAATTTAAAAAAGATACACACAGCCTCCAAATCTTCTTAGTCTACCAAGGATCATTGTTTAAATGTTTTGCTTTTACACCCAGATAATCACAATGGCCATTTATTTCTTCTGATTACTCAGAATTGCTTGAAAGTTATGGATGCAATTATCAACACAACAGCGTAAACAAAACTTAGAATTAGTCCTGTCAATTTTCATTTGATTATCAAAACCTAGCTTTTCCTTATTCTTTGTTTCCCTTCATTTTCCTCAAATCATGTCCAGAATGACCCTCTTCCACTTGTTCTTAATTCCAGAGATATTGGCGATACACAATACTTAACACTTAGCTCAAATAAGACACCTCTGATGCCTTTTACTTCCTGTAAAGGGGGAACAGATCCACTGTTCATGCAAAAAGCTTTTACTATTACCATGATTTTTGATGATTCTATTTTCTAAAAGCAAAAACACACCAAGTTGGAAATTTCAAATTGCTCTCCTCTTTTACTCTTTCAAAAACAAATTTAATAGCTTATTACATTTGAGTTTTTATTATAGATGATGAATCCTCCTAGAAAAAGGAAAAGGTATTATAAGAATTTCTTAATAAGCTCTCATTACCTCATAGTTTATGCCTTATTTTTATGTTGGATTTGATATCCTCATTGATGATTATTTTCTGTATTACAGAATATTACATTCAATAAAAGTTATTTTCAAGAAAACATGGGTATAAGTAATTTCAGGTAAATGTAAGTTGAACTATTTATACTTAAGTCCTGGTTTTTGGGAGAAGTAAAAATCTGGACACACATAAACACACACACACACACACACACACATATTTTCCTTAACTACATTTATAGACTATTTAGAATTTCCTGACATATAACTTTTGCTTCCATCTTAGTATAGTATATTATTATTTTATGGTCATTTTCTACCTTCCTCACATGCCAACCTTATACTTGGCCTATGTTTGAACTGACCAACTTTTTCCATTTCATATACAAACATCATTTGAAAGCTATATTAACTGTATCACTGTCATCTCTAATGTACACTGTGCTTTATAATGATGTGGTTGAAATTCTGAAAACTACAGTTCTCAATTTTTCAGAGGGCTTCCTGTTAAGTTCCACCAGTGGGCACTAGGCTGAAACTGGAAGGCGGGAAGAAGGAAAAGACTTGCTGTCAGGGCAGCCTTGCTCAGAGAAATCATACCCAGAAACTGCTGTGGAATCAAGCCACGAGTTTACTGGAAGAAGGAAAATGGGGAACAGGGAAGGTGGGTAATGGCAAGGGAAGAGACTTTTAGAGAAATTGTCTTCAACCTGACATCGCCAGGTTAGGTTTTTATCTTAGTGGCTACGTGCAGTTTCACAGATACCTGCTTCAAAGGAAAATTAGTTCACTAACCAAAATCCATCACCCAGGAAGAGTTAAATGGGTCTATCTGTTGGGCCATCTGCTTTATTGCCACCTCTCCAGGAAATCTCCTGACAAACTAACTTCATTAACTCATTCCTAAGAGTTTCCTGGCTGGTTCCATTATCACATTCCAGCTAGATTAGGGATATAAACATTGACTGTCATAGTTTTAACTCAAGTCCAGGTATAACGAAAGTCCAAAGCTATGTGCTATCTCCATGTTAGCTGCTTCTGCATCCTGACACTTGTTCCTTCCTGTCCACATCACTCCAGCCTCACTCCAGCAATGGCCCTTCACACACCATCAGCTCTGGTCCCTGATAATTGTTCTCCAAGAAATACTGCTGTGTCCCTTCAGAAGTCCTAGCACTTCCTGGGAGATGGCCCATTCCCAGAGGTGCGGACGCAAACTCTGTGGTATTCGTTTGATCCTATGAGGGCCCTAGCATGCTCAAGCAGAGTTTAGAGCCAATCTTGGCAAAGTCCCATCTCTAAGCTCCTGGGCAGTCAGCTGCAGCTGCAGGCCACCCCTTCTCAGAAGCCCAAGTCTCCATTTTCTGGGGCACTGTGTCTAAGTTTCCTGACCCTGGAAGCCCTACCCCCTCTTTTCATTCCTAAGTGTTCTATTTTGATTTCTCCACTTTCTAATACCTCTCCATTCAACTCAATGCACTAAATTCTTTCTGTTGCCATATTTACTATGATTTCTTTGTTCCAATCTGGACCCTGGGTCTGACACGATATTGATACTAACCATAATCCTAGAAAACAAACTGTGGGGTATATTGATTGGTTTAGTTGTATCCTTGGCCTTAAACAATGTGCTCAGCTCCATTCTAATGGCAAATAAGAAATCAGTAATTCTTGGCATACCATGCATCACGATGCATTAAATTGTCATCTGCTGTTGATTGCGGATAAGTCTCTAAAGACAAGAGTGGAAACAAGGATCTTCTCTTGATACCTATGGGGTAGGGTATCTTCTTATTGTGCTAGAGAGCACCCAGAAAGAAAGTGACACATTCAGGATTTTAAATCTTAGCTCAGCTGACAAAGAACAAAAAATCTTCAACAAGTCCCTAAAAGAATTTCTTACTTCACTGAAAATCACACGCAAGTTTCAATTGTGTGAATTGCAGAATTAAACACTAAGTTGAATTCACAGACTCCCAGAGCTTGACAGCACCAGGCTTAGAAAAAAGAGAAATATTATAGCACATCTAGAGGCCATTTTGGTTTCTTTGTTTTTAACACTCCTGCATCTGGACAGTCATTGAACTTCAGAGTAAACAGGGATATGAAGCTTAATGATCCCATTGTTCTTTCCAGAAAGGTAGTGCTATTTTGAAGGATCTGCACAGAGAGAGTAGAGGACACAATGGATATAGAATCAATTAAACAGGGGGAGTTGATTAAATGAGAAGAGATTCTCCCAGCAATGCTAGGAAGCAGGTAATACGTCCACCTCACTTGACCTAAAACATCAAGTGGGGAAATTTGTGGGAGATGCTGTTTGTCCTTTTAATATTGGGAAAGAAGGAGAGGTCTATGGTACCCTATGGTCCTGTATGTAGTTCTCATTTCTTTGACTAGGTCCCTCACTGGCACTGGTTCACTGATTCAGAGAACTAGGACTCATCACCCTGAGCCTAACCAGTGGACTAACCTGTTACCCAATTCAAATGAGCAGGTTTCCAAAGTGGGCTAATTCTACAGTCTTACAAATCATTCTGTTGGAGGATATTAACATTTCACCTTATACTTAGTCAAACACTATTATCTCATCACACCCAGCATTCAGACCTTAATCCCACTCCTCAATAAAAGACATTCTTCATACTTCAATTAATTCATTCAGGTAGGTTTAAATATCATCTGATTTGGAGGTTAGCCTCCAGTATGATATTTCCTTCCTGGACTTACATGTCATTCTTCTCATCTTTCCTGTCAATGTCAAGAGGTGGCATGGGATGGCCAAGTACAGTTGTAAACTGTAAAGCATGATACTGCTACCTTTAGAAAGAAGGTCATTTCCATCAGACACTCTTTCAGAAGATAGGGTTATCTGTATTTCTTATTCATTCAGTAAACAGTCATTTAGTGACAGAACAGCACTTGAAGCATAAGGGAGAAAAATGTAGCCCTAGCCTTGCCCTTGTAGAAAGTGAAAGCCTGATAGAAAGAAACAGATATTATCAAATAACTACAGAAATGGCATAGCTTTCTATATTCTGCCCATGGATAAGAAGAGGTGGGGTATGACAGGGAAATGGTTGGGTCTTGCTCTGCAAGATTGGGGCAGGGGGCAGGGTGGGGGTGTCATTTTATGCCAGCAGTTGGCTCAGAGACAAGTATTTTTAAGAAACATAATCCCTGCAGAGAAATATTAGCAGCCTGAAGACAGTTCTCTGTTGCAATTCTTATGAACTAAGCCTGGAATACAAATTCCTAAAACTGCTTCCTTGTTCATCCTGCCAGTTACCGCCTGTGGTGGACTGAATGTTTGCATCTCCCCAAAATTCATATATTGAAACCTTCCCTCCCAATGTGATGATATTAAGAGTTTGGGTCTTCGGAGGATAGTGAAGTTTAGATAAAATCATGACGGTACAGACCTCATAAGTGAAATTAGTGTTCTAATATGGTCACAAGGATGCTCACTACCTCTCTCTGCCCACTGCCACCTGAAAAGATAATGAGAAGAGGTCCTTAGTGGAGCTCAATGACATTGGCAGCCTGATCTTAGACTTCCAGCCTCCAGAACCTGAGAACTAAGTTTCTACTGTTTATAAGCACCCAGTCTATGGTAACTTGTTATAGGTGTAAAACACTGCCTACCAAGATTCACTTAACAGGGCATCTTCTAAGGGATCCATACAGCCCTTCCCTGTCCCCCATTCAGTTCTGCCTTCTGCATCTGCCCCAGGGGAGCAGCATGCCTGTGCCCACATCCACCCATCATTCACCCAATCATCTGCTGAACTGAGATCAGGCAGTAATGAGCTAACTAGTCAAACTCACCAACTCTGAGCTCAGGGTTTGCGCAGGCTCTGCTTCTGGGAATCTTGGAGTGAGCAACTGATCTGCCCTGCACACCTCTTGGCATGAGACCAGGCAATCATCTGTGCATGACACAGTGGAGGTGGGCACACACGCATACGTGTAATGTAACTCTGTGGCTTGTGGGAGCCCAGAGCCCTCCTCGGTGTTTCTGAGAATACCTAGGGGACTGCTGCTTTCATTTAAGGGTCCTCACTGACCACACTGACTCTGACTTCATATCAGTCCCTCATTGATTTCTCATTAACTTCATGCCCACACTCCCAACTCCCATGAAACATAGAGTGGGAGTCACGCCACACATCTCAGAGCAAGCCAAGTGGTCTATTTTTTCTTTCCAAAGGAAAAACCTCAAAATCCATTTTCCCTTCTCATGGCTCACATTTTGTCTCGTGCTCCTCATCTTTCTGCCCAAGCCACCAAGTCCGCACTGGATCAAAGCAGAGGTCCTTGGGCCTATTTCTGAGGTCCTTGGGGCCCAAGCTTGGTACCAAATGCTTGATTTTCCATGTGTATTTTCCTCCTTAAATGGAATCCTAGAGCCTGAGGTTAGAACAGAACACAATGCCTACGTTTTCACACCGGTGCTGCTGCAGAGAGGGGACCTGGAGCTGCCTCCCAACCCCTGAGAATTGGCCACCTTGCCTCACACCTGATTGGAGGAAGGACTTGCCACAGCACAGTCCTAATAGGTTCCCAGTCATGCCACCACCTCATCACAAGCCAGCAGGGACCTGATCTTAGGCCAGGTCACATAAATCACTGGCAGTACTGCCTTTCCATTCAAAGAGCCACCAGTACCATTAGTGGTGGCGCTACATTCCACAGTCACTGGCGGCTTTTCTCCAAACACCGAGACAATGGGGATGTGTGAAAATAGGCCATGCACAGAGAGAGTAGTACAGAGGTTTCCTGGAGCAGGCGCAAATGAGTGGAAAGCTATAGTCAAACAATGAAATCCAGCAATTAGGACTTTCAAATAGCCAAACAAGTTGTGGAGTCAGACAGATCTGGGTTCCGTTTCCAGTTATTCATTTACTCCCTTAGTGTCCTTCAAGTAAATGGCTTAATTCTTCCTGGCTGTTTATTCAATGAGGCTAATGCATCTCATCCCACAAGTTCAAAACGAGACAATGGATTTAGTAAGTGCTCGAAAATTGGCAGTTGTCACAAAAAGGAGTCACATGGAAAATGAGCCAGTGCACACACTGACCCTCTTGTACAGCGGTTCAAGTTACTCACTTAAAGCAAAGCAATTTTACAATCTGCACCAAAATGCCTACCATTTGAATAAACTCTATCTTTTGCTTTCCTCTTTGAAACACTTTGCAGCCGAAAAGAGCAGGTTCAAATTTTCAATTCTCAGGCGGTTATCTGTGGCCAATGACATTTTTCCTCTAGATTTTGCCCACAACGCTTTCCTCCCCTCATCTATTCCTCTACCTTGTGCACAAATGTATTCAAGAACAATCAGCATAGACTAATTACAGATTTTTAAAACTCCATATAGAAATTGTGTCTTGTAACACAATTTTGACAATACAATGTGTTGTGGCTCTGCTAACAACTTCAACTCTAATGACTACGTAAAACTATCTACTTAACAGATTTTGCTTTGTCATGCCATACTCTCACAGTTTTTTGATATTAGGGTCCTACAGGCAATGATGAAAATGATGCATCATCTGATAGGGAAAAATAATCCAACCAATATTCTAAGTAGTGATTCCCAGACGTGGGTAAGTTAAGGAGAAGGGACTATTTCATGTACATTAGATCATAAGACGAATTTTCCATGTTAAGATTATCGAGAGGTGAAGGCTGAAATAAACAACAGACATTGGAGTCATTTAAACATAATTGCACTAATTCATTTTTCCCCAACACAAGTTCTAGTAATCCTATAATGATATAGCATATGTCATCATAGGGAAAAGCCACAATAATTTCATTTATTTTTCAAATATTTTAATTTTATTCCTTCAATGCTATAAAGTCTTCATTTAAAAACAAAACAAACAAACAAACAATAAAAAAAAAAAACCTCCTAGACCATCCAAGTATTAGGTCAAAAAAATGTTTAAAAGCATAAGGGGAGAGGATGGGGATATGATTCTCCATTTAGGTGTCTCTACTGGCAGTGTTTAAGTTTTAGGATTTACATAATTAAATCCCAGTCACCAAAAATAACATAAAGAAAATAGAATATAAAATAATCAGAAAGAAAAGAGGACATTCATCATCCTTATGGGATTCAGTATAAAACAGCATACTGGTGTACTTACATTGAAATTCAATTAAATCAAACGTGCCATGTTTTAATCATTAGTCAAACATCAGAGGTGAATGATAATAAGACTCCAATTCCATTTCCTTGGTATTTGACGGCTTACAATTTTTAACTCTCACCACTCCCTCTTTCCCTTCTGCTCCACACCTGGGCAGCTGATACAAGAACCTGTGGGCTCTGTCCCTGGCATGGTAGGCCCTGCCCACACATAGGACCCGCACCCTGGCCCCACCCCTCCACCACACCATGACTCTCCTATGCTTCTGATGGAAATGTAAAAGTGCAATCACTTTGAAAAACAATTTGGCAGTTTCTTTAAAATGTTTGGACATGAATGTCTAGAGCAGCCTTCTTCCTAACAACCAAAATAATAATGATAATAATAATAAAGTTCTATCAAGAGATGAAAGGATAAACAAATTATTGTCTATATACAATGGGATATTAGAAGTGAGACTTTCAGACTCCAGGGTGCAAATTGTGATTCTGTGAATCAACGTATTTACTTTTCTTAAAAAGCAGCTATTTTTCTGTATGCTGCTCTCAAGTTCCTTCCTCTAACTGCCAAGAAAGGCCAGTTAATTTGGCCAGGGTGTTGTGGAGAGGCTCGGGAGGATGCTGGTTTGGGACCATTCCTGTCTCTGCCATTTGTAAACTCCATAATTAAGGTATTTACTTACTTCCACTAAGCCTTAGGTGGCTCAATCAAAAGAAGGTGGACAGGGGTTACAAGTCCCTCCTCTCAGGATTGCCCCTGGGACTGAGATACCTTCCCTGCGTGCACCTGGCACGTGGCCTGTCAGAAAGTAGGTGCTCGATAAAGCTAGCCTAAATCAAATGACAAAGAAATGTCCTGCATGTCATGTCTGACCAAAGCTTGGTTTCTGGGACACCTTTATAACATTCACCATCCTCCATAGCCTTAGCAGATTTAAAACCCTGTTAAATAATTTCATAGTTTATTAGCACCGTTAGTACTTTCTCATGTCTTCCTCTTCCCTGTAATTAATTGGATGGTTAGAAAAAGTGTTACCTATTACTGAGAAGGTTGAGTTTTACCACCTAAATCACCGATCTGATGGGCTTACCGATCAGATGGTCATCTCCAGTAACACAAACACCATCCCTCCCACAGGGCAGGACACCTTTCTTGACACTGAGAAGATTCATGGACACCTGGGGGATTTGGGGGTAACTCTGCATTGATTCTTGAATGAGGTAAGCTAGGTCTTGTAAAGAGGACAATGAGTTGTTGTAAAGAGGACAATGAGTTGTAAAGATTCCCCAAGTCCCTCTGCAGGTGCGCACCCCACAGAGCATTCTGTGAAAACCACATCTCAAGAGAACCACCTCAGATAAAGGGTTGAGGAGGCTGTGATTAAATAACCTTAAGGAAGCATGGATACACAGCCTCCTTCACACCTTAGAAAGTCTCTTAATTAATAAAGATCCCAAAAGTCCTGCTATGAAACACACATATTTGTATTTAAGAGGACTGAGTTCAATAAACTTCCTTAAAGCTGAAACAAATTTTTGAATAATGCTCACAAATATCTAAATGAGTCACACAGAGTAGAAAATATCTTGCAAATTTTCTGAATCATACAAGTAATACTGTACAAAAAACAAACTCTGGCACCCACAAACACTGAGTACAATCACCATGCACACCCAGCTACACCTCTGTGTCCAGATAGGCACAATTTTAAAATTTCATATTGAGTATTTTTTAAAGCACCATTGAAAGTTCATTGTTTTTAAGGCCAATTGAAGTTCAAGTACTAGTGTGTTTCTTCAAGTCTCAAGCTTGACTTGCGGAAGCTGAGTTTACTAGAAAACATAGCCCTGTCCGCCCCTCTCTCTCTATGCAAGGATGACTAAGGCAGCCAGGGTAAGCTCATGAGAAGACACAATGCCCAGTTAAATGTGGGTTTCAAATAAACAGCAAGTAATTTTTTTTATTAACAAGACTATCTTTTATTTTTTTATTTTATTTTTTTATTCTTACATTACTATTATCTTTTTAATTTAATTTTATTGTTGTTGTCTTACATCATCCCCTTTTTGCTCCCCTCTGTCCTCTTCCCCACCCACCCATTTCCCCCCAAAGTCAATCCCACCTGTTGTCCATGTCCATGGTCCCTTCATACTACGTTCTTTAGCAAGTAAATTTTTAGTATGACCCACCTATTTCATGAAACATAATCATGCTAAATATATTACAGGTGATTAATTTGAAATTCAGAACTTAGCTGGGATCCTATATTTTACCTGAACATTATGAAATAGTATTGTTCAACCTTAAAGTTCCATGTGGTGACAACTTTCCTATGAAAAATAATTAAAATGTGACATATAAGCCTAAACCTGTAAGTCCAAAAACAGAAATATACTTTTAATGTATTCATCTCTAAAACAAGATAGATTATATAAAAGAAAATTTTTTTCCTATTAATTTTTTGAACATTAATTGAAAGGACAGTCTTACAGCAAAGGGTGAGAAGTTCATTTTACATAAACATCTCACCCTTCAAAATCTGGTTGGGAAAGTCAGTTCTCTGTACCAGGATTCCCCTCAACATGCAGATGTTGGTAATAAGAGTCATACCCTCAAACTGATTGATTAAAAAACACAAAATTAATAAAGAAATCTGAACAAATTAAATGGATTGTGCCTTTCACTGCACAATGGATTTAAGTTTTGCCCCAAGGAGGTATTATATTTCATTATGATTAAATATGTCAGCAATATTTTTCCTGCAAAGAGCACAAATTTTCCTTCTGTTTTCTATCTTACTCAGAACCCCTTATTGCATATATTATGAGTCACAGGAGGTCTTAATTACTGCTTTCTAGTATTACAAATTCTGAAATCCAAGGCAGCATTTTGCTAAATGTATTTTATACATGCAGAGTTGTTCAGCATACACACACACACACACATACACACACTCACACATACACGCACCCTGAAAAAAACACTCCTGGGATGATTTTCTCTCATGTGTAACCTTCAGAAGTAGAAACAGGGCTTTATCCAGGAAGCCAGCCATATTCCTGCTTTTACTATCTTTTATCTTTATGCTCTTTTCTTTCACCTTGAATGGCAGGCTACAAGCTACCCTTTCATTTTCTCTCCCTTCTTTCTCAAATGCAAATTTTAGAAATGTATTCATAATATAATGTAGAGAAAAATTATGATTTGAAAGTCGGGGTGCATTAAACCCTGCTTCCTCCTTTGCCTTGCTCACTGGCATACTTGAGTCTTAAATAATTTTCACTGTATTATTAGTATGTTAAGGCTGTCGGGAAAATAAAACTGTTCCTTCTGAATTTGGGAAGAATTAAGAGGCTGTCTTGAGAAAATGGAACAAAAAAATTATTATAGGAAGTAGTTGAATTTGGGGACCAGGAATTTTGGAAATTATTTATAAATAATTTTTTATTTTGTGCAATAAATTCTCAGAATGATCTGAGACAGGGATTATGAGAAGTAAATGTGATAAGGCACATGAAATACTGCATATAGGGTCTGGCACCTGAAAAATGTTCAGTAAATGCTAGGTATTATTAAGGGCAGGTCCATTCTTCTTATACGGGAAACTTCATAAACCCTGGAAAAGGAGGGTGGAATAGGGATACAAATTCTCAAGGAAAGGCCTGAACTTCAACAGCAAATTTGCAGGGAAGAGCACCTTAAACAGTTGCCATAGCAATTTTTGAAAAATAATGGCCCAGATGACACTGTGTGCAGTAAAATGAAATTTGAATTTGATGAGGACTTGACTTCCTATCCGGTGTATCTTGAGATAGTGCTGTTCAAAAGCGTGCTTTGTCACAGATGGGGCCAATAATGCTCTTAGCCTCTCCCAAAATGAAAGCATTGGCTTTGGGCTTCCTGAAACAGGTCACCTTCAGGGAAAGTAGCATCTCTGTGAGTGTCAGACTTGTTGACCTGCAGGACAAATAGCATCAAGAGCCACAACTCAGTTCTTCCAATCTTATCTTCCTATTGTCCCTTTTCCTCTTCCTTCAGGAACACATCCAAGCTATTCCACAGCCAAAGGAAGTTCATTTTTCAGCTGGGCAGAACTATTTCATTGATGCAGTTGCATCAGACACCTTCTTCTTTCTAGTTTCAGATTTTAGAAAAACAGAAATGGAATATGTTTACCTCTCACTGTCAACCATGGCTCCCTCCATCACCATCTTTGTTCCTCCAGAGGTTCTCGGAGGATGCCTTCATGGTACCTGGCACCCGGTGCAAAGAAAGGCTCCCACTGCATCCCTATCCTACAGCAGTGTCTTTGCCTGTCACTATCCAACTATTGTGCATCTGTCCCTCTGTATTGTCAACCAGGAGAGGGTTGTCTCAAATTTTGAAATAGGAGGTGATTTAGTGTGGGATAAAGGTATAGTAATAACAACAACAAAAAGCAAAAGTTCATTGACTATGCCATTGGTGCCATATATAATCCTAGTGCCTTATAATTGACTCAACAGCTCTAGGAAGTGGATTTTATCCCCATTTTAGTGATGATAAAGACTGAGTGTGTAGGGGATGAACAGCTTCCCCAAGGTCAATAGCTGAAAAGTTAGAGGAGCAAGGGTTTAAACCCAGGGTGCTTCAGTCCAAAGTCTGAGCCATCAGCCACTGAGCGAGTCCCTCTTCATCCCAGGTAAACTTTGAATCACCTAGAAATTTTTTTTTTAATAATATGGGGTTATGGTTTCCAACCTTGAACTCAACAATGTGGAACATCTAAATCAATCGGTTACTACCATCACAAATTGGCAAATCAATACCATTCCTTAAAAGAAAACTAAATGCACTAATTTAAACACCCTATTGGCAAGGAGCATTAAGACGAGCAAACTGACACTCCTGCTGATAGTAACTATAAAGTCTGAATTGAGAAACTGCTAGATGCCAACCTAAAGAGTTTGCGCATTATCCTGTGAGAGACAAAGAACTACTAAAGGAATTTTTAGCCCAGTGGATAAGGTGCTGCCTGCAAACCCAAAGGTTGCTGGTTCGATTCCCAGCCAGGGCACATAACCAGGTTGCAAGCCAGGTCTCCAGCCAGTTGCGTAGCTGGAGGCAGGTGAAAGGCAACCATACATTGATGTCTCTTTTCCTCTCTGCCTCTCACCCTTCCTCTCTCTAAAAATAAATAAAATCTTCAAAAAAAACAGATTTTTTTAAAGGAGAAGCACAATTACATGTGCATTTGAGAAAATCATACTAGAACTGTGAAAGACGGATTAAAAGTTGGCGAGGCAGGAGGCAGGAGGCAGAAGCCCAGCTAGCAAGCTATTGTATTAATTCCAACAAGAAAAATCAGGGGGCAAAGGGTAACATAAATAGTGAAAGGAGGTCATTAGAAACTAAAATGGATATAATTTCATGAACAATGAGGTATAGGAGCTGAGACAGTGAGACAGAAAACCTCTGGCATGTATGACCAGCGAGAAAGTGATATGATCACTGAAATGACAAATATGGAGGAAGAAAAGATTTTGAGGGAGAAGGGGAGGAGTTCAGTGGGGTGTGCCGAGTCAGGGGAGCCTAACAAAGCTTCATTGGAAGCTCTGGCAGCAATTAGAAATGCCAAGGAGAGCTTCCCTTTAGAACCAAAACCAGTCATCACTTCCTAGACAGCGGTGACATGTAATTCAAATCAAGAACGAGAAATATCAGGATCCTGCCAAGTAAAGTGAGATTAGGAAGGGTCCTAGAAAGACAAATTAGAAGAAGGAAAAGGACGGGGACAGAGTGGAGGAGGTGGGGGAGGCATGAGTGACAAATGAAGCAATTAAACTTTTCACTAGCCTCTCCCTGAACTGTCAGGTCATGAAGTTTTCAGAGTTATTTGGAAGTGCTCTGTTCTTTGGAAGCAGAATGAGTTATTAACCTTCTCTAATTGGAATCTGATTTTCTCCAGAATTCTGTATTTCAGGCTAACAGAGTTTTACAGAAGAAAATAATAAGTTTAAGATGACTGTTTTAAGGCTACGTGAGTCACTTCTTTAATCATCTAAGCCTCTCTCCCACCCCTCCTCCGCCCTATCTGGGCCCCACAGTTGCAGGGCACAGTCTAGCTTTTAGGCTCCTGCAATTGCCCATAAAGGCTTCCTAAGTGATCAATGGTGCTATGGATTGAATGTCAATGTCCCCCCCACCCCCCAAAATGCATATACTGAAGTCCTGAGCAACAATGGGATCCTATATGGGGATGTAGCCTTTGGGAGTTAATTAGAATTAATTAGCATTAAATGAGGTCATGAAGATGGGGCCCTTGTAATGAAATAGGTGCTCTTAATAAAACAAAACGTAAGAGCTTCCTCTCCCTCTCCTCGCAAGCGCACAGGAAGAGGTCATGTGAGCACACAGCGAAATGGTGGCCACCTACCATCTATCTACATGCCAAGAGTGAAATTTCCTTGCTGGCACCTTGATCTTAGATTTCCCAGCCCCCAGAAATATGAAAAACAAATTTCTGTTGTCTACACTACCCAGTCTTAAGGTATTTTGTAATGGCAGCCCAAGCAGACTAAGACAAATGGGCACCACAGATGGCAAAAAAGAAGCATAGAAGATCTGTGTCCAAATCTGATGTATGTCCATTATCAACATCACACCCAGTGAAAATTCAGTTCCATTAATCAAATATCTTCTGCTGGTCTCACACCTGCATGGAATCTTTCCTGGACTAGGGTGTTAGCAGGGGTCCAGGACATACACCAGAACACAGAGAACTTGCCAAGAAGCAAACACAGCCTTGTGGAAGACCAGCTTCCCTTTAGACCAAAGAGAGCAATGGAACGACATTCCAAGTACAAACTTAGGGAAGGAGAGGAAATGGGAGTCAGATTCCCCAGTCTTTAGCCACTTCTGGATGCTGTCAGCCATCTTCCAAACTGACATATATATCACTAAAGAACGGTGTATGATTAAAATTACAACCTAAGCATAAAGCATTTCTCCAAAGCACACAAGTCCCATTTGCTAGGCCCACTATGTGTCTTATTGACCGGTAATGTGTCCAGGGTGATGTGGGGAATGCTGTGTTGCCAATGAGCTATATAATAACCAAAAGGAATGAAGAATATAAAGGTATAATTCATGAGACCATGAAATATCTATTTATTATGGAGTCTTAATACTCAACCTTATTCCATAAAAAATGGTCATCTTTATAACACTCTCTTGAGAGGTGGGTGCAATTTGATTTTAGCTTTCTAACAGTAGGGAAAGGAAGACACTTGGGTGATGTAAGTAACCATGATATGGACCATGCTCTCTTCACTCACTGCATATAAATCCATATTGCTGTATTGTTAATATCAGTCAAATAAAAAGAAATGATATCTTGATGCAATATGCCAATCGTGAAGCATGGGGAAACAGGAATGGGAATACACAGAAATGAGCTGGCCACAGTGCCAGAACATGAGATACCAGAAGCTACTGAATTTATGTGGTGCAATCATATGTGCCAATCAAGAATTCAGGCTGCAATGTCAGCTATAAACGCAGTCCCTAAAAAAAAAATCTCTAATGACCGAAAAGTATACTTATGACAATGATATGAAAAGAATGTGTGAAAATCCATCTGCATGTTCACACACCTATACATACCCTCAACAGCATCATCCTTAAACACAAAGACTGGTGACAAGCGTACCAAAAGTATGTGTCACAATAAGAATCTCACAACTCTCTCAAGTCTGGAGTATAAAACACCTTGAACAAATGCATCAGTCACAGTACAATCGGTCAAAGCTGGCTGTTTATCAGTGGCATGGCTTGCATTCATTAAATCTTAAGTGAACACTATTTAATTAAAAATGTTGATTTTCTCCATTTGTCCATTAACTTCATCTATTTTATCATTTCACAACAGGAATCCACTTAGGTTATGTTTCTCTAACTAATCCAAAACAGAGATTAATTGCCTTTCACAACATAAATCACAGCAGAATCTAATTCAATTCCTATCTCCTTTATCTCATTAATTTACTGAATGCTATTCTCTCCTATAGACAGTGTGTCATCCATAGCTATAACATTTTGCCAGTACCAGACTAACATTGAACAGGATAATTTACTCTTGAATCAAACATGGCTAATGTAAAAACAACTCGCATTGTCCAGCAACTACAATATAGTAAATTGCCCACCAACCACAGTATATTTTCTAAAAGTAAATCTGATGGAGAAGCTTGAATCTATTCTGTATTTTTATAAAGTTGCAATTTTTTAGCATTTCAGGAAATCTGCACACCCAAATACAGCAGGGGCCTCTCTATTTTCAAAAGCAAAGTCTCCTCTCAGACTGGCGGCAGGATTTCTTTTATAGTCAGTACATTCACCATCTACGATAGTTACTGCCACCTTCGCTCTTTCTGAAGATGTGTTTCTTGTTAGGGACCAGAGAAAAGTAAATCTCCTTAGCCGAATCAAAATGCGTTGAGAGAAAGAGGCTCTTGACAAGATAAAAGTCCCCCGGCTTTACCTCTAAGACTGTCATTTCCCCCTTGTACTCGCTTTATTTTTTACCCTGAGTTTTCAGTTTAGAAAGAAATACCTCCAACTAAAAAATAAGTCTTAGCACAGACCACAAACAATTTACCTGAACTCCCAGTCTGCAGCCACTTGAGCAAAAGTTAGTGAAATACGCCGTCAGCTCTCTCAGCTAAATGAAAGAAAATCATTTTTTACACACCCTGAAAGCTCTCAGGCCTTGGTAGCCAAAGTGAATAATGGAAACAAATATCGACAGTGATGTAAGAAGAGAGAGAGACTCCTGAAGAAAGGCCTGGGGAAGGGTGATAGGGGACCAACTATAGCAAAATATTTGCTTTCACGGGTGCTTAATAAATGCTAGGTATCTAGCATTTGTTAGCATTTGTTAGCATTTGTTAACAAATGTAGTAGTCTACATTTGTTATTTAAGTCTTATAACAAGTGTATGAAATGTTCCCCAATATTATTCTCTTGTGGTGCATGAGTAATATGAGGCTTAATAAGATTAAGTAGCTTCATTAGGTGACAGATAAATCCATAGGGTCTAAGTTAAAATGCAATCAGTGTGACTGCTAGTCATGGGTTAACATGATTCTTGTATTCAAACCATAATAATTTGGAGAATATTGTGGGGGCGGGGTGAGACCTAGATAACTATTCAAATAGTGAGAAGGCTACTCCCTGCTATTCTGCTCAATAGCCAAATGTCCTAGAAGGAGCAAGGGACAGCAATTGGCTGTGCTGTCCCTTTCTCATAATAGTAGCACCAAACACACAGCTCTGAGTGTCTGTCATTCAGTGTTAAAATTTTAATTTTTCATACAACATGGTGACTAATATTAAGCCAACTATTTTACCAGATTTTCAACAAAAACAAATCAAGCCCCACTGGTCCGAACCCAAGAGGGAAATCTGTGTTTAAATAATTTAATTAGAGAAGGCATGTTGGTCTTCACCGTGGTGCTTCCTAAGGCATTTCCAAAAGCTGTTCACACACACACACACACACACACACGCACACCATGTGGAGAACTTAATGATCCAGTGAGGGCTGTTCCTTTCTGCTTCCAGGTCCTGTACACAATCTTCTATCTTACAAGACCCAGTTTGGTTTCCTCCAGAAACAGACCCTGAGAAGAGAATGCTAGTGAATATTCTTATCTTGTTTGGGAGGACAATGGGGCAGGTACCCAAAGGAGGTTGATAGAGGACTCTTTCAGGCAAATCCTCATTATGGGTAACTCTACAGAAAAGTCTGAAGCCAAAATAAAATATATTTCTTGAGAGCTATCCCCAACAAGAGATGGAGAGGGAGTGACTAAGAGGCCACTTATACACTAACGATTTCATTGGTTACTGCATGAAAGGAGAGCATCAGTCTCTAGAATAGGCAACGACCAGCACCCAGCCTCCCAGACCACATCAGGCAGGAATAATGCAGCTGTTGGTGGCTGGAAGGCCAGAGACCTTACACCACAGTGGTAAGGCCAGAGAGATATGGGCAAGGCACAGACCATGCTGTTCCAAGTGACTTCTTTTTCCTAACCATAAATAACATAGGCTTTTATGTTATTGATAATGACTTTAAGAAAGACAGATTTGGAGAGGTATTACTTGATCTTAACTTTGATATAGTTAAATTGAAGATAAGTAATTTCCTTCCAGAAAGATCCATTTTTCCCAAAACCAGTTTTCAATTTTCTTCTAATAATGTTGAATAAGCCATAAAATTTTTTATATTTGATTGCAGTCAGTATATGTATTCATACAAAGCAAGGTAATTGGAGAGATTTCCATCCGCAGAGAGATGTTTAAAATAGGTACAAAGAGAGAGACCAAAAAGCGAATGAAGAGATAAGAGGTTAGACAGACACAGTGACACATGTCCCCTTCAAATTTTATAGTTTCTACTACTTTTTAGCTTGGCACAGTGGAGATGGTAAAAATTTTAGAAAAATAACCAAATTTGAATACCTTCTTGGTCAAAGCTAGTTGGAGGTAACCTACTTATCAAATTTTTCTGAGTCTTTCATAGCATTTATGTAAAATGGATAATCATAACCATATCAGAGATTTATTATAAGAATAATAAAGTACCTAGATGCTGGAGCCTCACAGTTCAATCCAACAGGTGTGCATTGGGTGCCCTAGGGCACCTGTGTTGATGTCTCTCTCCCGGGTGCTTGGTGCTGGGGGCATTCTGGTGACCCTGTGCTGCTCACCACTCACAGATACAACATGGTTTTCACACCAGCCTGCCTTCATTTCCAGATCTGGCATAGCAAGTCTCTCCAGCTTCTCAGCAATCATTTTGAACTGTTGTCAGCATAAGAATTGTCATGTGCCACATAACAATGTCTCAGCCATTGGTAGACTGCATAATGATGATGGTCCCATAAATTCTTAACAGAGCTGAAAATTTTCTCTCGCTGAATGACGTCACAGCTGTCCTGACCTCCTAGCCCAACACATTCTTCTCATGTTTGCGGTGATGCTGATGTAAACAAACCTACTGCACTGCCAGTTCCCATGAAAGTACATTATAGCACAGAAAATTATGTACAGTATATAATACCTGGTAATAAATCACTATGTTACTGGTTTATGTATTTAAGGTATTACACTTCTTAATTATTATTTTAGAGCATACGCTTTCTACTTATAAAAAAAAAGTAGAAGTTATGTCTACTAAGTTGAGGTAAAATACATGTAGCAAAAAACAGAGGGTATTTAAAGAAGTAAGACCTATGCACAGCCAAAAAAGAAAAAAAAAATCAATCTACTATTTAAGATGGAAAACCCAAAAAGAGTAAGCTGTAGATCCAGATTTTAAAATAAAGTTGAGTTGTATTATTGGAGGGGGAAGGATCTGACTCAAAAAACAAATTCAATTTTTACTATGGGTTGAGAACGGTCTCCAGGACAACTTGCATAAAAGTGAGTTCTGCAATACACCATTTCTGTGATATATTTCACAAAAATAGCATTCCAGAGTAAAATAAGTATTAAAGAAGAAAAAACTGCTTAATTTGCTACAATATAGCTAAAATACTATCATTTAACATGTAATAATTACATAAGCTTTTGGCATATTTTAAAATTTTTATATTAACTTCAAAATCCAGTATGTACTTTAAATGTAAATATATATATATATATATAGAGAGAGAGAGAGAGAGAGAGAGAGAGAGAGAGAGAGAGAGGCAAAGACCTTGTCTTAATGCTGTATCTCTAGCACCAACAGCAATATAGTGGATACTCAACAGGTATTTTTAAAACGAATCAATGAATATTTGCCACATTAAAAAAGAAAAGATGTCGTAAGACAGTACACCCTGCCTCACTAGCAGCAGCCTCATCCGGCTTGTGTTCACTGCATCTCTTGATCACATCATTTTCTCTTTTGATGATTTAGTTTTGTGTTGTTTTGTGCAGTGACACTCTATACAGATCTGTAACCTCGGTTCCTTAGGCTACACCATATAGCCTAGGTGTGTCGTAGGCTATACCATCCAGGTTTGTGTAAGTTCACTCCATAATGTTTACACAACAAAATTGCCTAAGGATGCATTTCTCAGTATATGTCACCATCATTAAGTGGCACAGGGCTGTAATGTGATGGGAAAGAGAGAATTTGTTGAAAGAAATAAGGTACCTTCATGGGTAAATGCCTTCTCTGACTCATACTAGTAAGCAGGGGAAAGCTGGGCTGTCTGAAGTGGGCTTCATATATCCAAGTCATCACCTTCTTGCTAACATCACATCTACTTCCTGCCTTCTTAAAATAAAACCCCATGCCTACAGAGCTACTGTTGTTTTATTTGGCCATAAAATGGATTCCTATCCATTTTTTTTACTGCATATTACTTTGTCTCTAGAAGTAAAAAGAATGTTTCCAATAACCAGCTTTTGACATATACTGTATATCTAATAAAAAATCACCCATTTTAGGCATACAGTTTGATGAGTTTGAGCAAATGGACATGGTCATGTAACCTTCAGTACAGTAATGACACCGAACATTTCCTTTATCCTCCAAAGCTTTCCCTGCAGTCAGTAATTTTCCCTCATGCAAATACCAAACAATCACAGATCCATTTTCTATTGGTAAACATGAAAAGCTATGAAATTTGTATCTGGCTTATTACCCTTAACATGCTTTTGAGATTCATCCATGGTGTTGCATATAGCATTGTAGTAGTTTATTTTTATAATCTAAAATTTGTTTATCCATTTACCAGTTGACAAAGAGCCATTTCCAATAATTAGCCATAATAATTCAAGTTGTTATAAGCATACATGTACATATAGCTTTCATGGATTTTGCAGAAATGCACGGAAGTATGGCAAGTGTATATGAAACTTTTTTTTTTTAAGTTTCAAGCTTCTTTCAAGCCTGGCTGTACCATTTTGCACTCCTAACAGCTATGTATGAGGGTTCCATTTGTACCACATCTTCACCATTACTTAATATAGTCAGCATTTTTCATTTTAGCCACTCTAGTGGTGGTGTAGTGGTATTACATTGATCTTAATTTGCATTTTCCTGATGACTAATGATGGTGAGCCTCTAAAAGTGCTTATTTGCCATTTTTATCTCTTCTTTAGTAAAATGTCTTTTCAAATCTTGCCCATTTTTATTCAGTTGTTTTGTTTTCTATTACTGAGTTTAAAATGTTCTCTGTACATATAAGAACCAAAGCCTTTTACAGCTATATCTTTTACATGATTGTATTTTGCTACTTCACTTTTACAATTTTTTATTTTTTAGAAGTGTTCGTTTTATTAAATCTAATTTATCACATTTTTATGGTTCATATGTTTTCTGTCCTATTCATGAAATTTTGGCCCATCCCAAGGAAGGTCACAAGATTTTATCTAAGTATTCATCTAGAAATTTTACAGGTTTAACCATTACATTTAGGTCTATGTTCCATGTTTTTGTTAATTTTTGTGTGAAAGAGTTTAATTGCATGCTTTACATATAAACATCAGATCAAACTGTTTCAGCACAATTTGTTGAAAAGAATTAATTACCTGGAGACTAAAATGGTGAGCATGAAATGGTGGTTGCTGGGGACTAAAAGGGGGGTAGAGCTTGGGGAATTATGAATCCACAGACATAAAGTTTCAGCTGAGATGTGAATAAGCTTTAGAGATCTGCACAATACTGTGCACATAGTCAACACTAATGTGTTATGCACTTCAGATTTGTTAGGAGTATAGGTTTCATGTTAAGAGTTCTTACCACAATGAAAATAAAAATAAAAAAGAATTACCTGGGTAAACTTTGTTAAAAAAAACAGAATGTACCATATCTGTGAAGGCCTATTTCTGTACTCTCTTTTCAGTTCCATGGATCTATACATGTTTATGCCTAATACAATAACACATTCTCTTGATTACTAGTACTTTACAATAAAGCTAGAAATTAAGTAGATTCTTCATTTTTCTTACTTTTAAAAATTAATTACCTATTCAAAATCTTGTATGTTTCTATATAAATTTTAGAAACAGTTTATGACTTTCGGCAAAAACCTGCTGGGATTTTAATTGGGATTACATTGAATCATTAGGTCAACTTGGAAAAAACTGACATCTTAATAATGTTGAGCCTTTCAGTGTATGAAAATTATATATTCTGCCCTGGTTGGTGGCTCAGTGGAAAGGTACCAGCCTGTAAACCCAAATGTCGCTGGTTCAATTCCCAGCCAGGGCACATAACTAGATTGCAAGCCAGGTCTCTAGCCAGGTCCTTAGCTGGAAGCAAGTGAAAAGCCTCTCTCCCTCTCTGCCTCCCTCCCTTCCCCTCTCTAAAAATAATAAATAAAATATTTTTAAAAAGTAAAAAAAGGAAATCTATATAGTCCTCCATTTTTAGCTCTTCTTTAATTTTTTCTCCTTATTCTTGATCATTTATTATGCTTTGAACTGAATTCTCATGTATAATTAAATTAGTACTTCTAAAGGAAATAATCTATGGAAATAAATGGACATCCTTGCTATGTTCCTGATCTTAGAAATGCCTCAAGTGTCTACTAGGTCTAAAGTAACATTCTGGCTTTAAGACTAAAATATATACTTCTTATCACATTAAGAATGTATTCAGGCCCTGGCTGGTGGCTCAGTGGAAAGGCACTGGCCTGCGAACCCAAAGGTCACTGGTTTGCTTCCTAGCCAGGGCACATAACCAGGTTGCAAGACAAGTCTCCAGCCAGATCCATGGCTGGAGGCAGGTGAAAGGCAACGCATACATTGATGTTTCTCTTCCTTTCTTCCTCCCTCCCTGCCCTTCTCTCTAAAAATAATAAACAAAATCTTACAAAAAATGTATTCATTAATTTATAATTTAAGTTTTTAATCAGCTAAAGGATACTACATTCTTTTGAAAGTTCTTTTCAGCATACATGGAGATAATCATCACATGATTTTTTTCCTTGGATTTATTTATAGGGGATGTTACATTAATAATATTTCTTTACTGAGCAAATATTTTATTGATTAAATGAATCTCAATTGATTATGGCTTACTATTTTCTTAATGGGCTGAAGGATAATATTTGCTAATATTTTTTCTAGTACCTTTGTATCAATATTCATAAATGATATTTGCTCATAGTTTTTGTACTTTACTTATCACATTTCCTTGTAGAAATTCTTACTCAAGTCAAAAGCAGAATGTAAGCCAGCCACTTGCCCTTCTTGCCCAATATTATTTTATCCCTATAAACAATTTTCACCACTATCCATTGGTCCCCATGCCTCACAAGAGTTCTCATGTATGTGGGATATTACAAAAGCCATGAACGGAAGTGATCAAAAATCATTTCCTGAGGATCAGAAAGCTTCATTCAAGGATGAGTTGTCCTGGTGAGCATCACAAGATGCCTTGAATGATTACAAAGAACAGTAAAGAGTATTATAAATAGAGATTCTAACCTAAAATAAGTTTATACCTAAGGCTGATGATCAAGGATCTTTTAGGGGCTCCCACATACGCTGTGTAGATTTAGTGGATAAGAGCTCTTAGCTGAGAAGCAACAGAGTCTGACAACTTAGTCTCACTCCTCTTAAAAACACCTGAATCTATAGCAATGAGTCAGAGAGAAAGAGCCATTTCCGAATTGGCAAGAAGGCAACATATGGGCTGGTGGAGACCATGAACATCATAGTCCAATTCCTAACACAAGAAGCCTTCCCCAAGTATTACATACTTCAGTCATCTATTTCTGGTCTTCAATGACAACTTGGTTCATATCCCTTGATCAGATCTTGTTTTTATTTGTTAATTATTATATGCATACAATTCATCTCCCCTGCTGGACTTTTTTAACAATTATGATTTAAGATGTTAATAATTATAGATTTCCTTTAGCTCAGGCAACTTGTAGCACAATGCTGAATATAACCTTAGCAATCATGTTTGGGCACAGACCTTGAGAAGATGGAATTTAACACTAATGACACAAAGCATAACAAGAGTCCCACAGCAAGCCGACCAGATGAGTGGCAGGGTGACTGATTCTTTCCTGAGGCATGCACTAAATAATATGCTAGAAAAACTTCAGGCCATCAAATAATATGGAAAAGAAAGATCTCAAGTGTTTGCAATATATGTGACAACACTTGATGCCCCATAAAATGTTGTACTGCTAATGAGTCAGGAATGAGGACACAATTACCTGACCTTCATTTTTTTCTCCTTAAAGAAACCCCAAAGAAAAAGGAAGTTCAGGATATTCATGAAAAGGAACATTCTTTCTATGAGGCAATGGAAGATTGTAATTCCACCCAGATTTACAGATCTGAGACTTGACAACTAAGGTGTAGAAAGCAACAAGCAAGGCTCACAAATTCACATTAACTGGTCGTAATTTTTACTTCGTGAAAAACAAAAATTATAAAGCATATTTCAAAGGCACAATAACTAGAATCTGATTAGCTAAATGTTAAAGAAACACATTCCACAGAGAGCACCTTGTTTGGTGAGCTCATTAAGAAGATTTTAAATTAGCATATTAATTGTTAGGTTGTAGGCACTGCTTCTAAACCAGCTGAAAACAGAATTTAAAAAATAAGACTAATCCCCTTATTTATATTTGTGTAAATTACTGTTTCTTGAATTTAATTCCCCATGTTCTTTTTCACATTTGTTCAGTACTTTAGTTTAGCAGCACATTCTCAGATAATCTTTATATGATCTTTCATCCCTTTCACAGCTAAAAAAAAAAGATGAAGTTTGAAAAGGTATCTTGACTACCAAAGGTACTTCGAGTAACAAGTCTGAATTGCATAAATCCTAAAGTAGGAAAGTCTAAATAAACTTTTAAATAATAAGAAATCTATTAATTCTTAAGTCACATTAAAACAAAATAAATATGAATTTGCTTTATTTTTGTCCTAAGAGACATTTTATGCCCATACATCAAAGATTGCAAAAGGCAAAAAGAAATACATCTAATTCTCCAAACTCATAAAGACAATTATGAAGAATTTTGGAGGAAGATGATGGGAAGGAGGGGCATTCCATCAGATTGCTTTTGACTGAACTCAACTGCAATGTAAAATTTATTATTTCTTCTCATTTGAAAGGAATTATCTTCATGTACCTTTTTTTTTTCACTTAAATAATGATTTTTTCTCCACTCTAGCAAGAGCAGATAAATGACACCAAATTGATCTTTCAAAGGACTATCCAGAATCTTCACTCTTCCCTAGCTCTTTCAACTGCTCCTGTAAAATTAGATTCACTGCAAAAAACAATGCATTTAGCTGGTGGCTCTGCAGGTCCAGTTACCTCTTCTAACAATATGGGTAAAATGTTATGTTTATGCTTGTAGTCAACTTGAAATATTTGGATTGAATACTCCTACTTTAATAAAGTTAAGAAAAACAGCATTTAAATGTATGATGAGATAGGCTGTCTGGGAGGAAAGGGAAAACTGTATCTAGGTTATTATATGAAACGTATGACATCTCACTAATAAGCAGGAGTACTTGCACAAATTTATATAGCACATATCACATTTAGAAGGAATCTTGCAGCTCCCACCAAGAAGCCGCAAGCTTTGATAGCTACCCATGTTTCCCTCTACAGAGACTTCACTGGGAACCTTTTCATGGCAGGTTAGCACTTAAAATGTCATTGTCTGGTGGCTTTGATCATTTCTGGTACCATATCAAACCAGGTAGGGAAAGATGATGATCTCATTTTAGAATGGACTCCCACACCCAGAAGAAATTAGCTGGTCCCAAATGAAAAGTCTTGACATAATCAGCCAGCTCAGGTGCCACATGTTACTTTATTATTTAAGTAGTAGATTTTGGAGGTATTCTATAATTGTATTATTTATGATAAGCTATTGTTTGAAAGGGGAAAAGGGGGCTATCTCTTGGCAAAGCTCAGCCAGGTTATGCTTCTGCTGGCTTAGGATTTCTGAGTTACTCTATGATTAGATGCACCACTGCTCATCCAGGCTTCCAGCTAATGTACCCATAATCCCCTACACTCAGCCTGACTCACAAAGGAGGAAGCCCCACCTGGGAAATCTTGCCTAGACTTTGATGACTACAGTTAATCCCAGAACCCACGGAGAAACTAAAGCAGAAAAGGATTGTGGCCTGGTTGACCTGGATAAAGACATTTATGTAATTAATTGTAATTCAAAAATTTTACCAGTAACAGCAGTCATGGTATTATAATATCTACAGCTTGGGGTACATACTGTAGGCCAAGCACAGTGTTATAAATAAGCATTATATGTTATTTGATTCTCATACAACTGTGTGTGGTAGATATTATAATTCTACTACTATCCTTTTACAGATGAAGAAATGGAAGCTCACAGTGATAAAATTAATTTTTCAAGCCATAAATAAATAGTGCTAGAAACCAGGTTTGTCTGACTCCAAAGCTCTCACTCTTACCTGATATATGCCAATACATTGTGACATCAATCTATAAGTGCAAGTTTAATGTGTTACAGGAAACCTGTGCTAGGAGACCTGGGTTTTTTGTTGAAGGACAGTCCTTCAAACACACAAGAATACCAAGGGTTCACTGGCTCAAAAACACCCCCTATAGTTGACAGGGACCTATGTTTCTTTTGAGTTAACATTGAAAGGGTAAGGTTGATATTATCTTGTCCATTTTACAGATCAAGGAATCACGATTAAGAAGGAAAATAATTTTTATCTAAGGACTCAGCTGGTAACTAGCAGAGCCAAATTTAGCACCTATACCTTTTGTTCCAAATGTTTCCCACACTATCCCACAGGGAAATAGGCAAACAGAGAGATGTATGTTGAAGACAATAAAAGAAAACAGAAAACATTGATATCTTTCTATCAGAGTCATTTCCTTCTTATACTTGGTGGTTGAGAAGGAAATATTCAAATTTTGAGGGGATGCAAACATCTGTGCATGCATGCACACACCTGTGTAAGCATGGGCCGGAGGGGATGTAGGTGAGCCTATGGCCCCTGCCCAGGCTCAGGTCATAGTCATTGTACAGGACTCTATGGACAAGGACCCTCCCAGCAATTAGAATAGGGATCAGCAACTTTCTTTTCCCTGTGGCATCTATTTGGCAGCCATAGAACAGAATGACCTGACTTGAGAGAGGCAGGTGGGAGGAAAGTAGTCAGAAATGAAGAACCAACCAGCACAATTATAAAAATCCATTTTTGAAGGATGTTATTTTTTCTATTTAGAAACTTTAATAGGCAGGTTTTGTAACTGGCAAATGGAAAATGCTGTTGGTATTTTTTTTTCCTTACTATCTAGTGCTTCTTTGTAAGGATGGAACGTGTGAACACAAGGAATACTAGATGTGTCAGCCAAGTAAATTATATATTTTACTAGTATAACTAATGCATCATCTGGCTGAAACAGTTCCTTAAGCACCTTATGTTCCTTACTGGAATCAAGTCATTAATCCCACTTGTATAGCTAATGGGAAAACTCTAAATCCAAATTAAGATCCCGAATAAAAATACTGAAATTAATGACAAAGGGGAATCCTTTTTTTATGCCATTTATAATGCTGTTTTGCCAAATAACACTTGTTACCCCTGAACTTTACTTTGAATGCTGAATAATCTGCTCAGGAAATAAATGCCCAATATATCCACATTGATTGTTTTCAAGGTGTTCAATCCAGACACTGCAGGACCACTCAGTAACCCTAGTCCCTGAGTAAGTCCCCTTCCCTAAAGTACCCACATTCCAGTCAGCCCAGGAAAACTAAGTCAGTTTCACCATGTGCCAGTGATCAGGACTGTGACCCTGGTGCCACACCACGCTCTGCAAGGTGATGCAGTTTGAGCCTGTCACCCTCTTCCTCACAAGAAACAGCACATAATGGCTACATGTTCTAGTGAACCCCAGGGTCAGACAGACCTGCAGCTCTACCAACAGCTGAGGTTTCTGTATCAGCTATTATTCTTAACTTTAAAATGGATGGGGAAGTGAAAAGGACTCTTGAGGATTACTTAGACCATTGTTTATTAATATTAGTAATATGTAACTGTAAAGAAATAGGCAAGAAGAGAGGAAGGAAGGGAGGAAGGAAGGAAGGAAGGAAGGAAGGACGGAAGGAAGGAAGGGTCTCCTTAAACAGTCACAGCTTTTTGTCAGAGAATTTGTACAGGCTACCCAAGGGTCTCTCCTCCCGGAGTCTGTGTCTGTTCCTGGTTGCTGAAAGGTTCAGAAGCAGGAAAGCGGTGACCTTGAATGGAGCAGCAGCTCCTTCTGGGAGCCAGACCAGGGGACAGCTACTGCTTTTCACCGGGGGTGGTGGGTACGTGGCGTGAGCACGTTTGAGGAATACAAAAAGAAGGAGATGCTGCATCTGCCTTGTTGCTAGGCTCCCAACAGAGAACATCTCTGCAGGACCACTGCATCCTTGCTCTAAAATTACAATCCCAACTGAGGGGGAGGTTACAGCAAAGGATCCTGACGCACCTGAGTGACTGCCATCTGCCATCCTGCCCACACGTGACCTGTGGGGGAAGCACTGCAGATTTCTTCTCAGCAGCAACAAGTGGCTCCTCTCCCCATCCTCTGCTGGCATGGGGTGGCACATCTTGACCCCAGAGAGGCTCTCAAGCCCAGGCTCTATGAGTTCATCAGCATAATCATGAGGTCTAGACTTTGCTTTGGAGCCACATGCTTTGGCATAAGTTGAGTGGTCATATACAATTCATTGGTCAAAACCCAGGTGGAAAAAAAACCAGCATTAGTACTAATTACACTGAGGCAAAGGGCATGAACTGGGACTGCCCTAAGCAAACAGGACAGAGGGCCACCCTCAGTGGGAAGGCCAGGCTACTGTACAGGTTAGGATTCCACAGGCACCACACCTTAGGGACCCTCACAAGAAGCAGAAAATAGCCTGCCTGCTCATTACACTTCTCCCTTTTAAAAAAAGAAAGTATTTTAAAATAAAATATATTAAAACTGTTCATATAAATAATACCAAAAAAGCACAAGAAAAACAACAAAAAATTATTGAATATATTACCAGTGTGTGGGGGTGGGAAAAATCGTATCCTTATTTGGTAAAAATCACTCTTTCCATATTTCCCTACATGAAGAATAGATAAGTGGAAGGATGGCTAAAAAGACAAAATAACCATACTACATTAAATATTTTTAATAAAAAAGGTGAATTGTAACATGAGCTGAATTTATTTTTACACGGTACACAAAGAGAAAATTGAAATGAAACTAAAGGAAAGATTAAACCTTACACAAATGCATCTCAACCATGAGAAAGATTTGTTCCTATATCCACACTGCCTGGGTCCTAGCCCCCTCTGACCTTCCCCATGCCTTCAATCCCCATAGGAATAACTTGGATTAAAGAGAAGTCAGTCTAGGGGATACAAAAACAGTCCTTCTGCCCAAAGAGCCCCCTTAGGGTGTCTGGTCTGTTTAGAGTAAATAAGTTTTCTGAGAAGGTTAATCTGTTGCAGTAAAGAGAGCACTTATCCAGAAGTCAGGAGAGCAAGTCCCTTCATGGAGGCTGTGTCACTGGGGCATTTTGAGCCTTGGGGTCTGCCATCTGCAGATACTTGATGAAGAACAAATGAGAAACTCAGGGTGATAAGGGGCAGCTTTGAAATGCTTGGCCCATTTAGTTATTGCCTCAGGAGCAAAGAGCAAGGGGATGGTCACAGTGAGGGAGGTCCCATTCCATGACCTTGGACTCATTACCTTAACTTAACCTTCCTCAGACTCAACTTCCACAATTTTAAAATGAGGTCCATAATAGACTCTAACTCATAAGGTCATTGCTAGGATTGTAAGACAGTCTAAAGAGCTCAGCATGGCGTTTGGCTCATCAAACGCATTTAAAATGCCAACTAAAAACAACAACAACAACAAAACAAAACAAAAAAAACATTAAAGCTTTCCTGATAAGGTCTGGGGGAGTCCAGGGATAGGCCACTTCCTGGGATGGACAGACCTGAATGGGTTTTGGCAGTGGGGAGTCAGACAGTGTCAGAATAGCACTGTGGGTTCTTGAAATGAGAATGAGAAAGTGGGGAGGGGAAAAGCAACTTCCTCCAAGTCAATCAAGCTTGTCCTTAAGTTTTCCCTGCTAACATCGCTAATGTCTAATATTGATAACATGTTTAACTGCCTGCAAACCACTAGATGCTCTAGAAAAGACTCCGCAGTATGGTTGGGAAGTCAGGAACCTGCGCTTCAGACTCAAATATCCCCTAGGTAAGAATTCAAGCTCTACCTTGGGTGGGCTGTGTGACAACAGCCAAGTTACTTAACTTCCCTGAAATGGATTCTTAATCAGCGAGAAGGCAATAATTAACATCATAGAACTATGTGGATGAGTGAATGAAATTGTGTGTGAAGCGTGCCTCCCACAGATCGATCCCGTTACCTAGGGTACGTGCTCAATAAATGGTAACTCCTCTTATTAATACTTTCATCTGCCCCTGCCTTTGAAAAGTTTATAGAATAGTTGCAGGAACCAAGCTAATATACTTAAAGAAGAATCCACGTATATGACAGACAACTACGTAGTTTTAAAATGAGGGAAACATTATTATGTATTTCCAGATTATTTAGTATGTGCCAAGCACTGTGCTAGTAGTTGGAGATACAGTAAACCCTAAAATAGCCCTCCTCCAGCTATTACCACCCAAGGGTGTGGGTGATACACTCAGGGTCTGTGGCACAGGTCACCCAGCTCCCTTCTGCTGCTGAAGCCCTGCCTTCCCCCAGGCCAAAATGACTCCATGAGGGATTTTCTCTCCAAGAAGCATTCACCGCTCAAATAGGGATGAAGAAAACCATCGTAGGTGCTCACCGTGCGTTTGCCCTCTTAACTAATACAATCTGCAGAAACTTGCAGGAAACTCAGATAATTCACAGATCTAAAATCTCAGTGTCAAGAGCTGTAGTCCTCAGGCCTGATTTGCAGCCATGAATATGCAGCAGCACGAGCTCCTGCTCTGCATTTCTGCCCTGGGGGATGCCAGGCTGCCTGGGCAGCTGTGCGTTGTTCCTTCCTGGCTGAGCGCACAGTCAGGAACTGCAGGGCTCCTGGCTGCGGGGTGGGAGGGGTCGCACCCACTCTCCAGCCCCTGCCATTGATTTTCTGCCCCTGCCTCTCCCACGAGCCTCTGTAGTCTCTGAATATTTTCAGTTGTTTTGAAACACAGAATCAAAATAAGATGTTTTCGTTTCCTTCAGCCCGATTGTTTACTGATAGGAAACAAATGATTAGTGCTCCCACTACTAACCTTCTCAAACTCATAACGTCTCAGAAAAGCAAACACCCACAGAAATGCCTGAATCTACGCTGATCGCTGATCGTAAAAGCTGAATCACAGGTGAAAGGCAACCAAACACTGATGTTTCTCTCCCTTTCTTCCTCCCTCCTTGCCCTTCTCCCTGAAAATGCTTAGTGAAAGAGGCCCAGTGATGAAAGACAAATACCATATGATCTCACCCATTACAGGACACTAATGAACAAAACAAACACAAACAAAATAGAACCAGAGGCGTGGAAATAAAGAACAGACTGACAGCTGTTCCTTTAAAAAAAAATGCTGAATCAAATTAGCTTGTATTTCAGAGAGTCAACAGAAATGGAGTTTCATCTCAGACATTAGCAGCCAATTCTATTTTCTTTCTTTTTCCAATTTAGATGCCTTTTACTTTTTTATTAATTTATTGTTGAATTACAGTTATCCCATCTTTCCCCCATTGCTCTCCCCTGCCTCACCCACCCCATCTCCTCTCCCACAATCAATCTCTACCCTGTTGTCCATGACCATGGGCCATTTATACTAGTTCCTTGACTAAACCCTTCCCCTTCTTTTCCCCCTTCTCCCCTTCCCCAATCCCCTGTGGTGGCTGTCAGTCTGTTCCTTGTTTCCATGCCTCTGGTTCTATTTTGTTTGTGTTTGTTTTGTTCATTAGTGTCCTGTAATGGGTGAGATCATATTGTATCTGTCTTTCATCACTGGGCCTCTTTCACTAAGCATAATACTCTCCAGTTCCATTCATGTTGTCCCAAAAGGTAGGAGTTCCTTCTTTCTTTCTCCTGGGTAGTATTCCACTGTGTAAATGTATCAAAGTTTTTTGATCCAATCGTCCTTTGATGGGCACTTAGGCTGTTTTCAGCACTTGGCTATTGGAAATAGTGCTGGAACTATTTACATATGAACATAGGGCTGCAAAGGTTCTTTTGAATTGGTGATTCAGGGTTCTCCAGGGTTCTCCAGGTATAATCCTAGCAGTGGAATCACTGAATCAAAAGGCAGTTCCAAGCCCTGGCTGGTGTCACAGGCACCAGTCTGCGAACCCAAAGGTCCCTGGTTCGATTTCCAGCCCGGGCAACATAACCAGGTTGCAAGCCAGGTCTCCAGCCAGATCTGTAGCTGGAGACAAGTGAAAGGCAGCCATACAGTGAAGTTTCTCTCCCTCTCTGCTTCTCTTCCTTCCCCTCTCTCTGAAAAATAATAAATAAAATCCTTAAAAATAAAAGTTTTTTTTTTAGTCTTTTGAGGAAATTCCATACTGTTTTCCACAGTGGCTGCAGCAGTCTTCATTCCCACCAACAACACACTAGGGTTCTCTTTTCTCTGCATCCTTGCCAGCACTTGTGTGTTGATTTGTTGATGATGGCCTTTCTGATAGATATGAGGTGGTATCTCATTATGGTTTTAATTTACATCTCTCTGATGCCTAATGATGTTGAGCATCCTTTCATACGGGCCCTTTGCATGTCCTCCTCAGGGAATGATGGATGATGAGAATCTCAGAAAAGGAAAGGAGCATAGGAACTGTGATCCATAAATCCTTCCTCCACCACTCCAAAAAACAATCTTTCGTGTGTGTGTGTGTGTGTGTGTGTGTGTATAAAAAAAAGATTTACACAATGTTATCTTTTTTAAAATGTATCTCTGTTCAAATCAATGAAGCGCGTGTTAGAAAAACCTGGACCAAAAACTCTGCCTGACTTACAAATAATAAGCACTCTGGTGAGGGGCTTCCCTTTAGAACCCTCTCCTTTGTGCTTTTCTTTTTCCAACAGAAATTCATGAGGCTACATTTACTTTCCTGAAAGGTTTCCTTATCCTCAACTATAAATTGATTCTTTTGACACCAAATTGACTTGGATGATTAAGCATGCTAAACTTTATCTGACTTTCTGTTTTGTTTTGTTTTTCTTAATTTTACATCCTTAAGTTATAGGAGCTCTCAATCAATAGCTTATCCATTTATATAAGACTGTTGAAAGAAAAAAAATATCAAATATTTAATCCCAGGGAACATGATAAAAAAAAGAAAATGGATGACTACTATCACTCATTTGTGATATGAGAGTATTCTGGCATGTTGTATGTTTTTTACCTTAAGCAAAAGACATTAACAGGGTCCCCTTTAGAAAGCTCTTTCGCCACTTCTGGATCAAACCTGGCTTGAATTATCTGTATTATCCCTGGCTCTCTCACTGTTACCTACATTTCTACATATCAAAGCCAGGGTCCACTTAAGAGGATTTGGGGGTCACTGCATGGGCCCCCATGCTAACACAACTAGAAGTCCTCATGAACTGAGATGCTATTGCATGGTCCCTGATCAAAGTTTTTAGTCAGAACTGCAGGAGACAATTACTAACTCTAACTCTCTAACATCTGGCTCAATAGTAACATCTTAGATATACATGCGGCATAAGAATTAAGATCTTTCTGGTCACATAAGACCAAACCCCACCCCTGCCTTTCTGGAGATGTGAAACTTGGGCCACTTAACTTCTCTCAGATTCAGCAGTGGCAACGGTACCCAGCTCATAGTACTGTGGTGAGTAGCACATAACGTTGGGCTTAAACAAGGCTTAGCAGGGACCTGGCACATGCCACGTGCTCTGGAATTGGTAGTTACAGACCTGTGGATGACTGTGTTCTTGTCCTCCTCACCCCAACCTCTTCTCGTTGTGTAAGCAAAGAAATGCCTCTGACTACACAGTAAACCAAGTCAAAGGCAGGTGTAATCTGCTGTTCAACAGATGTGGTATTTACCTAAGAATCTCCCCCTGGCCCATAAGCAGCCTCCTGACATTCCTGAGGCTGCTTCTTCTCACATCTCTATCCAGTGGACAACTGCATTTGCTTTCAAACTCATCTTGCTTTCCTTCTATTATTCTGTCGTGCTTTATTACTATGATCCCCATGATAGAAGCCCATTCAGAAAATAACAGTATTTAAAAGTTCCTTACCACACAGAAAGTACAGGCTGCAGCACACAAAGAAACTTTGGAGTCATACATTTAGGAGTATTGATCTGTTTGATAACACTGAAACAAATTAAAGTCTTTTTAAAGGGCCAAAGGAGCATAACATGGAGAAAATACTGTAAGAAGTTTGTTTAGGGAATAAAGAAATGAGATGAGGTTGTGAGGATAAAAATGATTACAGCATATTGATCAATATTTTTATAAAAATATAAACATTCACTACCTATATAAGGGTATGCTTTATAGAATCTATTAAAGTATCTTCATATAAAACCTCCACTAATTTCATTTGAAAAGGACTGTATTTATTAATGATAATATTGAGTAAAAAGTTTTAAAAATAGGGTGCTATAATGATACCTAGCTGTAAAAATCACTAAAAAGAGTTTCTGGATATGAGATAAGCCAGCCCTCTCTCTACACTTATGATAGTCCATGAATTATTCCAATAATTATGTCCCTTATGAATCTGATCATGTGGCCTGGGATAAATTGTGCCTTAAAAAGCAATGTACTTTGGGGTGAATGGCTGGGTGGGGAGGGGGACAGAGGGGAGTAAAAAGGGGATGGATGTAATACAACAACAATAAAATAAAAATATATATAAGAAAGCAATGTAAAACACAACCAGACTACAATCACCAACATCAGGATGTTACAGGTTACTAGTTTCTATTCTTCTGTGACTTGATTTTGACATCAAGTCTTCTCTATCTGCTAATCAACACTCCACAAGAAAATTCATCCTCTTGCACATAAAAATGTGCCCAACATTACTTATCCCCTTTTTTCCTCCTCATTTTTTCTCTAAGGACATTTTTTATCACTTTTTTGTCCACTCTGACAAGAATCCCAGAGTTTGCATGACAACAAAAAGAGGCTGGAGATTTAGTGTATGTGAATCTCGAAGAGTTCAAAATATAAAACCACTCACATATTCATTGCTCTCTTCTCCTAAATCCATAAATCTTCAGGACCCAGTGTAATCTTGTGATTTTTCAATGTCGGTTCTCTTTTAAATCATGTGCTTTCCGTCTAGGGTTTTCTTATTTCAAAAGATGTAGCCTTCCATTTTAACTGTGCATCTGGCTGTCTCTCAGATCATGAGTGAGTAGACAGCATGGCAAAAATTTAAATGTGGCTCCTGATTTTACTGAAAGAAGTAGAGGTTGTACAATAGCGCCAGCTCCATTACTCTTAAGGGTAACTCAAAAGCTATCTGTCCCTCAAAGGACTGTTATTGCATGTCCCATTTCCCCCTGAGAATGCTATTTTTGCCTGTAGTAAATAAAAGGAAATGTATATGAGGGCCTATGCTGCCCTTTAGAAGCCAAAGCATTCAAAAGTTCATGGGTGAAGAAGGAATATTTATAAATCATTAGAAGACATATGAGTGCTGAGGAGAGTGATAATGTTACATGGTTTCCCATCCCCTCTTCTGGCTGCAATCACTTAAGCAAGCCACTTCAGGAAGATATTGTTGAAGGTGATGGCCTCAAACAGCTGCTTCTCCCAACCCTGCCAATGAGACAGCAGACTTCACTGCTTTGGACAAGGTATGGCCTTTTATATGAGGTATTCAATCAAATAGGAAGAGCCAAAGCAAGAATCAATTGCTGATTCTTTTAATACTACAACACCATTGGAGTCCCGTTCTCTCCTGGGGTGAGAATTGGGGTGAGGGTTCCAATATCAATTTCATTAAATAGACTTTCCACTCCTAACAACTACACACACACCCCCCTAGGTTCCACAGGTCCATGGTAGCAGGGAGCTTTCTCAGCATCAAGCACAATGGCCTCCCAGCTCACCATACCACATCCAAAGTAAGCTTTAAAACATAGATCATGTCACTCCAATTTAAAAATGTCACACATTATCCTATACACTCTTTACGCTCTGCCAGCTCTCTGAACAACTAGGGTACAGGAGTTGGATATCTGCCTACACAGTCATGGCTGGACAGGTTTGTCCAGGAGTAATTGGCAAGTCTTGAAGCATTAAAGCACCCGTTAACCTCCCCTCTCTTGCTGCCCATTTGTGCTCCTTACCCATACCTAGCCTAAACCTTTTACAGTCTTCCTTTTTCCCCACTTGAATTGTCCCTGACATCTGGAAAATTAGAAACGACTCTCGGGTTGAAATAAAACTTAGGCACATCTGAAAGGAGCATAATTTCTTTCTCTGAAAGATGCATAATTTTCACTAAGATAATCTCGGCATTTAATTCTTTTGCATCTTTCCCAAGAGACACCTGGTAGGGAAGCAAAGCAAGCTCGATGCAAACCTGAGCAATCATTGTGCTGCGGATGGGGCAGTGCTAGACCTGAGCCCCTTAGTGAGAATTCAACACTGAATTATATACTTTAAGTAGAAGAATTATATAGTATTTAAATTATATTCAATTGGATGTGAGGTATAATACCTTGAAATGGTTTCTCTCCCTGAGATGGCCTTCACAGCCTTCGTTCATTATTATAGTTATGCTATGAAGATTATAATTTCCTATACAATCACAGAAAAGAACCATGACAATTGTTCCATAATATACATAGCTTGATTTAATGTACTTTTGACAGTCCAAACCTATTCGCAGAAGTTACTGTACTTTTTTAATGACTGAAATAAAAAGGAATAGCAAAATTTCCACTAACCCAGCTGTCTACTAGGAAAAAAAGAAACACAGAGCAAATTCACATGACTCTTTTAGAAGAAGGGATCTGAATCTGCGAGTTTCCTCATCTTGAGCTTCCTCTGCACTCTTATTCTGCTTTGTGCGCAAGGATTCATGCTAGACATTTTGCATAGTAATTCTAGGCGGTATCCATTCAAATTTATTTCTACAGAAGTTAAAATACTTTCTTTCTAACACAAATAAAATTTGAGTTCTTCTTTTTTACATTGATTCTCTTTTTAAAAAATACCAGCATCATGTTTGGTACTATAAGCCAACACTGTGATATAATTGTTTAGAAATTTGCTTTGATATTCCTGGAGAAACATTATATATGTCCCTATTCTGGATTAAAAGATGAAGAATGTCATCAGGATAAGAGAATAGCACACACAGCTAAAATGAGTACTACATCTATAACCCTGAAAAGCAGATCAGGGTTATTGAATGAGAGAGACTATATTATAAGTGATAGAATATGCAGGTAATAAAAATTGTTATGTAAGGAGAAGGTGGGAGAAGTGAGACACACAGAGTGGATGGGGAGAAAATAACTGAACAGGAGCAATGTTCATGGGCAATCAATCAAGCCTTCAGAGACCAGATCCAAAATCTTAGGCTCATAGTACACTTTTCTCTATGAATTCTATTGTATTTCATGTGTAGAGGTATTCCAACCCAGGTGTAATCCCATCTCCATATTTAATCTTAGTATCAGCACTGATGGGGTATTTTGCTTCAATGACCTTCCCCCTCCCCCATCATCACCTTCCAAAAATTATGGAGGCTACTGGGTGGTTCAAGAACTATTATTACCTGTAACACATTTAACCAGTTTCTAGTAAATGTCAGTTTCTACCCTAAATCCTGTCACTATCACTTGCACACCCAGACTTCCTAATTCATATACCAATTCAGCCATGAAAAAGAGCTCTAATCTCTAAACCCAGATCCTGGGGAAAGTTAGATTGGTCATAAGAGAAAGGTAGCACAGGGCTCAAAGAAGTTCATTTCACTAAATCTTCTTTGCCTGTTTTCCCTTCTCTCATCAAGTATATTCTATTAGCACATGCAGGACAGGTTGCTCTTTTCCCCTCCACATAAAGTACATTGGTGAGCATCTAGAAAGATACCTGGCACTTGGCAGAAATATATGTCTGACCAATGAATGAATGACCTATGAATTAATGAATAAATAAATGAATGAATGAGCCAGGGTAACTAGGATGTCAATCCAAACTGTTAAGATAATATCTAAGGTTTCCTCTTTAGATGTTGACAATTAAAATTGCATAATCCTGTTTTTAACATTGTTTCTTTTCCAAGGTCAAATTTGGAATGAAACCAATCCATATTTGTCTTCTTTTCAATTCCCCAGAAACAGACACTAAGACCAGGATCGATGTCCCAGCGATTTACTAGTAAACACTATGAGAAAAAAACTGGTAAAGAAATGGGAGTTGCAGGATGAGGAGAAAGAGGCCAGGCAAAGGTAAACTTTCAGGTGAAGTCCCAGTCTCATCTTGATCCTGTAAGGAGCTTTGAGATCAACTCCAATGAAGTTTTTCCAAGTATTGTCCCAACTTGACATGAGCATGCAGGACTTCCCCCCTGCTGCACCTGTCACTCATTGCTTTGGAGCCATGTAGGGAGCTACACATTACATTCCTGCTCTGGTAAGAGGCTCCAGTAGCCTAAGGACCATCTTCTGAAGAAAGGTGCAGGTGTGAGCTCTTAAGAGAAGCATCCAGAAGTTCAAAGCAATGTACAAAGAACTGATAAAGGTGATAAGGGGGTACTGGAGCAGAGTGCCTCCTGGGTCTCCTACAATAGTTAAAATGATTGAGAAAAAAATAAGACTCATATCACAGATAAAATAGAATTAAGTTTGAATGTTAGCTCTAAGCTAAGTATCTGGGTGGCCTTAATAGCACACACTTCTTAAATTTGTTATAAGGAGAAGATTAGAAACATGTAAACCAATTTTAAACTGTGCCTTGACTATAATAACCATTCAATAAAGAGTAATTTTTATCATCACCATCATCATCATCACCTTTTTCTGGGCCAGAATAGTCCTTTGGATTAAACAGCATGGTAAGTCTGGATTTTTTGACATTTCTTCACACCTCGATTCCAATCTCCTCTGATTTAAAAATACTCAACTGGCCCTGCCTGGTGGCACAGTGGATAAGATGCCAGCCTGTGAACCCAAAGGTTGCTGGTTCGATTCCCAGCCAGGGCACATAACCAGGTTGCAAACCAGGTCTCCAGCCCAATGCATAGCTAGAAGCAGGTGAAAGGCAACCATACATTGATGTTTCTCTCCTCTCTGCCTCTCTTCCTTCCCAGCTCTCTAAAATGAATAAATATTTTTTTTTAATTATTAAAAATATTCAACTATCTGCTCTGCTTTTCAACTTTAGGGGGTGTCCTTCTCTTCCTGTCTTCTTCTTTTCTTCCCTCCTCACTTTCTGACCCTCACACCTGAGCTCCTCCCAACCTGGACTTTGGAGGCTGACAATTCAGACAGGGCCAGGCCAAGCCAGGACAATGTGTGACTACAAGACTAACAGGTTGTGTCAGGTACCTGCATCCTGAAATGAACAGGAGTACCACTGGCTCCCAAGAAGACCTAACAATGGTGACAAGGACAAGCAGCAGTGCCTTGGTGAAGAACAGCATTGGACTGACTACAGGACAGGACAGCTGGGCTCAGGCAAAGGAGAAAGGACTTGGGAAGTCCTATAGACTTGAATGTATGTGATTCCACATATCTTAGTTAAGTTCATTCATTTGTTTTCTGAGTGAGAAAAAACAGGTAAAATCTAGGGTAAGTTTGGAAAGAAATATTACTCAGACTGCTTTCAGCTGACAAGGTTTCCTCCTTCAAGAGATCTGGACCTTTAAAAAACCCCTGCTTCTAATTAGCTCCACCTTCAAGGAACTAGTTCCACAACAAAACTCTACTGAATCTGAGAACGCATTTCAAGTTAAAGAGTAAAAATTATTTTGAGTCAATTCTTCTCTTGTCTCTATTGATCCATAGGGCTCCATTTTCATTTATTTTAAGGTGCAAACATAACATAGATTAGAAATTCCTTGCTGAAAAATGGTTCTAGGAGACATGCCAAGTAGATCAAAATTGATTTTTACACAATCGTTCACTGCAATTTATTTGTTTACCAATGGGCCTCAATTAAGCAGATTCAGCTCCAGGTGGTGGTTCCCTGTCACCCCAAAGCCTTAGACATCAGAGGTGCTGCTAGAACAAGAAATGATTCTTAGACATCCCACTAGGCATCCCAGCACTCAGCCTCCTAAGGTGGCCTGCAGTGAGTAGACAGACATGTAGCAAAGTAAGAATATTCAGCACAACTTGCTGTTACCAGTGGTCATGTGAACAGGCAGGATGGGACTCTGAAAGACACTTAGATTAACTTTGAGGTCAGAGAAAGTCCATGACCTGAAACATTACAATTTAGCCCTTTTTCTGGCTAGTAGCAAAGAGGAGAAGAATAGGAAGATTTATAGGCACAATTCAGGAGTTTTGTTGTTCTTTTCGTACAAAACGTCTGAGTACATACAGTGAAAAGAGCTGCAATGCTAGATACCTCTGAGAACTGACGAATCAAAACACCAAGAAATCTTATTTGAGAAACTATTATGTTCCCTAAACTGTACTTATGCCTATGGGGATACAGGGCTCTATTTTCAAATAGTGTTCAATCTAGCTGATAGGACAAGACTAATCTGTATGAAAATATCAGGGCTCAAGAGTGTGCTACAATAAATAAAGAACAGCCTGAATTTTTATAAAAAAAAAAAAAAAAAAAAAACAAGATGCTACAGCTGGCAGGAGTGTTGGTAAATGACAAAATCCTGCAAAGCAGGTCAATAAATCATCTTAAATGAAGGGCGTTCATAAAATATAAAAAGGCCTGCATCCTGTTAGAGGGCCCAGGTTTCAGGAGGAGCTACAACATAGCAGAGGGCTGCCCAACCTAAATTGGACTTGATGTGCACAAGAAATTAAGCTGTCAGGGGTTATTTGTTTCTGCAGCAGAGTCTGGCCTATTCTGATTATGAAAAACACTGCTTTCCCATTTCTTTTAGCACAAATGTCAGGCCCAACCCTAATTCTATTGCTTTGAGTCATGTGCCCACTCTAGAACCATTACCCAGGAGGATCAACATAGGAAAAACCAATTTGTTGCATTATATGCTCCATGGTTTTAGTGGCATTTTGGTAGATAAATTACTATATAAGACTGTCAAATTCCTGGATTACTTGGTATAAAATATGTTTATAATCCATCAGTGACCACAAAGATAACCATTCCAAGAACAAGGGTTTGGTCTCTCGCTAACACAGATTCATGATATTTTATAGTTCAGTGGCCACATATTTCTTTAGCGAAAAGGTTTTTCTTACTTCCACATTACCTTTCGGGAATAAGCACTATTCAATTCAGTGGTCCTATTCAAACAAAGACAGGTTCTATGTTAATTCCTTATTTTTCACTGACACGGTCATCGGGCTTTGTTTTATTAAATAGTAACACATTTGTCTTTGGGTAAAATTAATCTTCCCCTTGAAAGTACTGGAGAATTGGAAAGCTAAACTTCAGGGATTGTGATTGGTATTGTTTTAGGGTAGTAACTCATCAGCATTAGTCCCATCTGAGTGCCAGTTTTCATTACAGAAAAATCTTTTTTTCTTTCAGAAAACAGCATGAAGTGTTCCTGTCTTGATAGCACAGGGAAAACCTATTCTAGACATTTTACAGGAAAATCAAAGACATCTTTAAAAGGATATGGTTTCTCTCATTTTGAATTTCATATTTCTTAGGAAATCCCTGCTTCCACAATTGGACATAATTTTAAAGAATAGTTTCTATCCTGAAATAGATTCTTCCTATTGTCTACAGCTACATTTTCTTTATGATTTGAATGTTATGAAATGGGACTGTGGTACTATATATATATATATATATATATATATATATATATATATATACATATGATGTGCAAAACTATATGTCCAAATTAGTGACTAAAATAATAGGTATTAAAATTGCTCATGCTCACAACAAACTTAAAAAACATAGTATAATGAATGAAAGCCTATATATATATGAGTCATCTCAATTCATCACTGTTAGCATTATCATCTTTTAGTTTGGTCAAGTTATTTTTTTAAAGATTTTATTATTTATTATTTTTAGAGAGAGAGGAAGGGAGAGAGGCATCAGCGTATGGTTGCCTTTCACCTGTCTCTAGGTAGGGACCTGGCTGGAGACCTAGCTTGCAACCTGGTTATGTTGCCCTGGCTGGGGAATCAAACCAGCGACCTTTGGGTTTGCAGGCTGGTGCCTTATCCACTGTGCCACCAACCAGGGGCTGGTCAAGTTATTTTTAATTTAACTAATATGGGCTCCTTCAAGCCAAATTCATAATCTATTTACCCTGACACCTCTCCCTTAATCTTTGACTACTTCCTTGTTTTCTCTTTCAATGAGTTATTCCAGCTTCACTTTCTACTCTTTACCCTACATCTGAATAAGACATTCCAAAGAGATTTAATTCCTTATAACGAGGAATAATATTTAGAGATGAAGATCTAAGTACCACAAAGACTAAGAACTCAATGGTACTATTTAATGTTACATAGTAAAAATTTAGGATTATTTATTTTTTCTTCTATGGAAATAATGAAATAATAATATTAAATAAATGAGGAAAATATCTTATAAAGGAGATAAAATGAATTAATAATGACTAACACTAAAAGAAGGTAGGAAAAGAAGACCACATAACCAGTGAGACAAATGGAAAACAAACAGCAAGATAATGCAATTTACCCTAAGTATATTAAGTATAAATAGATTAAACAGTGCAATTTAAAGATTAGCTGACTGGGATCAATCACATCCAGCTCTAGGTATATGAAATACTCCTTAATATATGATACAGGTTGGTTGAAAGTAAAATGGTGAAATAAAATATACCATGTAAACACTATAAAATGTTATGGGTTTCATTAAGATCAGCAAAGTAGACTTTAAGGGAAAACTATTACAAAAGATGAAGAGGAACAGTTATTAATGAAAGAAAGTTAGATAAATATCATTACATGTTTATGATAAGAGGTATCAGCACACTAGAAAAAGGTAGGAACATATTTAACTTGATAAAGGATACCTGCAACAGATCTACAACAACATGACACTTAAAGGTAAACCATTGTGTAATTTTTCCCTAATGCCTGGAATAAGACATATGTGTCCACTATAATCACTGCTATTCAAAATTCTACTCAAACTTCTAGCCTATGCAACAAAGCAAGACAAAGAAATAAAAGGCATAGCAATTAATTGAAGGGGAAAAAATAGCTTTTTACTTACTGCAGTGATGTATTATTTAGCACAATGACTTGTATATACTTGATATGCTGTTTCTTATTATTGACTATATAATAATTATGATTATTTCTATATAAATTATGTTTCTTTATCTAAAGCTAACCAATATCCAGCTTTATTCAAATATGAGGTCTGTCCCAAAAGTATTGGCCATGCAAACTGTTTTAATTATATTGACATTGATTTGATACTTTCAGGATAGACCTCGTATGTTAATCATAGTCCTTTAAATAGTGAGACTGATTAGAACACTTTCATATACGATTCAGCTTGAATATGGTTGTTCAGGGAACACAGTAGAAGTCCTCTGTCAAATGCAATCACTGATGGATTGTGAGGGAATTTTAAACACAGCGTCAGATGAAGAACAATTAGTACCTAGATTTTCTGAACAAGTTTGGAAGTAGCATATTAAAGCATACACGGTTATAAACATGACTTTCATGAGAAAGAGAAATCCAACTCTGCCACCACAGAGACAGTTCCTCACACCCCAGGCTCCAACACCAGCCCTGCTCTGGGCCTTAGAGATCCTCACAAAATACATAAGCATTTGTGAGGTGACATCTACTGAAGAGGTATATTTAAAGGAGGGAAGCAGTTTTCCAGGCACATACAACTGAAGAAATCCCTCAACCCTCCTCCTGATTGCATATCTGCAATAATAAATTTTGGCCATGATGAAACCAACACTTAAGTTCTCCTCTTCCTTTCAGTTCCATCTTTCAACTCCAACAATGGAGATGGTGATAGTCCCAGAGTATCATCTCCTAGCCAGCCAGCCAGATACATGGGCTCATCTACAGAAAGCTTTGACAAAGACACGTTGCTTGGCCGAACTTGATTCTGGCTCCTGAACTTTCTCTTAGGTCCATCTGCGCACTTCCTCATAAAATTTAGTTTTATCAAGTACCCTGCTGAGGTAGTTTAATGAGAATTCTCTATCCTCTAATCTGATCACTTTTGATACCTAATCAGGTTCATCGTCTAGGTATGTCTTCAAGAAGTATTATTAGGTCAGTTTAGCCTTACCCCTGATGTTTCAATTTTGTAATTTTCTATCCACACACCCTCACTGTGTTCCTTAACTATAAATTCCCACTTGCTCATGCTATGTTTCTAGGTTCACTAGAAAGCACAGATGGGTGTCCTGTGACTACTTTTTACTGAGTTCATTCCACCCACCCATGCCCACAAACCTCACTGCTCAGAATTCAGCCCCATCCATTTCTTTACTACCTGGTGAGTTCCCCCTTTTCATCATGTAAATCTTTTCCCATTTGACCTTTTTTTTTAATTTTTAATTTCATTATGGATAAATCCCTATTCAGAAACAATGTTCAGCTCTCATTCAAAAATTTTAATCACAACTGTCTCTCTTTTCATTCTCATTTCTCTTAATGTTTACAACCAAAGAAACCTCTGTCTTCTACCTGAGGTAGCTTTCTATAAGGAAACAACTTTACATCTTAAGAGCCCAATTCCATGAACGCCATATTTATACAACATGGTTCATCTAATCATACCACCAGCTCATGACTGTTAAGACCTGCCCCCAACTTCTCTTAGAGCTGGCCCCTCTAAAGTGAACTGAGTATAGAATCAGGAAAATTAAATCCTTAACTTTGACTGTAGAATATATATGCCTCAGAGTAGGGACAGCATTGCCTGTTACTTCATAAATATCTTTAAAGACAAAGAAGTTATGGTGAACAACAAGGGGAGAAACTGAGCAGGAAAAATGGACTTATTACCTATACATTTTCCTTTGTTAGTTCTCTTCAGTTTGTCTAAAACTTAGCCTTTTGTTTTCACGGGATTTTGAGAGAATAGTGGATTGGAATGTGCTTGGATTTTACAGGTATCTTAAGTGATCCATCCAAAATAAAAAAGGGTGGGAAGATCTTGCCTACACTAGAAATTACAGATATATTTGACAGGATACATGTGAACATAAATTCTAAAGAAGCCCTTAATTTTTCTTTACACCCTTCAGATGTTTCCGTTTCCATGTGAGTGTCCATTAGGAACTACCAATTCTTCTGTTTCCTACTGCAGCAGAGAAGACACTAGAGTCAAGTAGTAAATGGTAAGTTATTATTATGATAAATGGAAGGACTTCTATCTCCCCTTGGATCATTCCAGGTTATAGAGACACCCAAAAAATGCTCCTATGAACAAAACAGAATTTCTGTCTACACACCTATGCCACAGTGACCTTATAGATAACTCCTTCAGGGGCTGGCTCAGAAAACAAAGCTAAGTAATAGACTGTACTCTAAACACAGAATTGTCACTCACCTACAACAATGGAAGATCACTAGGTAATTCTTCCCTTGGATGGGATTCTCTCTCAGAAGCTGCTTCAGGTCCCACACAGATAAATTATTGACAGGGCATACCCCAGTTAGGGAGGTATGCATGAATCCTCTCAAGTAAGCTTGCTCTATCCCCCTGCACTCTGCTCCTCCCTTTCAGCATCCCTCTCTCCTAATGATAAAGTGAAAGAGCAGTTCTCTTTGCCTTGCTGCTATTTTTTTCTCATTAACTTGATCATTGTTCTCTTAAATCTGGAGCTAGTTAGCTCACTTAATTAGCATGGAACACCAATGAGGTTAAAGTCTTCAGCTGCCTCGTGATTCAGCCCAATCTGGCCATGGCCTCCAGGCCTAGGTATCAACACTACTCCAGCCACTGTATTACAATGTGCGCCAGTTACAAAAAGGGAGGTCAGAAAAGAGAATGGTTTCTTGAAAAGTTCCAAGGGTACCAGATCTTTCCATGGAAACCTAGTCAAGCCATCTGGAGGCATCACTGTCTTTACCTTTGAAGAGTTTGAAATTCCTTAGGGAGGACACATTTTCACATGTAAAAGAATAAACAAACAACATAGGATAGCACAGAATCAAGTGCTCAAGAGTATTGCTTTGGGAATTGACTAGGATTCCGTGTATCATGGAAAATGACATACAGCTCAAGGAAACTGAGTAGGATCTTCAAATTTTGATAGATAAGAGGAATGGTAGATCTTCAAAAGTAAGGGGAAGATCACTTCACATTTCAAAAACCAATGTTAGTTTCTCATTAGTGAGAAAAGATGATTTTCATAAAATAAATCCCAGGAAACCCCTGGGGAACAAGGAGGAAAAGTATTGCCATGACAGATGAAGCTAAAGATAATTGTCCTTCAAGAGCTGGGCCCGTGAAATAAGAGCTTATCCCTTTCTATGCTATTTACACACAACATTCCCTTACATTTCCCATCTTCTCACCCAAAATCAAGACTTGAATTTTCTTTCAAACCCAGTACACCTTTGCACACAGAATGGAAGTTAATTTTCTAAGAGTTCCAAGTGTGAAGCCAAAACTTTGCTGCTTTTCAACCAAATTAGCTTTGCTTAATAAGCATCAAGCAAATTTTTTAACTTCTAATGACCTTAAGCACCTTTTCTGTAACCCAAGTACTTAGGCAAAGCTAAGGAAAATCAGTTTGTTTTAATATTCTCATGATTTAGCAATCCAATAAATGCCCTAATAAGTTGCAAAAATAAGTCATTCTTTTGGAACAAAACCAACAGCATAATTAGCCTGATAGACCCTTGGGCTCTTAATCACACAGCAGTAACCTTCAAAAGGGTGACAGTGTTTAAAGCTTTAACAACAGAAATAGTGTTTCTGGAACAAAAACAAAAAAACAGTCTTATTCTTGGAGTGGCAGATAGTCCTAGACTTACACAATCATGAAAGCTATTGGCCTTTCTCTCAGCCAAGTACTAACCAGGCCCGACCCTGCTTAGCTTCTGAGATCAGGTGAGATCGGGTGCATTCAGGGAGGTATTGGCCTTTCTTATTCATTAATTATATAACCTTTGCTGTTTGCATTTACTACCTAGATCATAGTAACACATAGTATGAAAAAGTTAACAACCTCACATTATTTGATCTCTCATAATGTTTAACAAGTTGAGATTATTTACTTTAAGAGGGCAGCAGGGATTACAGAAATAAAGTTATAAAAAAATATATTAAAAGGCAAGTAGCATTTATTCATATCAGCTTTAACGTCAAAACACCACAGTGGAGTAGAAGGGAAAATACCAAGTGAAAATGGCCATCTGATCAACAACAGACAAATGTTCTTCAGGATGCAAAATTGGGAATCATCAGACAATCCTGAAAACTGAGATTCTCCCCATTAATATATGGAGGGTGTTTACTATTTCATCTTTCCTGCACAACTTTAGAAGAAATACTTTTAAAAGCCCCTGCAATACTTACCATGTCTTGCTGGTTGATTTCCTCTTTTAAAAATTAATTATTCATTGAATTATCAGACCTGACACTATGATAAGCCCTTGACATATTTTTAATCTCATCACCTCACAATAACCCTATGGGGATATCCTATCATTATTGTCATTTTATAGATGAGAAAGAACACCAAGGTTCAGAGAGTTCAATTTGCCTACTGTCACATAGCTGGTCAATTGCAGAGCCAGGATACAAAACTTCATCATTGTGAGTGGCTTCACAAAATGTCCCATTTTGATCCATGGATCTAAAAAGGAACATTTACAACTCTTTACCCTCCTGTGACAATGGCTTTGTAGAAGTCTGATTCTGGTGAGAATACTTACCTATATTTTAGGTTCCTTGAAATCAGATGTCACACTATTTGTTTCTGCGTCTCCTGCACAAAGCTCTGGGCAGACCAATCAAGCCTGATCGCTAACTGACAGGGCAGAGCTGCTGAGGAAATAGAGGGACCCAACATTCACTTACTAAAGTCAATGCCTCCTGGAAAGACTAACCCTGAGGTTCCTATATGTCAGGCAAACCCTTCACCTCCAAGAAGCCTTTGGAGACCTAGCAAAGTCACATCAAGAAACAGACCAACCTGTTGAGACTGAGTTGTGTAGGGTAAAGGACCTTATTTGCCAAAGGGACCTAATGGATCCTGGATTCTGTACCTTTGCCCTGATTTCAAACAAGCTCTTTTTTTTTTTTTTTTTTTTTTAACTTGTACCCCTCTGACCCTCCATAATGTCCACTTTGATCCAAACAGAGCTTACTGTCCCCTGAATCATATAAGGATACCTAGACATGCCAAACCCCCTATGGTTTATCAATTAAGCCATTAAGAACTATTTAAATACATTCCTATATTTTCACAGGACTATGCAGGCATTTCTCTTGTGGCACTTGTCATATAAAAATATTTCATTTTTTAGGTCACTTTCTCTTGCTAAATAATGGAGTCCTTAAGGTGAAAGATCAGTAGCTATTCAACTCTATAACTCTACTTTACCAATGGGTGTAGCACATGGCTGACACTCATTTAATGTAATAATAACAACAGCAGCAGTTAATCATCCTCAAATATCAAAGACTCTATGAAGTACTAAGTGGTGTTTTATTTACTACTCATTACATCATTTTTAGATAGTATTATTCTATTTTTTAGTTAAGGAAAACTGTGGTAGAGAGGCATTAAGTAATTTGTCCCTGTTACACTGCTAGGTAGTGTCTGAGATGATTTAAGAAGTTTGTCTAACTTCAGAACTTTTTCATGTTAAAACCAAATTTTTCATTTCTTACCCCAAAACTTTTCACAGTCCCAGTCCTGAAACATGCCTGACACTTAGTATATAAGCCTGACCAGTCAAGCATGGATCAGGACTCAGAAATAACTAGTTATGTCTAGTTACATCATCAGAAGTTAAATGCTGGTATCATAGGGAGGTTTAGCTCAGTCTTCACAACTATTTGTAAGGTGGTGATGGGAAGAGACTGATTAAGTTTTCCTTTCCTGCTCCCCAATTTTTCCAGCCTTTCCTACCATCTCATTTCACTATTCTCTATAGTAACCAGTGATACCAAGATTTGAAACCCAGGTGACAAGTTTCTAAGTTTCTCAGCAATAAACCATGGGCAAAGGTGAGAACTATTACCAACGGTGAATCCACTCTGTGTGCTCTAGAAATGCATCTTTGTATTTTCTTAGCAACTAGCTGGGCATTTTATAGTCTCTAATTTTCCTGTACTAATTGTCTGCATCAGAGTCAATGCAGACAATCAGAAAGAATTACAGATGCAGTGTCCTTTGCATTGTAGGGAAATGTGGCTCCATCATTAGGAAGAGATTCCAAAGACCACCAATCTTAGAAGACCTGGAAGTCCAGGTTTTGTTTTGCTCTTACCCTACAGGCCGGCAAAGACATACGCATTCCTGGGTCACTAGGTGCAAGAATCAAAGCAAGATGGCATTTATGAGTTTAAGAAATCATGAAACGTTTGTGAAACTGATAAGTGAGTAAGCCCTAAATCTTTTTTATCTTGATTGTATATTTTCCACCATTTAGCCCCCTTAAACCCACCCCCAAATCACTAATTCAAAAGAACATAAGCACCCCTATGTTCATTGTAGCATTATTTAAAATCACCAAGATACGGAAGCAGCCCAAGTGTCCATCAATAGATGAGTGGATAAAACAACTATGGGGCGTTTACACAATGGAATTCTACTAGGTCATAAAAAGGGAAAAAATGTTACCCTTTGTGACACACATTTTTTAAAAATTTTATTGTTGTTGTATTACATCCATCCCCTTTTTGCTCCCCTCTGTCCCCCTCCCCACCCACCCATTCCCCCCAAAGTCAATCCCACCTGTTGTCCATGTGCATGGTTCCTTTATACTAGGTTCTTGTCTAAACTGCTCCCCTTCCTTGCCTCTGCCTCCCCATTCCCCCCACCCCCCTTCCCCCCGACCACTGAAGGCCTGTTCACTGTATTCATATATTTGGTTCTGTTTTGCTTGTTAGTTTTGTTCATTATTGTCCTGTAATGGGTAAGATCATATGGTATGTGTCCTTCACTGACTGGTTTATTTCACTAAGCATAATATTCTCCAGTTCCATCCATGTTGTTGCAAAGGATAGGAGTTCCTTCTTTATTTCTGCTATGTAGTATTCCATTGTGTAAATGTACCAAAGTTTTTTGATCCAATCATCCACTGATGGGCACTTAGGCTGTTTCCAGCACTTGGCTATTATAAATAGTGCTGCTATGAACACAGGTGTACATAGGTTCTTATGAATTGGTGTTTCAGGCATTTTTTTAAATACTATTCTCAATTCCCTAAAGTCTTTGATTTAATAGTAGTAGACAAATTTCATTTCCTACAGAAAGGTATGTTGCTTTGTGCTGTTAACAGAGAGTAGAGGTGGAGGGAGAGAGAGGAAGGAAGCAAAAAGGGAAGGGAGCAAGAGAAGGAAGAAGGAAGAAGGAGAAATAAGGAAGAAAGAAAGGAAGGAAGGAAGGAGGGAAGGAGGGAGGGAAGGAGAGAGGAAGGACTGGATAAAATTAGTTCAACCATATAGAGACAATGGAGAAAACCCTATCTGATATCAAGAAATAGCTCTTAATTTATCCATTGAATATCATTTATTATGTTTAATAGAACTACATAAAACTCAGCAAAACTGACACCCATAAAAACTGAGGAAGGAAGGAAATACATAGACACAGGTCTTTGAAATGCATTATTTCCTTACTCCTATGATATGCAGACTACAATCTTTTATGCTTATGCAGAAAGCCAAAATCTGTTTGGGGAGGGGATGTGTCAATAAGTCATCATACCTTTTCACATTTTAATCCTTTTGGTCCCTTACCTCTTGTCCAAATAATTGTGTCTAGTCTCTTAAATGCCTCCTTAGGGAACAGCTAGTTTTGAACATGTATTAGGCTTTGGTCATGGAGAAATTTAAGTCATTTGGACAGTATGGACAGTACATTGCAGAAATAGTCAACCTGGTTGTAGAACTAGACACATACATATTAAACAACAAAAGACAAATCCCAAAGCAATCATCAATAAGTGTAAAACAAGATGCTTCTTCCTATTACTTAATTACATCTTCATGCTATTTTTGTAGTTTTGTCTACATCCTGTTATTACATTCAGAGTTTATAGAAATTCCTAATGAATATCGCTAAAAATAACACTCCTCAGAGACACATAGGACTTACCTTGATAATGATAGTTTCGTTGCTTCTCTTTATTTGTGTAGCAGGTGATCATTAAAATTAAGCTCTTGATTGTAATTATCCAGGGTAATTTATTTCAGACTGCCTTCTCACTTAAAAAAAATATTCATAAATACTGATGGGGCTAAAGTTTTCACCATGCTTAGTAACTCTTCAGGATAGAAGGTGGTATGTTAGCACAAAACAATAATTAACCAGAATAATCCAACCCCTGGGTATCAACAGACATTCATAGTGTCATTGGCACTATATGCATATTTGATAAAAGGTTTAATTATCAAAGTATGAACCTGGGCCTTAAAGAATTTCTTAATGGAGGGCAGAACCCTTTCTTATTTAGCATTATTCACCTAAAATATTCATTAGCAGCAGTACTGCTTAGTGCCACAAAACTCTCCCATCTAAGGAAAGTAGTAGAGATAATCAAACTACAGTTTCAAGAATAAACATGATCAAAATGTGCTAAACATTTCCTGGACTCCTCCATTGTTTTCATTAAGTAAGTGAAACCCAGTATTCTTTTGCCCTGTTTCCATTATCCTCTACAATAGTAACCTTTACTTCCTCAAAAGAGAGGACTCTGAACTGCTCTATACGGTACTAGGGCTAGTTTGGATGCCTCCAACACTAGACAATCATTTCCAGCTGAGAAAGAAAGCCAGGGACAGGTCTATTGCCTCAAGGACTTCAGAGAGCTCATAACCTGGCTAACACATCTCTAGGCCATTGAAACTTTGACATATAGACCCAGGTGGTCAAAGAGATATGGCTCTATCAAAATCAAAAGTCCCACTCCCCCTTCAGTGGAGCTGGCTTTTGGGTGATATATTTAAAGACACACATTATTTTACAGAAATAACATATATGAACTCTAGAAGAGGAGCAGGATCTTGGTTTCCTGCCAATTCTTTGAAAAATAATATTTCCTAAGAGCGGATGATCATCCCTCATGTGTTACTAAACCTAGGCCCATGCGTAAACAAGTGTGTCCTGTCCATCCTTCCTCTGAAACGTACAACCAACACTAAATTCCAGAATTACATTAGTGTGCAACTGAATTCTTGAACATTAAGCACTTCTGCTATTGAAGTTTTCCATCATATGTATTTGAAAAAGAAAGAAATTGTTACCCTATTAGTGGTGTCTTAATGTTATCTCAGCATATTATTTGCACATTTCATTGTAAACCATCAGTAAGTGCTTTCCAAAAGATTTTTTTCTTAAGAGGAACAGAGGCAAGAATATATTTGTAATTATGGAAACCTGCGCAATGTGTTTAAAACACCCCAAGCAGGTGGGATTTCATAACACAAAGTAATAAGGAATACATTGCAATAATTACCTTATTTAATAATTGCTATTTCTATAAGGAAGATAGATGAAAAGTTTTATCTGGAGGTTATACCTTTAAATAGCCATATTAAAAGCAGTTAGGAAATGACTTTTGAAGTCTGAATGCAATTGAACAGATTTTGGTCAGGCCATTTCCATCACAATGGGATTTTTGAAATGAGAACAGAGGAGGAAAAAAAGGCCCATTACAGACAAATCACCTGATTCAGCCCTAGAGATAATGTGATATTGTTCAATACAGTAATGTCTGCAGGGCTTTACCCAGATTGGTCTGAAATGCATACCCAGAAAAATGCACAGTTCTAATAACCCTCTTCCTTTATTTTTAGCTTGAAAGTCCATTTCTTAATGGCAGTAATTGCTAGTCTGCCTACTCATTTATCTTCCATTAAAGATGGAAATGAAAGCAGTATTTTGGGACCACCAGGCATGGGGAAGAGTTGCTCCCCTGTCCTAGGTGATAAAAAGATGGGAGCAAAGTTACTTCGCTCCTCTTTTGTTTTTTAAATGAAGAAAAAGTTCATTTTCATCACAGGAAGCACACACCGAGAGAAGTATTTAAAAAAGTGCATTATTCACCTTCTACTACAAATTCACAGTACGAAAGATACTGTTTTTTAAACATATAATACAAAAAGAAAAAAGCAAAAGCCAATATAATAAAAATGTTAATATCATTACGCAACACACTGGAACCCACTGGTAGCTTCTGAAAACCAAACAGTAACCCATCTTGCGGAGCCCCTGATTTGGAAAAGAAGGGGGTTCCACATGTGCATGTGTAGCAGAGAGCTCAGGGCACCAACTGAGAGGAAAATAGGGTCCCAAAGGTAATAAAAATCTCTGCTACTAAAGGAGAAGACAACTGTGTGATGGGGGAACGAGTGAAGGGTTGAGCTGTGGTCCAGGGCAAGTCTGGACTATGCCACCCCAGAGCTGGCTTACACACCAAACATGCCAGAGTCTAGTCTTTCCTTGCTACTATGGGACTACAGCATGCATTTTTCACTGAATTTATTGGGATGACATTGGTAAAGAAAATTGAATAGGTTTCAGGTGTACAATTCTATAGCACATCATCTGTATATCGTATTGTGCTCACCACCCCAAGTCAAGTCTCCTTCCATTACCATCAGCATGCACTTTTTAAGCCCCAGTTTATTTGGTATTTGGTAAAATAAGGTTTACGCCACAGAGAGCCTAATAAAACAAAGAGGAAACGGAAGAACATGGAAGTGAATTGCATGGACTGCTTCAAGGGGATGAAAGTAGCCCAAAATTGCATAGATACATACCTCTCCTTGAGTATCATCTATAGAAAAGACTACTGCACCTTGAGCAGGAAATAGACATCTGTGTTGTGCTCTTCACCCCAGCATCCAGGCATAAATTAATGTTTGATATTCAGTGTCATAATTCATATCCTAATTGTTGCACTACTACTGCATTGCTCCAATTAAGTCACAAGAAAAATTAAACTCAGATGGGCATTATGTAAAAATATTGCAACCTGACACAGTATCCTCCAACAGGATTACATCAGTGCCCAGCGATGGTCGAGGCATTTTTTTTTGACAAGATTTTGTATTTAACACTTGGTGCTGCCGCTTCCAGAGAAGATAACCTGAGTTCCCTTGATTCTATGGACTGCTTTTGACCTGACACACTTGCTTTTTCAAAACTCCAGGGACCACCCCCTTCCATATAAGATAAACAGAAACTGCCTTCCTCAGCACTTCCACAGACACAAAGGGAAAAGATAAACAAATTTGGGAAGAGAGATCTGGGCAGATGCATTAGGCGTCCTTGTCATGAGCAGGTTAGATAGTATCCATCATGGGCATCACTATTTATAATCAATATACCTCACATTCTGAATGTAAATTATCTGGATAAAATAAGAAAAGCATTCATTGAGTTAGTGCTCTGATTGAACGGTGAAAGTAATTAGAAATGCAAAGGTAAGTAGATGAACATCTGATGGACCCCATCTGAACTTCTAAAATTACCTGAAAAGATGTTTAGGGACAGGGAGTGAGGGCTGAAAGTTAGGGGACAAAGTGGATGTTGGCCTTCACTGTGATTTCAACACGAAATGTGAACATGAGCTCACTTGTCCCCAAAGCCTCTTGTAGATGGTAACAGGCCATCCAACTAGATTATAAACCTTTAAATTTAAAGGTTGTGTTATTCACCTTTATCTCCCCAAACAGAAAACAGTATTTAGCATGTAGAAGGAATCCACTAAGTGTTAGTTAAAGGAATATCCACATATTGAATCAATATTTAAAAATATACCCCTACCTACATAGAAACTAGAGGGATAGTTTCCATTTATAACTAAATTATTAGGGTAGCAATCACCTATTCCCAATGCTTACTGGACTCAAGTTAAAAAAAATAATGTTTGGAACAAGAAAATAGTAAAATAAAAAAAAAATCATTTAAGTCACATAGGATACTTTATTAAAAATTCAATGTCTTTGGATAATAATAATGTTTCCGTGTAAATTCACCTTTCATAACAAATGCACCACAGTCGTGCTAGATGTCAATAGTGGGTAAAATTGTACCTCAGTGGGCACAGAGGAAATATGGAAGCTCTGTACTTTCTATTCAGTTTTGCTGAGAAACTACAACTGCCCTAAGAATAAAGTTTATTAATTTAAAGATAGTAAATATCAGTCTGGAAATAAGGACAACATATAGTCCGAGAAGCAAAGCCAGGCATTTTTCCCAAGGTGTTTATTAAGGCATTGTTTTAGCATTTCACATATATTACCTCATTTAATTCTCTAAACACTCCATTTTTTGCCCTGGCTGGTGGCACAGTGGGTAAGGTGCTGGCCTGTAAACCCAAAGGTCACTGGTTCAATTCCCAGCCAGGGCACATAACCAGGTTGCAAGCCAGGTCTTCAGCCACATCCATAGCTGGAGGCAGGTGAAAAGCAACCATACATTGATGTCTCTCTCCCTCTCTGCCTTTCTCCCTTCCCCTGTCTCTAAAAATAATAAAAATGAAATCTTTTTTTAAAAACCTCCATTTTTAAAAAGTGCTATTATTATCCTTGCTATTTGCAGAAAAGAACACAGAGCTCTCTGGTGTCTTTTCCAAAATTTCACAGTTACTTAATGGTTGAAGTGGGACTTGAACCCCGACCACCTGACTGCAAGGTTTATAGGCTCAATCTCTGTCTTCTGCTCCCTCACAAATGTGTGTTGCATCTCAACAGGAGGGGAAGCGGACTGACTACACATCTTTATTGCATTTACTAAAAAGGTTTTCATTGCCTTATTATATAAATCAGAAAAAAATCACATGGCTCCAATTTCATAAAAGCCTGGAAAAATAAACATACACCACAGCACCCACCCTTAATCATGAGTGCAATGTCTGTTCTTTTGAAAGTCTAGTATATTCTTCAAAACTCAGGAAATTCAGGGTTTAAATACTATCACCGTTACAGCGTTGTTATTATTCAAAGATTAGGACTTCGTAGACACCTGGGAGATAACTAGCAATGTGTAATTTCAAGTTTGCCCTCGTAATGCTGAATGAAATCCCATATAACAGGAGCTGTAGTCAAGTGAAGCATGTGTTTGCAGGGAGTGATACAATCAGATCCCACCCTTATCTCCATGCCTGCCATCCCCAGCCTTCCCACACTGGAAATGATTTACCAGTGTCTCCTGCAGGACAAAAGAGAGTAAGCCTCGGGAAAGAGAGGTTCACAATGCACCCCACAAAACCAAGATTCCGGGCAACTATAGCAATAATCGGGGTTTAGCACATCCAAGGCATATGCTACTCAACATTAGAAAGTAATACCAAATGAACGATGTTTATTGGATTGGCTTCTAAAACAGACAAATGCTCAGTTGCATCGCTAATGAAAAAAATTAGCTTACTACTAAACACTAACTGGATCGATAATCTATTAACTGTAACCTTGTTAGCAAGAGCTTGCATACAATACGTGACCTGCCTTTTTAAAGGGCTCTTCTTCAGTGCCTTTGATGAAAATATTTTCTTTTTCCATATTCAGCAAAGATATACTTAACATTTCATATTAACTCAAAAATTTTTTTTCAAAGACTGCTCACCTGTAAGGCCTTTCCAGATCATTACAAAGGTACCATTTTGTTCAGATGTTAATAGCATGATTTTTATTTCATGGATAGAAACCACAGTGTCTCAGACAATAGTCAGCAAATCTCCACAGTCAGGATGAGATATTATGATGGCCTTGGTGACAATGACAAAGTCATTGTCTTATCAGCATGCTAAATATCTTCATCTGCACTCACCTACAGGCAAGAATAAGATGACAGCAGACACAGATGTGAAAAGTTATGATGGGGAAGTGCAGGGAGACAAGGAATACATTAGTGGAGTATGTGTAATTTCAGTGTAAAATTTTTATATTCATACAAGTTAAGTGAGAGTTTATCTTGTAAAGGCAAGGTACGTTGGGGGTGTGAAGGGAGACTGAAAAGTAATCTTTATTCTTTCTATTCATCAGTGGCAAGCCCTGAGCATGACTGCACTATTCCAATGACCTAACAGCCACCAGGGACACTGCTCGGTGTGGGTCTATTGCAGCCAGACCTACACAAGCTAAGAGTTTCTTAAGTAAACCTAAGTTCTTGCTGTGACTCAAACCTATTCACCAAAAGGCTGGAATGAAGAAGTTTCAAAGCCTCCCATCTTAACCAGGTAGTGGGGGAAGAACCAACATTCTGAAATAAAGTATATTCCCACAAAACCAACAGTATATAAAAAGAAGCAAGTGCCAGAATAAAGGCCAGGAAAAAAGTGGAGATCAGTAGTAACTTCAGGCCAGAAATAAAGGGGTATTCCACCGCATTCAGACTAAACAATTATTGAAATGACTGCCCAAGAAGGTTTCGTAAACCCTTTGAGTGAGTTAGCAAATATTACAAAAGAGACAGTGCAAACTAGTCTTAACATCAGCCAAATGTTTGTGGGGGCCTTTGGGAAGTAAAAGAGAATTGCCACTGGGAATTTAAAGACTCCTGAGTCAGCAGAAATCTGAAAGCAACAAGCTTTCAGCCAGTATCTTCTTGAGTGACATGTCAAGTGCTGAAGACATAAAAAGGAAAAGTCAGCATCTTAACCTTAGAGTTTTTAAAAGGTTAGAGAGAAATAGTTCAGCTTCTAGATAGATATGGCTCCCTATAGCAAAAAGGTAGGAAGGTGACCCCAAATGGTTTAGAGAGTCAATGTCAAGGCAAAAGCAGAATCCAGGAACCATCAGCCTCCCTCTGACACCTTACAAAAGGAAGGGCAATTGAAATAGAAGTAAATATGAGACTCTTCATCTGTATAACCTGTCAGTGAGTTTTGTCCTCCTGAGTGGTATCTGGGTGTGTGTGATATCATCTTTGAAGAATCTAGGGTAGGTCAACTCAGCTGCCACATTCTTGCCTAATTCTTCTTGTTGATTCAAATTTCTACAATATACAAGTTTCTTTATAAAGCAGGAATAATTTGAGTTATTATAATGGATACAGACTTAAAAACTTATTTTATTTTAGATGCAGTATAACATACGATGGAAATAAAAACAAAAAACAACAGAGGTTTCAGAAGGAGAAAAGACCATACAGTTAATTTCCATTATTTACTCAGTATGTGGCCTTAGACAAGTATTTTTTCAGAACTTCAGTTTCTTCCTCTATGAAATTGAGATAATTAGCCTTACTATAATGTCAGAAGCATTAAATCAGGCAGTATAGGCAAGTGCTGGTGGTATAATGTCTAGTGCAGAAAATGCTCAGATATCCAGGCATTTTCTCTTTCATTCCTCAGAAAATGTAGCAGTGATACTGCTGCATCAAAAGGCAGTTCCAATTTTAGTTTTTTGAGGAAATTCCATGCTGTTTTCCATAGTGGCTGCACCAGTCTGCATTCCCACCAATAATGCACTAGGGTTCCCTAGAAAATGGAGATTTTTAGTAAAGGGTACAAATTTTCAGTTGTAAAAAGAGTAAGTTCTGGGTATCTAACATATAGCATGATAACTATAGTTAATACTGTATTGTATACTTAAAATTTCCTAAGAGAGTAGCTTTTTTTAAATGTTATTTTATTGTTGGATTACATTCATCCCATTTTCCCCCTCTGCTCTCCCCTTCCCCGCCCTCCCCATCACCCCACCACAGTCAACCCCACATGTTGCCCATGTCCATGGGTCATCCATGCCAGTTCCTTGACTAAACTGTTGCCCTTCTTTGCCTCCTTCTCCCCCTCCCCTCTGCACACTGAAGTCTGTTCCTTGTATTCATGTCTCTGGTTCTGTTTTGCTTGTTTGTTTTATTCATTAGTGCCCTGTAATGGGTGAGATCAAACGGTACTTGTCTTTCACTGACTGGCTTATTTCACTAAGCTGACAGAGCTGAGTTAATTTTTAATTTTACATCTGTCAAAAAATAACTCAAGAAATCATTTTATGAACCCATTTGTTAAATGCTCAGCACTGTACTGGAAGTTATGGAAAATTAAAAAGAAGAGTAAACCACAGTTGATAGCCTCAAAGAAATCCCAATCCAGTTGTGCATACACACACAATCACACACACATAATATTATGAAATGAGTACACAATAAAAGCTGAAAATAAATAATAATAGTCACCACCTATTGAGGCCGCACAGAACCTGGCACTTTTCACAAGTGATTTTGCAGCTCCACAAAAACTTTGAAAGTTTCCACTCATTTTATTTCCCATTTTCCAAGTTAGCAAACTGGGTGCTGCCAAGTCTATCCAACACCAAAGCTCTTTCCACTAAAAACCAAGCAATTATGAAATTATGGGGTTCTCTTCAGGTATTTATTCAGATGAGGTTAGGGCTTTAATACCTTTATTTGGGATGGCAGGCTTTGTATTGTACAGCCAAGGAGGAGGCCTGAACCAGCCACTTATGGCCCAACACTGAAGAATACATAAATGAAGAAAGTGTGAAAGGTACAAATCTCTACCAAGTAAGCTGGAATGAAACAGTCTGCCCTACAAAAGATGTTTCCCAGCCACAAAGACCTTTAATGTTAACTCATTCCAAAGTCATAACCTGACTTCAGGTCCATACAGAAAAAACACATGAATAGATAATGCTAATGCCTACATCATATCTTCACAAGCATTATTTCATTTGAAGCATCACAATTGGTTGGGAGTAAGTAGCATTTTTTTTTTTTTTAATTTATTTCCTACTGAGAAGACCAAGGACCTAACTTCTTACTGCCAGTGACACAGCCAACTGGTGACCAAGCTCTAAGCTCTCTGTTCCTTCCATTAGGTAACTCTGACTGGCTCACTTGTATGTCCCTGTAATTCAATCATACACAGGACTGACTACATATGTGTGGAAACTCATGCAAAAGAAAATTCAGAGCTCCTTGTTTAAAACGTGTTTGCTGTAGAGGATTAAACCTAGTATGGGGTCCTTCTAAGTAACAGTGCAGAATGTATGCCCAGGAAGCTGGCCTGAACGACACCACTGCAAATTAAACTGTAAAATCAATAATTCAAAGAGCTAAAACATGAACAAGGTGAAAGGTATGGATGTATGAAAAATAACCCCTTGTCCAGGAAGCAGTCCAATAGTACCTGTGACAGATGCAATCCAAGCTGTGTGATCATAATCACCCTTCTCTAACTAAATTATTCAGATTAGGAAACGCACACCCATCAATTTTTGGTGCACTAATGAAACACATTTCTTCCCAAGTTACTTACTGAACACATTAATATGTATTTTTCAGAGGTAACAGAAATGATGTTTCAGATAGTGACAAGGTGAAGATATCAGAAAGTTCACTCAGGAACAAGGAAACCACCAAACGAACTTAAAGCGTTCGGCAGCCTATGTTATTTGACCTACGCTTCTGGCGTGTCATTTCGAAATAAACAACCTCGGAAAGGCAGCTACACAGATGCTTTCAGAACAGAGTGAAGAGCTGGAATAAGCACCTGACAGTGCTATCAACAAGGAGCAGATGTTTGCAGGGGTTTGAATTCCCAGTGTGGCATGCTCTTCTGGATTGCAGAGAAGCCGGCTGCTGTCAGCTCTGGAGAACCCCTGAGCACGGTAGACTGAGTAGGCATGAGAGCCAGCTCTGTTCTGCAGGAGGGAACCTGGAGGACTGTGCAATGGGTAAGTGGGGAAGGGGAGAAGCAAATGTTCCTAAATGAGTAAGATACCCGCCTTCTCTCTCCTCTCCCTCTCTCTCTCTCTCTCTCTTTCTCCCTCTCTCTTTCTCTCATTAAAAACAAGCTAAATGTGGTCTGGGGTCAGAGGTGTACTTAAATCAATTAAACATGAATCAAAGAAAAGTTACACAAATGCTTATTTTAATCTTCAAAAAGAAAATACCTATAAATTAGAATTTCTTATTGGCCAGCACTTATCATCTACATTATTTAAACATGAATATAAATAGTTGCTTATCCTGAAGTCCAATCTGTATTTGAATCCCCCATAGCTACTTATTACCTGGGTAAGCTTGATTATGTATGTTAGGTTCTTTTACTAACCAAAGCAAATAGGAAAAGATACCTGAGCATCTTACTCAATGCAAGAAGTAGTTGAATAACCACGTTATAGAAAGGGTGGGAGCCTCCTCAAATGAACTTGGAAGGTTGTTTTTCTTGGGCTGTGCCATCAGAACAACTTGGTTTCTGCTAAAAGACCCACTGGAGTTCATGTAGAGATTATATCTCCATTCTGTACTCTTCTAATATAGGTAGGTTTCTCGGAGTGAGTTTTATCAGTAAGTGGCACTTGAGGCTCACACATCCAGAAGTAATAAAATATTCACAAGTGCTCAAAAGGTATGGTATATGAACATTAATTCTAAGACAAGATAGTGTTCCTCTTGGGTTCCTCTCATTTGCCTTGCTTCTAGTGGATGGACAAGAGGTAACACATTTTCTGCCCTGGCTGGTAGCACAGTGGATAAGGCACTAGCCTGTGAACCCAAAGGTCGCTGGTTCTATTCCCAGCCAGGGCACATATAACCAGGTTGCAAGCCAGGTTTCCAGCCAGGTTCATAGCTGGAGGCAGGTGAAAGGCAACCATACATTGATTTCTAGCTCCCTCTCTGCCTCTCTCCCTACCCCTCTCTCTAAAAATAATAAATAAAATCTTTAAAAATAAAAAAATGTAGCACATTTGATTGAGTGGCTCAAGACAAAAAAGGAAAAGACTGGGGTGGGGGGTACTATGGGTGTGCTTAACTAAGACAAGTGTTTCTTCAGAAATTATTACAGGGAAATAGCCCAGCATAGTGAAAGGATATAGGTCCCCTGAGACATAGCAGAGTTCAAATCTGCAACAAACTACTCCATGGCCAACTCTCTGAGATTGGGAAAGTTATCACATATCTATGAATATCAACTTATTATTAATATCATTTTTTTCTCTGAATGTTCAGATAATGGAAGATCTTTGCAGAGAACTAAGAGGTATAAGAATTTTCAAGGCACACATTGTGATTGCCTATAATCTCATCCTCTGGACCTGACATTTAATTGTGGTATGATTCTTGTGCATTTTCAATCTATGCACAATCTATACATACATGTTTGTGTATGTGTATATATGTACACACACACACATATATATATATATATATATATATATACACATGTGTTCCCCACAATCACTGCTTTAGCTGCAACCCACAGATTTTGAAGTTTTGTTTCACTTTAAGTCTGTTAAAACTATTTTCCCTGGTGATTTATTCCTAGACCTATTCATTATTTTAAAGTGTGCTATTTAATTCTGAGCTTCAGGAATTCCCAAGGCATCTTGCTATTACTGGTTTCTATTTTACTTCTGTTGTGCTCACAGAACACACTCTATGTGACTGCAATCTTCATAATTTACTGAAAATTGTGTTCTAGCTCAGCATGTGGTCACCTTAAATGTTCCATCAGCACTTGAAAGAATTGTTTTCTGCTTTTATTGAGAGCTGTGTTCTATAAACATCAATTAGTGCCAGGTGGTTAACAGTGCTGTTGAAGTCTTCTACATTACTGCTTTTTCTGTGGCAATTATTAAATCAAACTGTAATGTTTTCACATCTCCAATTATAATTACAGGTTTATCTATTTCTCCTTTCAGTAATGCCAAATTTTGCTTTATGCATTTTGAAACTATGTGACTGTGCATACACATTTAGGATCATTAATGAATTATTATGTTTTGTTAATAAATTGACCCTTCTGTCATTATGAAATGTTCATCTTTATCTCTTGAAATCATCCATGTTATGAAGACTATTTTTTCTGATATTACACAACTACTCTAGCTCTCTCATGATTGCTCAGTGTATTAAATATACTTTGGATATATTTTCCCATCATTTTCTTCAAACTTATCTTTGTCTTTTTATTTATAGTGTGTTTCTTATTGGTATGACAAGGGACAAAACTGAGCAACTTCGATTTGGCTCATCAATGCTCCTCAGCTACTCTGTTATAACCTTTGGAGAACACAGCCCATTGGTTCTCAATCTATCTGCACAGGCTCTGGGCAGCTTTTGAAGAAACACTGATGCCTAGACTCCTCCGGCAGAGAAGACAATTGCAAGATATCACTCTGCAGTGGGGACCAGACAAGAGAGCTTTGTAAAGCACTCAGGCAACTCCAATGTGTAGCTGTGGTTGGGAACAACTATACCAGGCAATGAACAGCTCTCTTCTTTTCTCCTTAGACAGCCTCAACCTTTTCTCCCTGCCTGTGACATCAATAATATCATTAGGAGAAGGAGGGAATTTTGCATAATTTACACGATGCAGTTAGGAACAGACCCCTTATCTTTCTTTCTGAAGAGGGGGCCCTTTACCGTAATGGACCATGTGAGTCATCAGTCTTCAAACTAACCTATGAAAACAGCTGAAAAGAAACTCCCTATAAGCCCAATCCTTCCTCCACTCCAGTACGCATTTGTTTCCTTTCACATACATGTCTGTCTAATTAAAAAGATGTAGTGCTTCCTTAATTTCCATATAAACTCCTCACATTGACTGCAAATGTCTCACAAAGCAAAACAGGATTTATTAGTATAATAAACCAAGTGCTTCATAAAAATTTAATGCTTTTTTGAGCATTCTTTACACAGGGAAAATTAAAGAGAGAAGGGGTAAAGAATGGGAAGAAATTTTTTCTCATTTGGGGAAATAGAGATTTAAAGATTAAAATGAGATGGAATCCAAGGAGAGGAGGGGGAAGAACTAAAAACTCCGAAGCCTTAGACACCAGGGAGCGGGGCCACCACATCCCATGAAGTGCTTCTGTGTTTTCTGATTGAGCATCCTGCTCACCCACAGTGGGAGCCTGTGGGAAGGCTCTGTGGAGGAATGGGCTATCCCCAACTTGCAACTCCTGCCTCTGAAGAAGTTCTGAGAACCTGAGGACCTTTCACCTGTGTAGACAGGCTCATCCGTAGGCCAGAGAAAGGCAGATTCTGAAACAGACCCTGAGAATCATGACTGTACCTGGCGGAGGCCCTGGAACTCAGCAGGTGCTCCCTGAATATTTGTGGAATGAATAAATTGCATTTTAGCAATCTAATGGACCTAAGCAGGCAATTTAGGGGGCTTCCTCAGCCAAGGAGAGCAGCACCAAGAGTCAATGAGAATACTTTCTTCTAGGTTATGGACATTCTCATAAGGGACACCTTCCCATGCAGCAGAACACTCAGGGACAGGAATCCAGGTAAGGGATATGCGGATGTTCCCAGGCAGAGAAATATGAAGAAAATATAAAACACACTAATGTATCCTAAGCCCATTTTAAGGAAAGATTTGTTTTTAAAGACATGGGATTGGATGGCGTGGAGAAATTTAAAACAAGAAAGGGAAGCCTCACAGGACGCTGGAGCATGGAAGGCCCTGGAGGCTGTCTGGTCTAGTACTCTCATCCTGTTGTGAAAGCCTCCTCCTACCCAGAGACTTAAGGAACATATCTAGTCCCACAGCTAACGGGATAGAGTGCTAGCGGGAACCCAGTTTATTTTCTCACCATCTGCTGCTCTTTCCATGCCTCAGGCTCCTCTCCTCCCTCTAGAATGACTTGAACCATTTGCCATTAAAAACAAACTTGCTGACCTCACTCACTAGCATATGGCCTATTAGAGCCCTTGGGCTTCAGTTTTCCAAGTCACCAAAACTTTTTAATAGAGTGATCACAATTTATTTTCCTTTGGAAATGAAAAAGAGTCTACCTTTTCCCAGGCCCACTATTTAGAACATGAGTGAAACGGTCACAAGCATGTAAATATTATCCTTAGCAAGAGGAGCTTGAGATCAACCTATTTTTACTTACTATCTGCCTCAGGGTGATGGACTCCTGGAGAAGTTGGGGAGGAGGGCTTAATTGCCCCTATTCTCTAATGAAATCAAATCTCAGAGAGTTTGAAAGCAAAAAAATATACTTATTACATAATATTTTCCCCTGTAGGGCATTCCCCAAAACTTCCCAGGAATAACCCTAAAGTTCATGCAATACCTGTTTTTTTAATCAGTCTTTATTCAAAGTTGTTCATGCAAACTGTCAAATTGATCCCACTATCAGGTAGATTCAATAGCCTTTTATCAGCCCCAGAACTCATTATCTCTTACACACCACACTTGCTTCCCCTAACTCATCCTCTATACACAACCACTTGTAGCTACCTCTCCTGAAAGCCATCAGCTGCCACCCACCGGTGAGAAATCAACTTTGAGAAACCACAAGACACAACATCAGATCCTAAGACCTTTGAGATGAAGGAAAGAAAATGGCAGGTTAAAACTTAGCAGTTCTTCAAGGTGCTAATCATTAGAAAAATGTTACAGATTTGGAGCTTCTGGCCAAGATGGAGGCTTATGTAGACACAATACATCTCCCTCCACAATTAAGAAGAAATACAGCTACCTCAAAACTGAAAGCAACCAGAACTATCAGAAAATCAAAGTGCATGAAAATCCAACAAAGATATAAAGTAAGACTCATTCAAACAAGTTGGAGGGGCAGAGCCAGGGCAGAGAGGAATCTAAAAATAAAAATGAAAAATGCTAAGCAAACAACCAGAAAAGGAATAGAATCATAAGTATGGGGATTGTTTGGAGGGTTATCAGTAGGAGGAGGAAGGTGTAGAAGCAGAGAAATGGTGTAGGGATTAAGAAACATAATTAGTAGGTACAAAACAGACAAGGGGAAGTTAAAAATAGTATAGGAAAGAGTGAGGCCAAAGAACTTATCTGCATGATTCATGGACATGAACTAAACAGTGTGGGATTGTTGGAGGGAAGCGGGTATTGGGCGGAGGGGAGCAAAGGGAAAATAAATTGGAACAATTGTAATAGCATAATCAATAAAATATACTTAAAAAAGAAAAATGTTACAAAGATTTAGTTTCCTGAGATGGAAAAAGAAAATCCCTTTTGTGAGAGAGAGAGAGAGAGACAGACAGACAGACAGACAGACAGACAGACAGACATGGAGAGAGAGAGGCAAGAAAGAGTGAGAGAAAGAATCAAGGGCATTGGGGCAACACCAAAAAGAGAAAGATTTTTTCATAGGTGATTCTGCCACTCTGAATTTAGCACTTACAGGCATAGCATGCTTCTGCACTTCTTTTCTCCCAAAAAGAGTTTTAAAATCTCAGGATTGAAAGCTTTGGTTCTATCTGTGCCTCTTTAATCCCCCACCTCCCATCACACCTCATCAAGTTGCCCAGTCTGGTCAAGTAGTTGTAGTGACTGGGATTTATAACCTTGCTAAGGTGCCCATCCCATGCCTGTCCATGTCTATTTTAAACTCCTGCCAGGTGAACAGGGAAGTCAGTGGAAATCCCAAGTAGTAAAAAACACATAAGAGAACAATGTTATCCTTACTTCTAATCAGAGAAATAAAAATTAAAGCATTAAGGTACTGTTTTTCACCCAGAAAGCTAGTAGAAATAATTTCAGGTAAAGATGCAATAAAGTCATTACATTTCTACATTGATGGTAGATGTATAAATTGTGATTTCCATCCAGGAAAGTGCAGCAATGTTCAGAGTTCACACTCTTTGACTCAATGGACATATTTCTTGTAGTTTTCATTAAATAATAACACAAGGGTAACCAAAAGTTATACACACAAATATATCCATTGAAGGTATGTCTTAAAATGACCTACTTTTAATAGAAGAATTACTACATCTCCCATTGTACATGAACACAACTGAATATTATCCAGCAATTGTAAAGGATGGTCAGAGATATAGAATATGATAGAGCTTGCTTATAATATAATCTTAATTTTAAAAAGCAGGGTGGTATTATCAGCCAGAATTTCCTTATAAATCTAGGAATCTGCTCTGGTTAATTTTACCCCAGAAAATTATATGAAAACAATATTAGGTAATTCACTAGGGCCCAGAAAACCAGGCTCTGGCACCACGACTGCCAGCCCTGGGCTGTGTCACCAGCACCACTGCATCCTGAGCCTGGGTGTATCTGTCTGGAACGCCACATGGCCATTCCCCATGTAGTTCTGCATCTCCCACCAGCAGCTTTGACTCAGGTCTTAGGTGATTGTGTCTGACTGTTCGTGAGCTTTAGAGGCAGTCAGGAAAGCAAGGCTATAGCATTTGCATGTGTGGTAGGAGGATCCCACGAAACTGTAGAAACTTCTCTCACAGTCTGGAGTCTAAAAGTTTGAAATTTAGCTGCCTATGGGGCTGTGCTCCCTCTGTAGGTTCTAAGGAAAAATCCTACTCTGCCTCTTCCTAGCTTCCAGTGGTTGCTGACATTTTTTGGCTCTCCTTGGCATGTAGCTGAACAACTCCAACCTCTGCCTCTATTGTCACAAAGCCTTCTTCCCTCTCTGTCTGAGTTCCAATTGGCTCCTAACTTGATATGACTTCATCTTAATTACATCTATGAAGACTCTCTTTCCAAATAAGATCACATTCACAGGTTCCAAATAGACATAAATATAGGGGTACACTATTAAACTCTACAATATTTTAGTTTCTTCCTCTTGTTGAGACAAAGATCAAGTTTCTGTCATCATGGACTGTAACTTTATTTCTTTGGAATCCAAGCATGCCTTTTATCATATCACCTATCAAAGGACTTAGTACATATTGACATTAGTGAACACTTAATGGGTAATGAAGAGAAGAAAGAAGAAGATAGCATGGATAGAGAAAAAGCACATAAATTAAACAGAGATAAATAAATGAATCAGTCTATATGGAGCTAATTTTAAAATCACAACCTCAGAGACAGTGACTTCAATTTCTTTATAATTAACTCCAACATTATTGTAATTTGTCATTGTATCACCACCACCACCATCATCATCCTCTATCAAAGAATCTAACATTATCACATCTATTTGTCCTCTTCATGAGTATCACGGTAAAGCCCGTTTCCTAAATAAAACCATAACAACAATCAAAAAATCATCCATTGACATAAGCTAAAGCCCCTCAACTCAAGTTCAAGACAACATTAAGCAAAACCACAAAATGAAGAAGTTTATTGATAGGTGTTCTCTAAGTTTTGAAAAGATAGGTGAGTCAGTGGATAACTATGATAAGAATGCACATTAGACAAAGTAACCAGTTTAGGAGCATTGAGAAGCTTAGGAGGATGTGTAAGTCCATAGGTGAATAGATATGTAGGGTAGATAGACAGAATAGTTAGGTAGATATATAAAACTTACCTGTAGACCTGTTTGCATTTCTCATTTCTCAAGTTTCTTAAACTCCTAGATGATAATACACTGAGAAAAAACACAAAATCAGAAAGGGCTACACTATGACATATTGAGGTTCAGGAACCTGAGCACAGGATAAAGTAGAAAGCAGAAAGGAGAACACCAGCTACCATGAACAGGACCCATAAATTGAAAGCATTTTAAATCTCACACTGCACAACTCAGTTCTTCATCCTCAGAACCCTAATTACCCATCACTATGTGGACCCTTTGATTCTTCAGTTATTCTTTTAGCTCCCGTCCCAGGGAGCATGAAATCCAGCTCCTGGGAGCCCTCTTAGCAGTTGAACTCTGCACAGCTATTCATGAACAGAGATCAGCAGGTAAAAAAAAAAGAAGAAGAAGAAAGAAAAGACCTCTATAAATTCAAATGACAGTTCCTCAAAGGCTCTGAGTAACCTCATTCTTGCTGCTAACATCCTATTTGAAATGCTCCCAGGAAGTTCACAGTTTAAGCCAACAGTGATTACTTTTGCACAGTGAATAACAATCCTAATTTATCAACTGTACATGACGGAATATGCCCCCCCTCCTTTTATTGCAAACACAAGCTCACCTCAGATGCCACTGAAAAACATGAGGATATTTCCATAGAAGCTCCTGTCCTGCTTGACTAAATCAAGAGAAGGTAAAAGTAATTTAAAACAGACCCGCGTATAGTTTAGCAACCAAGGAAGTTACCAGCATGCTCAGATGCTGTTCAAAATACTCAAATAGGTTCTTGTTTTCCTTGAGCTATAAACAGTCTCAGGAGTACACATTGGATTAAGAAAATAAAATAAAAGCACATACCAATAGAACAAAACATATATCAATTAGGATATGTTCAACAGCAAGTTAACTTTCAAAAAGCTTATTCACAGAGGCTTAAATAATTCACTGTTTACTGAACAAGGACTTTTAATATAGTCAGTTCAGTGCAGCAACTCAGTAAGATCTTCAAAACCTAAGTTCTCTGTACCCTGTCCTGCCATCCTCGGAATACTGGCCTTTCATCCTTAGGTCTGTGCCTCACCATCACAAGATGGTGGCCAATGCTCCAAACTCATTCAAGAAAAAGGACAAAACCAGCTATGGACCTAAGCAAACATCTCTAGTCTTAAGATCAACTAAAGAATAATTACTTTATATCTGTAAACCATTAGAGGGCTTCTCCAAATATTTTCTGGAACATTCCTGTCTCCTCTAACCATATCCCCCACTCTGAGTAGATTTCTTCTTTTGTCTCATTGGCCACTAGGGCACAAGGCTACCCTTAGCTTCAAGGGAAGCTAGGGAAATAAATATCCAACAAGGAAAAACAAAGTTGTTACCATAACTCTACTCCTCACCTGCACTTCAGAAAAAAAAATATCAAGGAAAGGGGAGCAGAGACCAAGGCTCCCTACTGGGACAGCAACTGACAATGCCAACAGGGCATTCATCCTTCCATCTGTCCCTTGATCTAGGCATACAAAATATGTCTCTAATAGAGAAACAAAAGTAAAATTTTTAAGACTGAATGATGGCCCTCCATGATGTCTTCCTCCAAAAGTAAAAACTGTTCCCCACAGCACCTATTCATTTAAAATCCACAACATAAAATTAAGCCAGTAATCCAGCCTTTTCCAAATGAGGTCCCCCAAGGGCAGTCTAGCTAGATTGTACAGGGGAAAATAATTCATGTTTTCATATAAATTTGAGAACTTTCAATGAGCATTAGAATACTAAAGGCTGTGATAAATAATGTTAGCAAATAAGCATTACTTAACTCAATATTGTTCAAAGCACCATCACAAAATATATATATATTCATAGACACATATAAATATCTATCTACAAATAACTATTCAAGGATATGTAGATACATATAACTTTATGCAACATCTAGTAATATCCCACAGAATACATTTCAGTTAAGGTTGTCAAGTCATTTTTCTTATCTCCATTACCCTAGAACAGTGATTTTCAACCAGTGTGCCACGAGAATTTGTAAAGCAGGCAATACTTTATAAGCATGGCCATTTAGACAGGGCACTGACCTCTTTTCCCTTAGACTATCAAATTTTTAAATAAATTACAATAGCCAACACAACAATAGACATACAATGTGAATGAATCAAAATTATACCTATTTTTCATCAGATTGGCAAAAAATATATTTTTTTGATGTGCTGCATAATTTTGGTAATTTGTTAATGTATGCCATGAGATGAAAAAGGTTAAAAATCACTGCTCTAGAAGATGGACTTATTACTTTTCTAAGAAAAGATCTTCTCCAGAGAAAGGGGTTGGGGAGAAGGCAGGTAGATGGGGGTAGAGGAGGGTATAGGGAGATAGATGGTAATGGAAAATACAATAAAATCTTTAAAATAAATTAAATTTAAAATGAAGAGATCTTCTGATTATACTACTGATAGCTTAGCTCACTGCTAACTGCTTCATCAAAGTATTTATTATTTTTTTCTCCTTCTCTAAAACCAACCAATGTATGAATCAAGCTGGAGAGAATGAGCAATCTTAATCCTAGTCAGTTAATAAGAATGAAGAATTTAAACATGCAGAGGCAAAACTGAAAATAAAGCCATTGGTACCTTGACCTATAATGCAGCAAAAATAACATTACTTGGTGAGATTTAGAGGGATTATTAAAAGTGGAAACAGCCAACTCCAGTTGTGATTACTTCAATGAAATCCTTCATTTTAACCAGGATCCTTACTGAAGTTTTGGTTATGAAAATGGTTTTCAAGAAAAGAATGATCATGGAGTTAGAGGAGATGGGAAGTATCTTTTCCAGCCTTCCTACCGCTCTTCCTCCCTCCCTCCTTGATCTCACCATCTAGTGTCCTAGCAAGTTGGTGTATGAAACTACAGTTAGGAAGACATATCAGTAGAATTGATCACAACCTGGGGGGCCCAGCATGCTATTGGGAATATTTTAACTCCATTTGTCATAGCCCTACAGCTGTCATTTGTTGATAAAGGGAGAGAGACAAAAGCCATGGTGTATCTACAGGTAAAAGTTGGGTTTAGAAGTGATCACTACAGAACTTCCAAGTCCCTAAGGGTTTTCTCAACACACATCCCCCAGAAATTCCCCCATAATGTAATGATGCTGTGGAAGGAACACTCTGATGTTCTTTGAACAGAAAGAGCAATGTCCACTGAGGCACCAGACCTTTCATCAGGCTGGTAAGTTTTCCAGCAAATAACATGATCATGTCATTCAAAGTATCCCTGTCATTGAGTCAAGCCATACTTTTCCATATATCTAACTGCAGGCTGACTAGTGGGTCTGAGTTTCAGAGCTCAGACTCCACGCATTAAAAATTACTCATATTTCTCTTTGCTCCAGAGACATCTAATTCCAAGTGATCGCTCAGAAATTCTTTCCTTGTCTTCCCTCCTTTGCTTCCCAGGAGTCATCTCCCTCAGCCTGGCATCGGGCTCCATGGGCAAACTGGAAAGCCACACATGGCAGAGCCCTCTGGAAGTGGTAGAAGTCCAATGGACATATGTCAGAAAGGCAAATGTGGTAAAAATTCTCACCACTAAGGTGACCAGCCTTCCTACATGGTTTCTCCACCTCAGAGCATCCATGCCAACCAAGTCCATTCTACCAGCTCATCAACATGGCATTTGAAAATCTACTTCTCTCTTTCTCTCTGCTCACTCATGGTCATCTTCATCAACATACAACTCCTGCAAAAAGCCTCCCCTGTTCAAGGGTTTAGCCAAGAAACCCTGGCCTGTCAGTAAGCTAGGGTGTGAATCCCAGGTTAGTCCGTGCTCTTGGATGCCTTAACTGGGCCTGCCCTAGCAAGAGGTAGATCATGCTATTAACCCAGGTAACTGGAGCTCAGAGTGGCCACCCGTAACCCTCTTAGGGCTGAGGCCTCCAGAGAACACATTGGGGCTTTCATCAAAGCCCACTTAGTGAAGACCCACACCCTCCCATTTCAGATGTGCGTCACCAACACATTCGAGGAGAGACAAGAGTCACTGACTGGGAAGAAGGGAGACCCTGAAAAACAACTATCAAGAGCAGGCCAATCATTAAGCTCCCTTGGCCATTTCCAGTGCAAATATTTCTGACAAGCTTTAAACAGGGAACCAACATAAAATTAAACTAAGAGCCTAATCCGTTTCAGCTGAAGATGGCTACGACCCAGAATCCTGAACTCATTTCCCCCAGTGGACACATGGAATCTACAGCTACATATGGAACAACTTCTTGTGGGGAGGAAAAAACTCCAAAACCTGGCTGAGCAACTCCTACTCCACCAACAGAAGGCTCACAATGGAGGGGACAGGAGAGGCTGCCACACAGTCTCAGCATAAACCTGCCACCTGTGCCAGTGACCCCCAGTCCTGAGGACAGTGAAAACCCAGAGCTCCCTGAGGGGAGACAGGTTTACACCCCACACTGAGAATCACAGCTTTTAACACCTGCACTTGAGAGACAAGCCCCAAAACATCTAGTTTTTAAAACCAACAGGACTCACTCTTGTCCAGGAGACCCACAAGCTATAGAGATCTGAGTAAGACTTAAAGGGCTCAGACTTACGGCCCAGGGCCCAGCATGGAAGGGGACGATCCAGGGGCGCCGGGCATGATGCTGAGGAACCTCAGCTGCTAGTCTTGGAGCTTCGGCCTGGGGGGCAGACCCAGGTTTGACCACCCTGGGGGGTGCTGCACACTCGCCTGGGACAGAGGCTGGCCAGCACCATCTTCGGGCTCTGCCTGTGGCTGCTCCAGCCTGTGGCTTCTCCAGCCTGCAGGCTTCTTCTGTTTTTAGACTCGAGGCGTCTTTCCATTTTTCTTTCCCTTCTTTCCATCCTTTCTTCCCAGTGGGCGCTCTCCACGTGCTCTCGCCCAGTCGCGTTCCAGCTGGTGGGCACCATCTTCACGCTCTCCCGCTGAGACCCGGCGCCAGTACCAGGCAGAGGGGAGCTTGGACACACGGGCGCCGCCCCGGCGTTGTGGCTGCCGCCAGGGGCGCTTCTCCGTCACCTGGCACTGGTGGCCAGCGAGGCTCACCCGCCAGGGTCCCACCAGACTCCAACCAACGAAGAAAGAGTGGCTATCATGCCCAGGATGTGGCAAGAAGCAACAGACCAAGGAGGCCAATCTATGAAAAAGGCCTACTGATGTATTACAGCTGAGCCCGAAAAGCAGGCTTCTAATTGAACACCTGTGTAAAGAGTGACTGTAGTCTCTTCTAGAGAGCCAGCAGGCTGGGGCTATCTTCACCTTCTTTTGCCACTCTCCACAGTACCTGTATCGCCCCAAGAGAGCTTTTCCAGGTGTCTGGTGCACCAATCTTGGTGGCTGCCACCCTGGGGATGCCCCTTGACTGCCTGATAGCCAGGGGAGCGGGTGTCCCTGGATCCCACAAGACTGTAACAATTATATAGAGTTCTTGGCGGCCTAGCACCACAAGGCACTGCAAAGACAGTAAGCCAAAACACACACACTCCCACACAAAAATTAACTCCAAATAGATTAAAGACGTAAATGCAAGGTCTTAAACTATAAAAATCCTAGAAGAAAACATAGGCACTAAGCACCTTGACCCTGGTCTTGATGATGATTATTTTGGATTTGACACCAAAATCATAGGCAACATAAGTAAAAATTAAGAAGTGGGCCTACATCAAACTCACTCACACACACACAATGTCTTTGGTTTAATGAGACTCATGTTCAACTGATAACCCCTAACTTTGCCATTTGTGTCTCTCCCATACCCAGCAGAGAGCCTGGTATAAACCAGTTTGATAAAATATTTGGCATTTTATTTCTGTTATACCATACCAACACATTAAAATCAAACTGAGATATTCATATGATTATGTTACTCTTTAGTAAGTGATTGCTTGCTAAAAAGACAGTTGCAAATGAATCTCACAAACAAAATGTCAAGAAAAACAGGTCAGATCCAAAATAGTACATACTTAGTTGAAATTAAAAAATAGCAAAATTAACTGACACTGTAATGCTGCTATTATCATGGTTTGTTTTAATGCAATCTATACCAAAAGAAGTCAGAAAAAAAGCAAGCCAATATGTTTAAATGTCCCCAAATTTCATTATCAGCTAACAATGAGTACAACTAAAAGCAACACCTTTCTGGCAATTACTTGACAACTGAAAACAGAATGAAAGGTCCCTTTATTTCCTCTTAAGGTTCTCAATGCCTGGAGGGCATTTAAACATCCTCTTTAACTATTGCACCCAAGTATTTTTTTCAAGAAGTTAAAATTTCCAGGGTCAATTTAAATCGTAACAGTTCTTTCAGATTTAAAAGACGCAGAATTTTGCCAAAAACCTAACTCTTCCCCACACCCTGAAAAGGCGAAGATTACTGGCTTCACCTGCTCTATGTCTAGCAGAGCCCATAGCAATCCCTTTCATCAGGTTGGAGGAGGACCCTGGCTTTATTTGTGCTCTTGTGCTCTTCCCTAGAGGAAGTCAGGCAATGGGACTACAGGGGGTTATTGTTATTGGAATATCTTATCTTCCTACACTGGATACACCAGGGAACAATGGCTCATCCACAGGCTGGAAAGCAGGTCTGACCAATCTCCTCCTCAGGGCTGTGAGAAAATGCTGCAGTCTCTCCCTGCAATGCGTGTGGCGAACACCCAGAAACAGGAGGTATTCTAAAGACAGACTGTCCATTGGCATTCTCCTCTCTGGGGAAAGAAGGGGTAAAGGGTGAAACTCCCCATCTAAACTACCGTACAGACAGTTATTTTGCTTGTTTGTTTTTAACTTGAACTTACTACAGATTGTAGCAAGTAAAGGGAAAGTACTGCTGAAATTTAACCCATCTCCGCAGTCTTGACACTGGGCTGGACCCAATTCTTTGTCAAGTCTTCAGTGACACAGGTCCCAGTGAGCAGAGGGACGGGTCACATTGCCTGCTCACTCCGGAGTTTCTAGCAAGGTTGGGGTTTGGAAAAGAAGGTGAGAATTGGGTGGGATGGAGATAGATCTTGCAGAAGGGAATATTATTTCTGGAAAAATGGGTGATGGCTCTAGTGTGCAGCATCTCCTGAGTCCAGAAGCTCCATCTGCTCACTCTCTCCGTAAGAACACCGGGCTGGCTTTAATCCTTTCCATCCTTCACTCCTCTGCCTTCAGCCCCACTCCCTCTCCTCTTGCTGTTGTTGTCTAAGCCTGTCAAGTGTAAATACGATGCTGATCGACAGCTCCTCCAGCTCTGGGCCATGACTTTGCTGGATTTCCGCCCTTGAGCTCCGGGAATTTAGGATTACGCAGTTTGTGTCCTTGCCTTACCCCCTCTGTACGGGGAGCGCGCGCGGGGAAAGGCTGGGTCGCAGAGACCGGGCCTTTGGGAAGAGAAACCCAGATGCGTCTCTGGGGCTGCAGGACCCAGCAGAACCCGCCACGCCAAATTTTTCTGTGGGGAGCTGAGAGCAACAGAGACAGGACCCTGAGGCACGGCTGGCTCGGAGGGCGGCGCCACCACGCGGGCTGGGGCTGGAGCGACCCTGCGTAGCCGCCGCCGAACCCGGAGCACCGGACGGAGACCGCAGGGTTCGGTTCGTGCCCTGCTCTCCCCAGTGCACCACTGCCGGCACCCCGAATGCACCGCCGCCAGGACCCCCGCATACTAGCTGGCTCCGGAACCCCTTGGCCTCTGGGGCCCCAAAGCTTGCACCGTGCGATGCAGTGGAGGTTTCCTAGTCTGTTCCTTGGGACCTTGACCTGACCCAGCACACACACCTGACCGCGCGCCTTGGCCTGGACAGAAAATAATGCTGGTCACCTATTGCCGCGGCGCACCTTGTGCGACTTTGCTCTCCATTGTAGCCCTGCTGTTTAGAGATGTGCATGACACCCCCCGACAGTGAGTATGAAACACAGGTATTTCCAGAAGAGGCCAACACTTGTCTCGTCTTCACCTTCAGGCTAAAGGAGAGCCAGCTTCGGCTCCAGGGCTGAAAACACTGCCAATAGTTTGTGGCGGATCCTTGCTCAAAACACCTCTCCCCTGACTCAGCCTTAAAATGAAGCGGTTCCTTGGTCTCAGATTGTGACTTCTGTGATCACCCAGCACCTCAGCTGCTTTTTAAAACGTTTTAGATTACTAAATAAGGCTGAAATGTCTTCAAATTCCTCAGTCCTCACAGACATTGGGACAGAACTCTTCCTATATTGTAATCAGAGAATAGATAGCCATGAGTGAGTAAATGAATACCAGGACAATACCCAGTACAAGAAAACAGTACTATTCCTCTCTATAGATATGTTTTCCACTGCTATTTCCATGGTGACATCACTAAAATATGACCCCCGGGTCTACGATAGGCTCACCTTAAAGACAACATGGGAATGGTTCCTCACTGATGCTTCTTACAGGGTGCAAGAAAACTCTTACACAAACTCTTCCCAAGGCAGAATTGTAACAAAGTTCTCTGAGCGGTATTCTTAAGACCACTCCAAGATAAGTAGGAACAGAAGGAGATCAGCTTTCTCAGCCATATATTGGAGTTGAGAGTGTCAATATTTAATAGAGTGACATCTGACGTTAAAGAACACTGAAATGGTCTTTCAGAAACATTCAGGTGGGACACTTGAGCAGTAGCTCATGCTTGGAACCTAGCTCTGTAGTCTTCCACAAAGGTGGCAGCACCTGGTGGGCTGTGGCCGCTAGACATGAAAGAGGAGGGAGGGGCATGGAGAATCGCCCTGTCCCAGATTCCAAGTGCTCTCTGGGAAATCAGGTCAGCCGTTCCCCTCTGTGCACACAGTTTCCAGAGGTTTGCAGGATCATTTGCTTAATGCCTTCCCTTCCTGCTCTGCTGGAGTGTGCTGGAGTGCCTCCAGGAGAGGAAAAGCACACTAAAATGTCGGAAACCAAATAGATCCCTACCCAAATGTAGGACTGAAGAAAGGAAATTTAAAAGAGGTTGGAGAGAAATCAAAATATTGGAAGGCTATGAATCAATATTAATTTTATCCTAATGCGATTATATTTTGACGTAGGACTATTACTACCTTAAATCATTTTCCCAACAGGAAGCCCTTGCTGCAGAAACTTGGGGGAAATACACCTTTTTCCCCCCAATAAAGGTTACATCTCATTTCTTGCTGAACTAACTTGCCCCAATTATCCCCTTGGAGAAGAGATGTTTGAGATCCATTTGAGAGGAATTCACTGAAATTGGATCATTTCTTTACTCTTCAATTTTAGTTTTCCATTTGAGGAAGGGTTTAACCAGAAGGATCTAGATTAAGTTGGTTCCACGGTTGATTGGTTGATTGTTGTAGTTAGTTTTTAGGTTTATCTTTTTGGTTATTATCTTTGAGTTCATAAAATTTGCCATTGGTCTCTGTCACCAGTCAGAGACTAATATAAAAATACTAACTAATCCCTCAAACTCATCCCTTTAACAAAACTGCCAAGGAAATAGCCAACTCAGGTAGCAAAATGCACTGATGCAAGTGGTTTGCAATCAGCATTTCCTTAAGGTTTTTGAACAGGCTTCATTGGTGGGATGCTTCTAGGAAGAGCTACCTATCCAATAGGCGAGAAGGGAGAGTTGATGTGAGGAGCCAGACAGTTGGGTATAGATGGGTGATTCCTACAGGAAGTCTGAAGACGCTAAACATGGAAAATAAATCTCAGCTCTTCTCACATCTTACCAGGTCTATTCCAGCAGCTTCCACACTACAGTCCCTGCTTCTCAGACACTCCCTTCCTATCTCCGTCGACAAAATTTATACTCAAAGTTGAGTTTGTAGGCCCAGTAAAACTAGATAATGACAAAGTATAGGAAAGAAGAAAAAAATTATTCATATATATGTATATATATATGTATATGTGTGTATATATATATATATATATATATATATATATATATATATATATATAAAGGATATAGTATATCCTTACTAATGTCTAATTACTTAAGGGTAGCAACCCAAACAGTTTATGAACAAGTATAAATGTGTGAAGTACATGTTCAGAATTCTGTTCAATTAGATATAGGATCAGAACAGTACAGAAGCCCTTGACCTACAAAGCAGCAAAAGATCATGTTTTAAACACATGAAAACGTGGGACTCCTTTGGCTTAAATACCTTTGACAGTTCTTCATTGTACACAGAATAAAATCAAGAATGGGCCATGAGGCAGGAGAGACCTAGCCCCTGCCTCTGTCTCACATCCATTGACACGGCTCTCTCACGTTACCCATTGTGCCCTAGTTATGGTAGTCTCACAAACCATTCATGATGTCATGTTTATTCTCAGTGCATGGTCTTTGTGCTACTATTGCATCTGTTTGGAGTGCTAACCACCATTATCATGTTATTGACTTCTCATCTCTTAGGTCTCAGCCTAGTCACCCTCTCTGAGTAGCTTTGGATGAAGGACTTAAGAACTCTCTCCTCTAAAGTGTGGCAAAGGTTGTTGACCTGATTCAAAAAGTGCCATAATAGTTCATTCAACTTTGTAAACCTCTTACCAGTCCCAATGATACTTCTTGGTATTTATCATACACCTATTTTGTCAGATTGCTAAATAGTTTCCAGATATTTATTTTTTAATTGATAAATTGTATAGCAGCTCCAAAAGATAGAGGGCAGGTATTTGGGGAATGCAATGAAACTTACCTATAATTGTAGATTTAAAGACAAAATCTTCAATTTTGCACCAAAGTTGGTCCACTTTCCTCCGCACTCTTTGTTGGTGTGTCTGTGTATTAAAATCACATATTATCTCTCGGCTATTATATACTATTTGCATGTCATTTCAGTTGGACAACTGTATAATATTATCCATTATTATAGTATCATACAGAGTAGTTTCACTGCCCTAAAAATCCTCTGTCCTCAGCCTATTGGTCCCTTCTTACCTCCTACTTGATAGTATTTTTATTCACCTCAATTTAATCTCAATGGAAATGTGACTGTTATATCCTTATACATTAACATGAAGGTTCAACTCATTTTCAACTTATCAAGGATTATAATTTCTAATTGCAAATTAGATGCTAATTTATCTTTATTTGCTCATTTATTTGAAATTATTTTTATTATAATTACTTCTGAAGGTGTATTCATTTTATTAATTATTTTTGCTAACTGTTTAAATGAAACAAAGCTGTAATTTTGAAAATTATAACCAGCTAACACCTACATTTAACAGAGACTCTACACTCTAAAAGATATGATTAACTTGACAGCAATTAAAAACTGCAGCATAAATGCTTTGTTGCAAAATGCATTATGATTTTAATAAATTTCTAACATGATATAAACAAATCTTTAAAGGTACTTTTTTAACTTTAAAGGTTTAGAAATCAAACCCTGGCTGGTGTGGCTCAGTGGATTGGCATCAGCCTGCTAACCCAAGAGTCACTGGTGTGACTCCCACTCAGGGCACATAATCATGTTGCAAGCCAGGTCTCCAGCCAGGTCTCCAGCCAGGTCCCCAGCTGGAGGCAGGCAAAAGGCAACCATACATTGATGTTTCTCTCCCTTTCTTCCTCCCTCCCTACCATTCCCTCTAAAGATAATGAATAAAATCTTTTTTTTTATTTAAAAAAATTTTAAATAAAGTTTTAGAAATTATAATTAGAGAAGTAGTGCAAGCAGATTTATCTCTATATGGAGATTATTGAAAAAAAAATCATTCTGGGCTATCCTTAGGGAAACAAATGTATTGAATATCTATTTTGTGCCAGGAACACTATGTATATTTATTTTATTTCCTATTTTTAGCAATTTTGGTTGACCGCACTTTAATCCCCATTTGACAGATGAGATGACCAAGACTTCAAGTGAGTAAATAACTTTCCTATGCCAGGTGAAGGGAAGCCAGGGGACCAGCATGCTGACTGGATGCTGAAGAGAAGGAACACAGGGAAGGAGGAACCAAAGAAAGGCCTAATGGCTGCAGCTAGTGGATAGGGGGACAGTGGCCTAAGATGAGGTCCAGGAGGTAGTCAGTACTGCTTGGCAGGTTTAACAGCAACATTAAAGATGTGGGGCTACATCATGGTTTCCTCACACCTGCTACAGTGAAGGAATGGGTTGGAGAGGCCATTGCAATAGGCCCTGCAAGGTATGGTCACAGGGATTGAGGGCCAAGGGTGGCCAGAGAAGAGAAGGTGTGTGGTGTTGTGAGAGATTTAGTAGGTGAGAGGAATAGGCATTGTTTATTGATTGCAGAGTGATGGCTAGTGATGAGGGAAAGGGAGACG